>VDFB02255870.1:0-29058 GCA_007258455.2 Sequoia sempervirens | reverse complement strand
GGATCCCGTCTATAAAACAGGATCCCGCTTATAATTAAACGGGATCCCGATTACCAAACGAGATCTCGTTTACTAATAAACGGGATCCCACTCTATAATCAGGATCCCGTTCACTAAAATTGAGTGTGGGAGTCGTTGTAAAGGCAACGATAAACAAGATCCTGTTACCTTCACAACGGTCAAAATGGAAACGGGATCTTGATTATAGCACGAGATCCCATTTATTACTAAACGGGATCCCGTTTTATAATCGAGATCCCGTTTTTTAAAATTTGAATTTTGTTTTGCATCGTGGGCGAGCTTTTTCCAAGGTTTTTGGTTCGGGAAAAGCTTTGGAAGTCTGAACCTAAGCCTTCAACCTGGTTTGACCTGCAAATTGAAGGCCCTAACAATGTCAAAGAAAAATATCGACTTTGGACATATGGCTGATGACATTTTTTCAAAAAAATTCTGACGAAATTAAAACCCATTTTAGATCAAACAATGCAGATTCTAAATATGTAATTTGTTTTGTAATTGAATTATTTTTTCTATTTTTCAATTACTTTCTAATAAAATTGGTCCATAAACTTTAAATATCAGATTTTTTTACTATTTTAATAACTTTTGATCAACATAACATTTTGACAAACGGATTGCATGAGAGAAAACTTCAAACAATTCTTTTCAATTTGAAAAAAAAAATAAAAAAATGATAAGTTTAGGTCATCTTATGCATGTCGTACATGACGATTTTTCAAAACGAAAAATCTGCCTAATAAAAAATTAACAAAAAAAAAATATTCAATAAAAAATTACAAAAAAATATCAAGAGCAAGGTTCAGTGAGTCATAAAACTTTTTCCAAAAGGATTTAGAAAAATACAATAATTTAAGTCAAAATATGGATGTCGTACACGTGCATGGTATGGTAAAAAAAATGACTTTTAAACAATGGTTTTTTGAAATGCCTATTGAAACTCAATTTGTACAATCTGGGTATTGAAATAAATTACATATTTGGAAACTAGACTCCGAGCACTACATTTTATGATTAGTGACTTTTTTAAAGATTTCATCTCTAAGTGCTTCAAATTTTAAGGTCAAATGTGTCAAATACTAAAAATCAGGGAAAACACTTCCACTTTTTGGCCAAAAAGTGGACTCAACTTCTTGCACACACCCTACAATGTGAAAAGATAGAATTAAGTGACCATGAGATTATGAAGCTTGGCCAATTTAGCCTATCACAAGATTATAAAAGGAGATCTACACGAATACCACTTGATATCATTATAAAATTTCTCAGATCAATTATTAATGATGTATTGAAATAGAAATCATATGGACTAGTTAAGACTCAAATCTAGGACTTGCTAGATTGCTTTGCCAACTAAGCTACTAGCCCCTTTGTGGCTAGTTCATTGTGGGTCTAAATCTAGCTTATTTCCAACACCCCCCTTAAGCCAGATTGCAAATTATTAGGGCTCCCAGCCTAGCTCTGATACCACTAGTCAAGCTACAACTCATATGATCCAACTAGGACTCAAACCTAGGATCCTCCATTTACTACTAGAGTGCTCTACCAATTGAGCTACTAGCCCTTTTGTGGCCAATCCAACATTGATTTGGGTGTAGCTTATTTTCAACACCCCCTTCACTTGCCACCCCTCCCTCCTCCCTCTCTCCCCTTTAAGCCACACTATAAGTGCTTGGAGCTCCTAGTCTAGCTATGATACCACTTGTTGAGCTACAATTCATACAGACCAATTAGGACTTGAACCTAGGGTCTTCCATTTGTTGTTGGAGTGCTCTACCAACTAAGCTATTGGCCCCTTTGTAATCAGTCCATCGTTAGTCTAGGTGTGGCTTATTTAAAACATGATGGCTACAAGATAAATTGTAAACCATAACTCATAGGACAAAAGGGTCATACTAAAAAACTAGATTAGGATATTGCAAGAAATATTAAAGGGGATGTCCAAGCAATACTAGTATGGTTATGAGATCTAGGAACCTAACTTTGTAGTAATAGTTAGCTCAAGTTGAAAAAATCCATATTTCCATGTTATCCAAAAATTTGAATGTAAAACATCAACTCTACATGCAATTATTTTGATTAAATTTGGCATTCATCCTATTCATATTCAATTGAAAATCTTGTGTAGTTATTTTGCTTCATAGATTAAGATGTTTGGTATATACAACAATTGGATATAATAGATATCCATTCAAGACTCTCAAATCATTAATATGTATAAAGTATGAATTTCCTATATTACTATCCACTGTCTTCCTTCTAATACCTTTTGTATCACCGCTCTCATATATTAAAATGAGATGTACATGAGAGATGCATTCTATAAAATCAATTTAAACAAAATCGACATAATCATTATCAACAAAACTTGTAACTATCATTAACTTCACATGGGATGAGAACACTTTATCTTGAGACTTAAAAAGTAAAAACCTAATTCATAAGCGTGCTAGTATGAACATTGACCTCATCTTTTTGGTTTGGACAAGTGAAAGTGAACAGCATCCTTCAATTACGGCTGTAAAAGTGGGGTGCCTTACCATTAAGGCAAGGGAAGCACGTGATGTTATCACAACCCTTCCTCAACTTCACCAAACAAAACGGACAAGATAAGACACATGAAAAGAACATGATAAGATAAGGTCATAATGTGTGTGTGAGATTATATCATTTGAGCTATACGAAATAAAAGATAATGTGATTGTAATAAAGCATCACATGGACAAATTATTGGAATAAATAAAGATAAAAAATTACATTTCTAGTAAATTACATTTGCACTTTTTTTTTATGAACCAATGTCTTGTATGTTATTTTGTATAAAAGAAATATATAAAACCATATTCACACAAAAATGATAGGTAGAATGAAATCATATCCTAAGTCTATGTACATTTTACATAATTCATTCTATGTGCAAAGGTACAAAAGTCAATGGTCATTAAGTTATGGTAAATAATTATACTTTTTCATTACTTAGCCTTCAAATGGATAGTTGTCCAAACATTTTTTTTAACTTGAAGAAAAATTCACTAACAAAAAATTAGAATACAAGAACAAGACATGTTGCAAAAAACCGTAGAGAGATGACCATTATTGCATCCTACAACATTCACAAAACAATGATCATTAAACAATGAATGATCACTATCAAAACTCTATCCAAGATCACAAAGAAAGATTTATACAAAACCAAGACAATTTGAAATAGGCAACATGATTCAAGGCATGTTTCTCTCCTATGTGCTAAAGCAAGAGAGCCACAACTTTGAAAATTATCTTCTTTAAGAATGTATTTCAAAGATAGAGAAGGCCAAGAAAAAAAATGATGAAGGCCCAATTGACCCTCCTTGTTGAATACAAAAAATCCAACCACAAAAGTTATTAGACATTCTATTAAGTTGCCATAACATAATTATTGCTTAAAATTCATCCACATTCCTTTTCATGAGCCTAATTTCTCCATCATAGTTCCTTACAAGAACCACCGTTAGTTGCAATTTATCTTTCTTGTTTAACCTCAATATTACATGTTCCATAGAAAGAAGTAAAGGCTTCATCAAAATTGGTAAGCCACCATAGAGGAAACCTAACCCATAATTTATATGTTATTGTAACTTTAACTTCCATTTATGCTCTAGAAAATATTTTATGTTGAGAAAGCATAAAAGAACCATTGAGAAGATGTAAAATTAAAAAGGTGAACTCTTCCTATTATTTCCTCTAAAATAATCATTTAAAGATATGTGAAATACATAGGGCAAGTTATCTAGTGAACAACCAAATTGCCCCAAAATGTCTAACTAAAGGCACATCCTTATTCACATCTACAAGGCAAAATAAAAATGTTTGAAAGCTTCTCTTCCCAAAAATTGTATAGTTTTCTCTAAGATTCTCTACTTCATGGGTCATAGAAGTTGAATATTCTTCTTAAATTCTTGTCTCTATTCCAATTATTTGGTCTTAGTCTTATTTTCCTATTCCAAAGAAGTCTTGGATTGAATGAGACTATATTACACACCATTGAACTATGCTCTTAAAATGATCACATATTGTACATTTGTTTGTACTCTATTAAGTTCCTATCAAAGATCAAGGATTGGAACTACTAGCTCTTATTGGGTAACACACAAAAAATGAACAAATGGGATCATCATAAAAAGGAACATTTCTACCATTTCTTATAGTAAAACTAGATTTTTAAATGTCTTCCAATCCTAAGAATCTCAAGGTTTGGGTATAGATCTCAATTCTTGATTATCTTTTTGATTATTTTAGCCAAAAGGCCTTGATATTTTGTAATACTCCCCAACTACTCAATTTTTTTACTCATATCATTATTGATCTTTTTGATTTTGTAAAGATTCAATCAAAATATTTGCAAGACTAGCAACCTAAAAAGGAAGGTTAGGTAAAAAATCTATCATAATAGCTCCAAGAGGCATGTTGTTGTTCAAAAACATAGTTGAACATATTTGTTTCTAGATGAAAATAGGATTCGCTAATGACAAGTTTTAGAGATAACATGGTTTGAGGTATTGATCCCTAATACTAAAAATTCCTATGTAGTTAAGGAAAGACGCTAGAATAAAAACTAGGATAATTTTCCATAAGGTCTTCAACTAACACAAAACTAGAATAAGTGTTCAATATATTCTTTTTAAAATAAAATGGATAATACAAGGGAATTATTGAAGGAAGTGAAGGTGATCACTAGTAGGAAATTGAAAATAGATAAATTTGTAAGCTTTAATGATGTATCTAGAAAAATGTAATTAAAAAACAAATATTTTTTTAATAATAAAAAAATAAAAGCTCTATCCATTCTTCAAAAACAAAAAAATAAATAAGAGTGTTTCCGTTAAAATGATTTTTTCCATTCACCCACTAACTAGAATAATTAAGATGCATCCAAAAAATAGTCAAACTAAAAACTAACTAAAGCAATCAAAATTGCTAAATTTAACAAACTAATATTTTAGTAATTTTACATTCAACCAAAAATGATAGATTAATTATCATGCATCCTCTAAATATCCTAATTTTTCCCATGCACTATCTAATTCTAAGCCAGCCATGAGAAAATCCTTATGCCATCTCTCTTATCTACAAGATCCTATTCCAAATATTAAGTCCAAAGGTCAAGTTTTCCCTTCTAAAAAAATTAATATGGGATCATTTGTAAAAGATCATGTGTCATTGATCTTTCCATGTTAGTCTTCATCTGATGATCATCTCTAACTCAAGAAGGTGCCTACCCAAGTTTTTGAGCAAAGCCTCATCAATTGTCTATTCCCTAAGATGTTTTAATCATAGTCGTCCATAAAAAAAAATAACAAATTGTTATCCATATTATGGAAAAACCCAACATGCACTAATAATTTGGCCATATAATCTCAATCCAATGGTTCTTGTTAAATCCAAAAATAATATTCACTCAAGAAGTGGCTAAAATCTCATTAACTATTAGATTAAACTCCCTATATATGTGAGTTGTCCATTCATAAGAAAAGACAATTCCACTACCATATAAAGGATGTATGATGTAGGAGCATTTAGGGGTATGAAGCAATCCTGTACAACCAAAAAATATTTTAAAGTTTTATGCTTGCGTTTTATTTTGATTTTTGGCTGCAGGTGCAAATTGTTGAAATTTTCAACTCTTTCAGCATAGCAGAATTTGGTGATGGATTGTAAGAAAATCAAATTATTAATTGATTCATTTTTTGAAATTGTTTTAAAATATATTAATTTCACAAAAAAGAAAATCTTACATCCAAGCTTGGAGTGGGCATTTGATATGCTTTGCAACTCCACTTTGAAATTTGAATTGGTATTTTGTTGTAAGTTTGAAATGTAGGGTGTTGAGGGAGAGTGGAGATAGTGGGTTGGAGAGTGGAAAGAAAAAATCTGAATTGAACATTGAATGCACATTCCAAGAAGAGGAAAACCATGCCATGAAAGAGTAATGAGCATTCTGGAGGTTTGACTAGCATATTATTATTTTTGGGAAAAGAGAAAAGATTGTCTGGGTCGTAATTATGAGACCCAGTCTTAGTAAAATGACCATAATTGTCTCATATGGTAATGAAATTAAGAATTTCAAAATGATCCAGAAAGCTAGAAATGAGATGCACCAAACCTAGAAACTGTTTTAGAGAATTCTGACAAATATAAAAGAATTGATAGGAAAAAAGTGATGGGTTTTCTCGGTGGTTTTAATGGAGGTTGATTTGAGAAACCAATAGTGGTTTTTATTCACAAAATTTTATATATTGTTGCCTTGTCATTGTGAGAAGGGGGCCTTTGGAGAGTTGGTGGTTGCATATCCAGATGCTGCAAGAATGATGTTGGAATGTTGAGTTGCATATTTTTGTATGCATGAAGCCCATGTTGTATGTGAGCATATGAGCTCCATGATTATGTAATTCATTTTCAGATTTGAACTTAATATATGTTGCAGATTTCTCTTCCATTTCTATGTCTTTAAGTTAATTTGTTGCCTTCTTGCATAGAGTTGTATGTGTTTTTGTGATTAGATTTGAAAGGGAGATTCTTCCTTGCCATCATTGGTATTAGAGCAGAAGTTCTTGAGTGTGCAGGCAAAGCACCGAATGTGAGGCAATTTGCACCAGGATCTAGGGGAGGAATGTGTGTGTAGAACGATCATCAAATGTGAGGTAGTCTATAGCTGAGAGGTTTGATATTGAGATTGTGTGGCAAGTAAAGTTGTAGCAGCAACAAAAGAGTAGCAAAATGGAGGACATTGAAGAAAGGGAAAACCAAATTGCAACAATTGAGGATGTTCTGGTTAAAACAAAGTATGTAGTGATGTATGGGGATCTAGTGTTCAATGAGGAACCTGATGAAGACCAAGAGTCTCTTTAGGAAGTGATCGAAGAGATAGAAAAGTTGTTCAATACAACAACAAAGATAGTAGCATTCAGTACTAAAAAAGAATATTTTGTGACAAAAGAAGTCATCGAGGTAAAGTCTGATTTTGATGAGTTTTATAATGTTGAATTTGTAAAGGATTTGCATTGTGAGATGAGAAAAGAGTTAAAAAAGAAAAATGATTGTGAGGATCCAGAGTGGTATATAGATGTATATTTGTAGGTAGAAGCTATGGAGGAAGCTTCATGAGAGATTTGGTGGAGGTGGTCAGTTTGTGGTGGGTCAAAACCCACAAAAGAGGAGATGCATAGAGAGATTATTTGGAGGTGGATGGTACATGGTGGATACAAGTCCACAAGAGGAGAGAAGAATGGTAACAGAGTTGTTGGAGGAGAGTGAACCAAGTACCAGCAAGATGTTGGAAGAAAAGGAAGAAGAAAAGACTTCATGTGCACTTTGGACATCAATGGAGTTCATTGCAAATTGCTTGCAATCTGAATGAATGGTTCTACCATTCAACTCTACTTTTGTGAGCCTATACTCACAAACTTTCTACCCCGAGTGTCTAATACAAGAGCATCCAGGGGTACAAAGCAATCCTGTACAACCAAAAAATATTTTGAAGTTTTATGCTTGTGTTTTATTTTGATTTTTGGTTGTAGGTACAAATTGTTGAAATTTTCAACTCTTCCAACATAGCAGAATTTGGTGATGGATTGTGGGAAAATCAAATTATTAATTGATTCATTTTTTAAATTTTTTTTAAAATATATTAATTTTAAAAAAAGGAAAATCTTACACCCAAGCTTGGAGTAGGCATTTAATATGCTCTGCAACTTCACTTTGAAATTAGAATTTGTATTTTGTTGTAAGTTGGGAATGCAGGGTGTTGAGGGAGAGTGGAGATAGTGGGTTGGAGAGTGGAAAGAAAAAAAATGAATTGAATATTGAATGCACATGCCAAGAAGAGGAAAACCATGTCAGGAAGGAGTAATGAGCATTTTGGAGGTTTAAATGGCATATTATTATTTTTGGGAAAAGAGAAAAGATTGTCTGGGTCGTAATTATAAGACCCAGTCTTAGTAAAACAGCCATAACTTTCTCATATGGTAACAAAATTAAGAATTTCAAAATGAAACAAAAAGCTAGAAATGAGGCACACCAAGCCCATAAATCATTTTAGAGAATTCTTATCAATAAAAAAGCATTGATAGGTAGAAAGTGCTAGCTTTTCTTGGTGGTTTTAATGGAGGTTGATTTGAGAAACCAATCGTGGTTTCTTTTCACAAAATTTTATATATTGCTTCCTTGTCATTGTGAGAAGGGGGGTTTTGGAGAGTTGGTGGTTGCATATCTAGATGCTACTGGAATGATGTTGGAATGTTGAGTTGTAGATTTTTGTATGTGTGAAGCCCATGTTGTATGTGAGCATATGAGCTCCATGATTATGTAATTCATTTTCAGATTTGAACTTAATATGTGTTGCACATTTCTCTTCCATTTCTATGTGTTTAAGTTAATTTGTTGCCTTCTTGCATAAAGTTGTATGTGCTTTTGTGATTATATTTGAAAGGGAGAGTCTCCCTTGCCATCAATATCTATCACCTCAACACATGCCAACTCGCTAAATACTTGTATAATGACTCCTTACCTACATCAACTAGCCACATGTAGCAACTCTAGCCAATGAAAAATAATTCAAATTTTGAGTAATTGGTATGATCCAACTACTTTGCATCTCATGCAAAGAACCTTGGGTTTTAAGCCACAAATGTGAAGGTAATGATGAAATGCCTTTAAAAGAAGAGTCTGATAAATATGATAAAGAGATACATAAAAATAGATTAAGAAACTAGAAAAAGAGATGAGTACACCAAAAGCTAGAGCTTCAAGAAAGGATCGATGAAGAAATTATGTAGCATGAACCAAAGAAATAATAACAATCAAAGTTGCAAACAAGTGAGAAAAAATAGACCATGATGGAATCCATCAAGAAAATAAAAGGTATAGATCATTGTTTAGAAAATGATACCGTATTGATTTCCAAATTTGAATGTTAGAAAAAGATTGATCTTGTTGAAGCTAAGGAGGAACAAATTTTATTTTTTAAAAGCATGACTGAAAGATGTGTCAATTCAAGAAACACTCCATTATCTTACAAAGATTGTGCTAGTTCCATATGGGGTTGATGTTTATAATAACCATGTTGATGGGTGCGTAAATAGAGAGAATGGCCTAGTTAGTGCCACTAATTTTAAAATTTTGAGTCACAAGAAGAGTAGTGTTGTTTTGAATATTTTAAAAAATTCTAAATTAGCAAAAGATGACAAACACTTTGATTTCCCTTGTGATTATAGCTCAAACAATAAGGATAGTTATGGAAAAAAATTATTGTATCAGTCTCATACATATCATTTCAACAAATATTTTTATTATGAGAAGCATTCTAAAAGAGATGAAAATAGGAGGTGTACAAAATGGAAGGTGAATCCTTTTTCTTAATTTTAGGATTGATGAGACATGGTAATGAGGGATTCCTGTGCTATAACCGAATAACTCTAAATAGAAGATATTGTGAAGCACACATAGTTTGAAGTTTTTGATAGGTCAAATTTCATGGCTACTAAGAGATTCACCATTTCTTGCACCCAAAAAATTAAGCAACTCATTGTTACCATAGGTGAGCAAAGGATTCCTCAAAATAGGGAGCTAAATTTTACAATTGAAGGAAAAGCGATGGTGCATGGAATTATCTCGCATGGATCTCTAGGAGTAGTCACAAATAAGAAGATTACTATAGTGACATTATCCTTGGAGATCATCCTCAACTCTTTCGCACTACCCTCATCCCCCCCATCTTCTATATTCATGTCACAACAAGAAATTTACTATGATACTTTTTGTGCTCACACTTCTTGCAAGCATCCATCACAAGATTACTCCTTCCTCCCCTATCCAAACAATCCTTCCATTTCAACTTTTTCCCTAGAATTGGTTTTCCCTTGTCATCAATTCCAAGCCTCTTCACCTCCCATCTAATCCCAAAGTAGTCCATCCACATGCATGCAATCCTACTTCATGCAATTCCACCAAGCCATCTAGCACAACATCCAAAAGCATCTAACAATTTTGTTCCTAGCCTCATTGCAAACCTTGATCCATTTACTCAAATTCTCATCATTAGGATACATCATTCCCCATTCTTGTGTTGTTCTCATAATCAACAATATTATCACCATCATCAATCAAATCAATTAGATTTCAGCTTGACTAGGGACAAAATATTTGTTTGTCTTTGTATTATTTATACATGTTTGATTGCTTGCTTCTGTGTCTTATCGTTTGTTTGCATCACATGATCCTTGCTACATATCATCACAACACATCATGGTCTTCCATATCATAGTGTCATATGACATATGCTTCCTCATGGTCTTTTATTTCAATCCATTATGCACCTAGCACATCTCCATGATCCTTCTCACACATGTAAGAACTTTCAATCTCTACTCTCTATTCAAATTAAGACAATCTTGAGCATCCAAATTATTTTAATGCTTACCCTCTTCAAGTGCACCAATCACAAGGTGTCACTTGGAGGTTTCTCGTACCTCCAATATTCTCAATCATCTTTAACCATTGATCTCTTTGATCAATCTTAACCTTTGATCAATCAGTTTCTCAATCTATAAATTGACCCTCTCCCAAGCCATTTCGAGAGACCCTCTTGAATGTGAAGTCATGCTATTGGCTTGAAGAGCAACCACATACAATCTCTTAACACACATCTTGACCATAACCATAACTTTGGTGTGCAACAAGAGTTATTAGGAGATCTCTTACACAATTCCTCAAGTTGGATGAGCTACATCTTAGGCTCAATCAAAGATGCATTTAGAGGCAAGGTAAACGTTCATTTTCTTGCATTTGAGTCTTTGTTTTCAATCATTACACACACACACACACCATTGTATTGGCTTGAAGAGCAACCACATACAATCTCTTAACACACATCTTGAGCATAACCATACCTTTCGTGTGCAACAAGAGGTATTAGGAGATCTCTTACACAATTCCTCAAGTCGGATGAGCTACATCTTAGGCTCAATCAAATATGCATTTAGAGGCAAGGTAAAGGTTCATTTTCCTGCATTTGAGTCTTTGTTTTCAATCAACACACACACACGCGAAAGGTAAAGGTTCATTTTCTTGCATTTGAGTCTTTGTTTTCAACACACATCTTGAGCATAACCATACCTTTGGTGTGCAACAAGAGGTATTAGGAGATCTCTTACACAATTCCTCAAGTTGGATGAGCTACATCTTAGGCTCAATCAAAGATGCATTTAGAGGCAAGGTAAAGGTTCATTTTCCTACATTTGAGTCTTTGTTTTCAATCAACACACACACACACACGCGCGCAAAAGGTAAAGGTTCATTTTCTTGCATTTGAGTCTTTGTTTTCAACACACACACACACACACGCGCGAAAGGTAAAGGTTCATTTTCTTGCATTTGAGTCTTTGTTTTCAACACACACACACACGCACGCACGAAAGGTAAAGGTTCATTTTCTTGCATTTGAGTCTTTGTTTTCAACAAACACACGCGCGCGCGCGCGCACGAAAGGTAAAGGTTCATTTTCTTGCATTTGAGTCTTTTTTTTCAACACAAACACACGCGTGCGCGAAAGGTTAAGGTTCATTTTCTTGCATTTGAGTCTTTGTTTTCAACACACACACACACACACAAACACAAACACACAAACACACACACGCGCGCGCGAAAGGTAAAGGTTCATTTTCTTGCATTTGAGTCTTTGTTTTCCACACACACGCGCGCGTGCGGGGGCACGCGAAAGGTAAAGGTTCATTTTCTTGCATTTGAGTCTTTGTTTTCCACACACACGCGCGCGCGAAAGGTAAAGGTTCATTTTCTTGCATTTGAGTCTTTGTTTTCCACCCACACGCGCGCGCGCGCAAAAGGTAAAGGTTCATTTTCTTGCATTTGAGTCTTTGTTTTCCACACACACACACGCGTGCGAAAGGTAAAGGTTCATTTTCTTGCATTTGAGTCTTTGTTTTCCGCACACACACACACAGGTAAAACACACATTTTCTTGCATTTGAGTCTTTGTTTTCAACACACACACACACACACACATTCTTGCATTTGAGTCTTTGTTTTCCACACACACACACGCACGAAAGTTAAAGGTTCATTTTCTTGCATTTGAGTCTTTGTTTCACACACACACACACACACAAAGGTAAAGGTTCATTTTCTTGCATTTGAGTCTTTGTTTTCAAAAAACACACACACACATCTATGACTTTCAATTCAAAAAATAATAAGTGTATATGTTTATCTTATATCAATGATGTCACAAATAAGTCTTACACACACACACACATCTATGAGTTTCAATTCAAAAAATAATAAGTGTATATGTTTATCTTATATCAATGATGTCACAAATAAGTCTTATATTCACTCTCACACACACACAAAGACACACATAGACACACAGACACACAATCTATGAGTTTCAATTCAAAAAAAATAAGTGTATATGTTTATCTTATATCAATGATGTCACAAATAAGTCTTATATTGTACCAATAATGTGGACAACATGACCACCAATAAGAATATCATTTCAAGTTCTATTGGATTAATGTTAATCAACAATTATGGACAATAGATATCATAAATCTAATATTTCAAAAGAACTATTAAAAAAACATGTAAGATTAAATAACATGTTTTAAGGAATTGTTGTCTCTAGTGTCGTTGCTCAAATATGGTACAATGTCTCTCTTGAGGTAAGCATGTTTGGTTTTCTCTTATTGTGGCTAATATACTTTTTGCTTTGTGTTGAGGTATCATATTTGGTTTGCTTTTAGTGTGGCTAATTTGTTTTTTGTTTTATAAAATAACTAACAAAATCTTAGGAATAGTGAATTATCACACAATCTCTAACCTTGTCTCATGCTAAATCAAAAAATAAATGAATGTTCACCCAAATGATTTAGTCTTGAGAAAAACAAGCTTGAGTGTTATGCATAGTCAAGTAAATTTTGAATTGGGTAAATCTAATGATTACTATTTTGTTACGATGTTAGTCAAACATGTCTTATCATTGCTTCATGTAATTATTCATTGGTCTTTGCATTGATTAATTGTTGGGCTTAACCATGGTCATTTTCCATCCCACATATGACCTTGAGGTCACCACTCCCTTGTGGCATTAAGTGCATTTACTCCCTTACATTTTCAAAGCATTATCATCACATAAACTATGCTACTCAATGATGCATGCTATCATACTTTTACACATATTCACTATAATATACACACTCCAACACATGATTAATATTATTTCACCATATATGTGTTCATTATACATTATCATTGTAAAGCACTTTATATTTTTTTAAATTATTATATATTTTATATATATTACAATTATTATTATAAAAAATATATATATATTTTAAAATTATTGATTCTATTTTATTATTCTACATTCTACATTTCTAATTTTAATAGTAAGCATTTAAGATGGATACATGATTAAAATAAAACATATTAAAAAATTTATTCACATATTCGTCGAATTGAATAAAATAGAATAACTTTTAACATCCACTCTCATAAATCAGATATCTACTCCAATGATAAATCACATAAAGGTATTCCGAAATATCCTGTGTTCAGATGGCCCTAAATGTGAGGTTGGTTTCGCGCCAGACGTATGATTTGATGTGTTACAGTGTCAACTCTGACTATGCTCACAGATAATCACATGATATATTTTACTCACTGTTTGGAGGGTTTCAACTATGGTACGGACCCCACCACCAACTGTTATACTGCATTGGGAATTAGGAATTCGGGACTTACAGCTGCACCACTGAAACAGAGCCCAAATCTCTCTCTCTCTGCAACTATAAGTTCTTCATATTTACCCCGATTAAACAATAGAATTACAGATCAAAACCATTTATGCATAAAATACCAGAATCTGAATCAACTCAAGCATTGATAATGGCACTCCAGCGTTACATGCAAAGAGAAAATATCCCCTGTTTATTCAATCAGATCAGACTTTTATACAAATCTCCACACAAAAAAGATGGCAGCAACTTTCCTTGCCCCAAACATAACATTCCCCTGAAGGACTGTAAACTTCCCTCAAGATCACAGAATATTAGTAGAAACGCACAACAAAATTTTGTTATTAATAGGCTCAAAACGTTAATTTACAGGAGAAAACAGAGGAGCACAAAAAAGCATACATAATATTACAATGTAACACAGATTGAAGAAACCCTTTCAATAACCTGTAACGGTATCTGCAAGCCTGTTAACCAAAGCCAGAGCGTTGCTAATGAGCTTGCAGGCTTTCTGAACGCGTCCATTGACGAGCACTTTAACCCTACCTTGGCGGAGATCGTCGAAGCCATCAAGACAGCTGTCTTCATTAGTGAGCGCAGCGCTCATCCAAGTCTGCACGTTGCTCATCTGGAACTTGAAAGAATCGGGCCTCAAATGCTTCAGCTCGGCCAAGGACTCCCTGATCTGCTCCGAAGTGTCGCCGAAATTTTCCAGACAGTCGCGGAGCGCCCCGCGCTCTCTCTTATTTAGGTCCCTGGCTCTTTTGGAGAGCTTGACGGCCCAGACCGTCATGTTTCGGGAGTTCTGGAGGCTCACTTTGACAGCGGCCTTCACGAGCTCCTTCTGGCTCGGCTTCGCCTGCAGAGAGGGCGCGTACGACTGGAGCGAGGCCACACAGAGGTCGGGGTAGCGTGTGATTTTGCAGGAGGATTCGATGAAGTCGTCGACTGGGCGTCTCGCCGCTGCACCAGATGCGAGGATTGCAGAGATTGTGAAAAGGGAGAAAATAGTGGAAGAATCCATGGCTATTCGAACTCGAGATGCGTTGGGTGATTAATGAGGAAGTTGTGGGAGGGTTTATAAAGCGAGACGGTGAAGTTCTCGTGAGAGGCGGTCCTTTCGTTGGCGCTCAAACCAAAATTGCGTGTGAATGTCGCTGACTCAATTCAATTTTTTTTTTCACTTAAAACTTCCTTCGCTAAAGACGGATTTATGTTCCATCATCACCCCCACTCCCCTCCAATCTTGCTCTACATGCGTAAAGTGTCGTTACCTTCTAAGCAAATTGTATTTAATCACCAATATCTAGTCACCATACAAAAACATCTTTAACTTAGAATATAATATAATATAATATAATATAATATAAATAGAATATCTACAAGGTTCATCAAGGTTTTTAAGATATAATATTTGTAAAAATATATGTAAAATGTCAATTTATTTGTTAATCTTTATAGAAGATTAGAATTAATCTTGAGGAAAAACTGTATAGTTAAGTTCATTTGAGTTGGAGTAGTATTGGGATGGGTGACCTCTCAGGAAGGTTTAATGCTTCACCTTTGTGAACATCACCTAGATGCAATGAGTGCTAAGTGAACCATTCATTATCATGAGAGATGGGTTCTTGTGAACCACTACTCATGAAACATGGGTCAAAGAGTTTGACTTGAAAAACTACACAATTGAATCGTTATAGCAATATCATAATTTGACATACTATGGAAAATACCTCCTACTTATCGGAGTAGAATTAGCTTTTAACAACTTAAAATTATTATTTGGGTTTTTAGGTAGAACAATAATTGTGAGATTGTTATGTGGGTGAGGGTTCTTTAGTGGTCATTTCAAAGTGTCACTCAAAATCCATGCATAAAAGGTTTCAATAACTATACACTATAGTCACCAATAAGCTTTCACAAATCATCTAATTGATGCTTCTAAATCTGCAAATATATGTTGAAATATCAATGTCACATGTTTATGGGATGAGTAGTTTATATAGAGTGTTATAATACAAATTTGAAATGCCATGATTGATTCTACTTTATGCCATGTTTTGAATGTATTGAAAGTCCACTCATTTAAATAAGAGGATCCAATAGTTGAGAGCATGTTCCAATAGTTGTGATAGCATTTATTGATTTACTATCCAATGGTTTTAATAGTATGGTATTAGTAGTTATGACTTTAATACTCATAATTGAATGGTAGGTATATATTTTTTAGATCTAAAAAACAACAAATCATGTGATGCCACATTGTCATATCAATAAAGCATGGCAATCATGTGATGTCACATTGACACAACAATAAAGCATGGCTTTATGCACAACTACTACCTAGTCTATCTTTCTTTAGGTGTCTTTTAGTCACCTAAACAAAAAACATGTTGATGTGACATCATATTTAATGATATGACCTTGAAGTGTTAGTTTTAAGTAGGATCATTATCAAGTAATTTGTTGGAAAAAAATATGGGAATGATTTGAAATCACCATATATGATTTTGAAAGGCACAACATTAAGGTGCTCAACAAGTTGGTTCTCTATCCTATATACTTTAATGTCAAAGAACCCCTCAATTTCACCACATTCTTATATTGCAATTAAAATGATATTTTTTTCGTTCACCTTCAATAGCATAAGTACTCTTGTAAATGTAAACATATATTGATGCTTTACAAAGTAAGCTTTTTATTTCAAATAACAATTTTTGTAAAATATTTAATTTAAAGAACTATATGTGTTGCACCATAATAACTATTGAAATACGATTATCTATTAAATCTTTTCTCCTACTTTATTACCATATTAAAAAGCAATAATTTTATTACTACTTATTTTATATTTATATAGTCTACTTTGATTCAATATAAAAACAAAACATACCTTCCAAATTTTAATTAAGTGGGGACAACACGGAGACCCCAAAAATAAATTAATTTAACTACCAAATTTGAATATAAATTAAAAAAATTATGAGGGGCCACAAGTTGTTTTTTTTGAAAAAACAATCTTTCAACGGGTCGATTGGTTAGTTTTTCTAGCACTGTGCTTTCACGTGTTCCGGGCCCGACTGCACTGTATACACACTTTTCTATGGTACAAATTAAATAACTTTCCTTTGAAGAAGGTGAAATTTATGTCGTGCGACGACATGAATTATTATATTATTTAAGTGGCATGACCACTAGTAAAGTTATCACCATTTTGCCCCAAGATTTAAAGGATGTAGGGGTCATAGTTTATAGGTTATATAAGAGAATTAATACGGTGTGAATGTCCATTCAAAATTTATTAAAGGGTAAAGGAAGAGTAATATCTATGATAAAATTAATAGTATCTCACTCAAACATAATAATAAAGAATTTTAGATTGTGTTAAATGAGTGAGTGTATTTAAAAGAAGGATGATTTATTTTTTATGGAACAATTGGTTGATAATTTTTTTATGTATAGTACTATTGTAAGGAAAAAAATGCCTCACCTAAATTTATAATAATGATAAATAAAGAATCTGGAAATCATTTTTGTAATTGATTCTCTTATTTCAATAAAAAAAAATCTTGAAATTATAGTCATTGAGTGTACACTCGAGAACAAAAAAAAGGAAAGAATCTTCTCATTTTATTGATTTAACAAGTGGGTCATAAGATTTTATTTAAGGCTAGTACTTTTGTAAAGGAAAATAACACCTCACCTAAATATATTACAATAACATAGAATCCTAGGATTTAAAGATACGATTGACATTGATATTAACAAAAAAATATTTAAATTAAAATGGTAAGTAAATGAATAAAAAATAAAGGTATGTGACTCTAGGTTTGATGTAGATTTTATTGTGTTAGGTGTTGTAAATCAGATTGCCAATGTATCATAAAATTAAGGTGTGTTGAATGATTGTTAATAAAAATTTATCTAAATTTTTTTGTATAATTGTCTACTCCACTTGCACCAAAGAAAGGGGGTGAATTCAGAATTTGTATAGATTCAAAAGCGATAAATAAAATCATAATTAAGTGGATATTTTTGTTGCCTATGATGGGTGATTTGATGAACTATTTAAATGGAGTGAAGTATTTCAATATGGGAGATTTGAAGAGAAGTTACCACCGTATAAAATAAAAGAATGAGTTAAATAGAAGAAAACATTCAAGAAAAATGAGGAATCATATGAGTGGTTGGTTCGTTTTGGATTTAACACACCAAGCACATTTATGAGATTGATAAAAGAGGTATTGTAGCTATATTTGGGTAAATTTATGATTTTTTATTGAGATGGAATTCTAATTTCTAATAACAATGGGGAGCATTGCCTAGAACATATTAGATTAGTTTTGTAGAGATTGAGAAAGAGAAATTAGTGATCATTATAATAGTTTAGTTTCATGGAGGACTAATTGGTGTACTTGGGATTTGTAATCTTAAAAAGTTTGAATATATGGACCCAAAAAAAGGTGAAATTCATTGTTGACTAACCTACACTAAAGAATATTTTGAAGGGAAGAAGTTTTCACAAATTGACTTCATTTATAGAAAGTTCATAAGAAGTTATAGTCAAATTTTCATGCTAATAACTAAGACTGAGAGAGGAGACAAAAGAGAGTTTAAATGGATTTTATTCTAGTAAATAAAATCTTGGAGTTATTGAAAAGGAAGGAATTGAACAATCAATATTATCATTAGTTTTGATGATATATTTTAGGTTGACTATAATGCAAATAGTAGTGAGTTTGGAGCAATATTAAGTTAAGAAAGTAATACAATTCCATGCTTCAATAAAAAATTTGAGTGATGCAAAGAAGAGATTCAATTCATGATTAATAGTTTTATGCCACTATTCAAGCATTGAAAAATTGAGACATTATTTGTTTCCAAAAGAGTGTGTTATGAACAAATCATCAAGCATTGTAGTATTTAAATAACCAAGGTAAGTATAGATTAACTATAATTTGTTAGTCAAAAAAAGAAGAGCATATTTATTTACTTATATTTTGCATGTGGAGGGTTCACATTTGAGAGAAAAGCATTCACTGTGGCACATGATATTTTATGTTTTTTAGATTTGATCTTGACTCTCACTGATAGTATGACCCATGTGAGGTGATTAAAGCAAGGGTTGTGCCCAATAAGAAATTTGTCTCTAGGGTTAAACATGAAAGTAAACCCTTGCTAAAATTATTTAAAAAATAAAAATAAAAATGGATGATGTCAAAATATTTTGAGAAAGGTGTTACTAATGGATAATTGTCAATAGAAATAATGGCATTGCATCTATAGAGATAGTCATAGCTAAATATTCCAATTAGGAGATATGAGTTATTTTTATCAAAGAAATGCTAAAAAATCTAGTTTAAAAATATGCAAGAGTCTCTACAAGTTTCTTGTATAGATGTTGGGTGGACACAATAAAAAATAACTACCTTTTAGTTAATGAGAAAGGATCTAGGTGAGCCAAAAAATATTGTAGAATTTAACGAGATCTCAAAAGATGAAGAGTTTAGTGAATTATAGAATAGAGAGCATCCATCTAAAGCAATTAATGCTCAATCTAATACTAACAAGGATGAGCAACCCTTGGATCCCAATATACACTATTCACTTGGTATGATTGACACCACAAAAGGAATATATTCTTTAGGGGAAGTCATTACCAAAAAAATGGGATATGAAGGTGGTGGTTTATGGCCCACAAGACAAGAAACCATTTATTTAGTAACACTTGTATACACTAGAAAACATCATGATTTGCTAGGCCTTGGAGCTAGAGTTACAAGACCAAGTGTATGCAACTACAACTAGTATAATTCATTTTTTTCCAACTTCAAATCCTTAGTGTGAGACACAATCACAACCAATACAATGAAGTTCTTTAGTTGTATTCAATTCATAAAGGAGATGGTAGAGAATCTAGTGCTATTGGTGGTGATGGTACAAGTAGTAGTGACCAAAATGTAGCACAATAATAAAACATTTAAAAGAGGTCAATAAAAACAAATACAATGGAGAATTCTCAATAAAAAAGGTTATGAGAAGAGGCAAAATATTATGACAATTCTAAGTGTCTCCACTCCTACCTCAAATGAATTATTTCTGGTAGGAACCCCTCCTATTGTTAGTGTGATTGGAAAAGGAATGACTAATCCTCACCCTTAAACAACTAGAAATGCCCCAAACATTGCAACCTCCCCTTTGTCATTCAAGCATTTGATTGTGTTAATAGTCCTAGGTTTTTATTACAAATTTGAGTTTAATAACAAAGAAATAAAATCAAGAAGACACAAGAAGCAAATGCTAGAGAGTATAGTTGTAACTTCAAATCCTACAAGAACCAAGGCATTTCCTACATATCACCTAGAAACAAAATCCATGGAGAATATGTTTGTTGTGCACAAAGTTGAAAATAAACCAAATGATCAAATACATCACTATAAGTATGAAGTACACACCATTCAAGTGAATTTTAGAGGAATAAAAATTTGTGAAAAAATTAATGTATCAAAAAGAAACAATTATGGGGTGTATGTACATCATTAATAATGTTGGACAAAGAAAAAATAAGTTACATTATCAAATAGAAAGGTTACAACTAGACCTAGAAAATAAGAAAACATGGAGGAAAGCAACAAATAATATGAGAATAAATTTAGATATAGTGATAAAAAATATCTACCCCTACATTTACAAGTACAAGCAATGTAAATGAACAAACAAAGGTGGAACTGAATGTACTAAAGCAAAGGTTTAATGAAAGAACAAATCATTATGATAAGGAAAGAGCTAATTCAAAAGAATTACAACAAAAATATATAGAAGTCAATGCCTTAGCAAATATAATACAAGTCATACTAGACAAATTAAAAGAAAAAGCACAAGTATGGGAATAAAAAGTAGAGGAAGAGTGAAAAATAGAGAAAATGTATAGTTGGACCTAAGGAAAGTAGAGGATGAAATAAAACCTTTTGAAAATAGAACATATAAATTTTTAGAAACACGTTGATTCATATAAAAGAAATTTTGAAAGGAAATTATACAGAGGATAGATAATTTGAATAAATTATTTGAATTCTTTCATGGTTTTTTTGTTAAATTTTCTCAAGCTCAATAAATGTATTCATAAAAGAAAAAATGGTGATTTCATCAAATAATATAGTAAATATTTAAAATGTTGGAATCAATCTACATAATCAATGACAATAAACTGGCATCTAAAGGAATTGTCAACTACATTGAGGCCTTAATAAAGGCATCAACTATCCTTCAAAAATGTATGAAGCTAGGTGGAGCACAAAATCACATTGACGCCTAGGAAATGATGCTTTGAAAAGGAATGTGGAACATAGAAAAAAGTGGGATAGGGACCAATTTCCTCAAGCTTAGAAGCTAAATGAGGAATGTTTTTTGGATTCTACCAAATGAGTGATAACCTTGAATGCAAGTTTCAATGATACATTAAAGGAAATCTCCACTCCCATTTAAATAAATTGTTAACAAAATTACAATTTAGTTGCTCTAAGTTACAAACAATTGCACTTCCAACAAATGAATAGTTGAGCCCACTATAGAAATTAGCAAAATTATTTTATAATATGACTTTCCAACAAAGAATTGTGCATGGTATTTTTTTAGTAATATATTGTAATGCGTTTAAATTTATTCCTTTGTTTGAAAATTAACACAAGACTTTGACCCATTTATGTGTTTAAATTATATAATATTATCTAATTACTTAATCTAGAAAAACTCTAGTTTTGCACAAATTTGTGAAATTTTATTGGCTTGTTGGTGGGCTTGTCTCAACTTAAGTTTTTTGTTATTATATAATGGGAAAGCATGAATAGTTCTAAAAAAAAACCAAGTAAGGTGTGTATGTTTGATTGAAGTCCTTAATCATGTGGCTTCTCTTGAATTGCTCTTGTCTACCTCATCTTGGTTTCAACTAAACACCATTATCCTAGATTAGCTCACCCATATCCCTCATATCAATGGAGAATTGTCTCCTCCAACAATCAATATCCTTGTATTGCTACTGTGTTTTTTCATCCAAATATAAATCATAGGTTTTGGTTCATTATTTATTACTTGACACTTAAACACGGCCTAGTGTTAACACATCTATGCATGGCCAAAAGATCATTCAAATCCATGTAGATGGTGTCTAAATAGAGAACGTGAATTTTATGTGCTTAATTTGAGAGTCTATGATTCATCTATTTCCTAGCACCATGCCTTGAGAGTCTATGATTCATTTATTGTAGGTTTAACACTTCATCTCCAACTCATTTGCAATTTTTTAGAAATTTTTGCAACAACCTTTCCTCTATGCTAGCAACCTCCAACCCTCACCTAAGATAGAGAAGAAAGGTGGCATCCAAGGTCAAATTTTCCACCCTTGCAACCCTCTTCCCAAAAGCATCTTGTGGGTTTGTGTGGGAGATATTTACCAACAACAAACAACCTTTCCAACATGACCCTTTTGCCACATCAAGCACTTTTGGTGACAACCACATCTAAGTTGTTGTCAACCAATCTACATATTTGGTTCCTATTCTATATCAACCTTCACATGGAGCATTTGAGAATCTTTTAAAGATTTCATCATTCTCTTTGGATCTTGTGCATCATTTAGAGACTTATATTCTTCTCACATGGAAATATTTCATCCACCTATAAGCAATTTTCCTTCTTCCATGAGGAATAAATATTGTTTAATATTAAGGGATCACATTTTGCATTCTCCTTCAAGCATCACTCAACACTAGATATTTCATCATCTTATGGGGGCTTCATAGTCTCTCTTTATCTCTCCTATGGGGGGACTATTTCTTGTACTTATGTATTAGAAGTAGTCCTTGGGGGGTCATGATGATTCCTCTTTCTATCCTCTATCTTCTTCACTTGTACATTTATTTGCATCATTTCTCTTTTGGAGAAGATTTTTATCTTCCATTGGGTTTTTCTCCATTGCTATATTTTCTATAAATTTGCACATGGGTACCTAACTCGACTAGTAGTCGAGACCCATCATCATCTTTATATGCATTACTCCTTAAGTTATAAATATCTAGTTAGGATATCACCTTTATAGGATTGACCTACTAATTAATTTTAGTTAGGACTTCTTATGCTTTTATATCACCTCATGTGGTTGATCTACATGTGTCATCATCATTTGAGACACCTAGTACATGTATACTTGCCACTTGCTAGTAAACATACCATTTGAGCTAGATAAGTGTGTCATCATTGGATCCTACCTCCTCTACCTTGCCTATATATGCAAGGCCTACATGTACATTTTACTCTTCATATATTGATATAGATATTATTGTGCTTCATTTTTTACAAGTGGAAGGTTGTTTTGTGCTTTCAAAATTCTAGATAATACCAACATGAGCTTCAACTCCTCTTACTTCTCTCATGAAGAAGAACAAGAA
Source organism: Sequoia sempervirens (assembly GCA_007258455.2). Lineage (NCBI taxonomy): Eukaryota > Viridiplantae > Streptophyta > Pinopsida > Cupressales > Cupressaceae > Sequoia > Sequoia sempervirens. The sequence goes on along the minus strand of VDFB02255870.1, from coordinate 5,804 downwards.
TATTTTTCTAGTAAAAATTTCAACAATATAAATATCATATAATGAATGTAAAAATAAATAAAAGACTTTAAAGGTTTCATTGATCTTAAAAAACATAAGATAATGGGATGGAGAACAATAAAATCATAAATTAAATTAAATTAAGTGTTTACCCACAAAACTCCAAATGGGTTTTTTGAAGAGGGGGATTCTTGCCAATAAGGAGGATCTTGATTCTTTAAGCTCTTCAATAATGTGTTATAATTATGACTTAGAGTGAAATATCTAGAAATGATAGAACCGATATTTTCAAGAATACTAAAATGTGTGATACAAGAGTTGAATCCTTGGTCAAGAGTTCATAAAAGATATTTGGAGAGTAAAATTAGGAGAGAGAGAGAGAGAGAGAGAGAGAGAGAGAGAACTTGTAAAATAATAGTATAAAAAAATAGAAGAGAACAACTATTATAAAATATTGGAACCCATTGAGATGATTTAATTTCATATTTTAAAGAGGAAGAGGGGAGAGATTTAAAATGGTGGTGATTGGGGAAAATTTGATGCCAATAGGAAAGCCAATGATAACTTATAATGAAAATGATAATATTGAGTCATGCTCATTAGATAGCTTGGGGTTGTTAGAATATGTTGTTGTGAATTTCCTATTTTTAATTTTTTTTATCTTATTTGGGATGCCAACATGGTTTCATTGATGTTAGTGTGTTTGCACCAAAATCGAGGTTAATATTTTATAAAAGGCAACAAAATATGAGAAAATGGAGATAAAAGCATAGAAGATCTTAGAATTTTGATAGAAACACAAAATGACACTTTTTTAGATTGGATATAAGGCTAATGCAACTAGTTTAAATGTGACCTAAGATATTCTATAGGGGTAGACACTAAAGTGAGTGAAACTTATAAGGTGGAAGTTGATGGTATGCAATTTTTGACATTACAAGATAATAAGGCATATGAGTGCCTCTATGTAGTAGATAGGGAATATTAATGTAGAATGTTGTATAGTGAATGTTATAGAAGGTCCCTCTATAATGAGAAATAAATATTCTTTTTAGAATAAAGAGACCTTGAGTTCTCAGATTATTAAACTCCCACTTAGATGGTGTAGGAAGGAATTGAGATGTATGGATCTGAAGGCTACTCATGTATTTCAATTTTGATGTTGAACTATGACTAAAATTGATCAATGTGATCATGTACCATGCAAGACTCGAGAAAAATGACCATAAATGAATGAATCCAATCTTACATCCAAAATAATGTGAATCAAAGTGTGTCAATATAGAAACATGATGTGGTGGAGATCAAATAGGAGATTTAGAATGCATCCTCAAAATATCTAGAATAAGAGATGCAACCAACTGCATAGGAGCTAAGAAAATATATGACCTTAATGATGTCATCCCTATTTATGGGATTATAAAAATAATATACATATGTTAGCTAAGTAAGCATCACAATGATCAAGATGACACATGTAATCTTGTTGAGAGAAAATGATGAATTTTTTGTAAAATAATTTGACAAACTAATGTGATATTGAAGAATTTGCTTCAATTCATCAATCTTCACCTAGAAGAAATAACTTTTATTATAATTTATCTTCTAATAATATTAAAATTTGATTGTTAGAAATATAAAATAGATGCATAATCAAAAACTTCTTAAGAGAGAAATAAGTTATAAAACTATAAATTAATAACATGAATACAAGCCAAAGATTCCAAGAGACATGCAAATGTAAGATAACAAGTTTGCATTAGGAAATCACAAAGAGAAGTTGAATAAAAGAATGAAAATACAAGCTAGGTAGTGAGTTTTTATAGGCTCAATGAGAGGGTAGAGGTGGCAAGTCCAACCAGTACACAGTGACCACCAAGTAGTCTAAAAATAGTAAATGTAACTCCCTTGTAGGATGATGGCACGTCAACAACCCATCCGCTTGATTAAGCTTATTTTATTAACCTAGGAAATTTGATATTAGTGCATGAAAAGCTTAGTTAATAGGAAAATCAAAACCTACACTAACATTAACCATGCATGATTTGGAAGGCTTCAAAGGATAATCCTACTAAAGAGGGATAACTAGGTTAAATGACAACATTCATCCATATTGGACATAAGGAGCTTTTGAAGATGCGATGACCTTTGTAGAGATAAGAGAAGGATAATTATTTTGTAGGATATAGAAACATAAAAGAGGAGTAAGAGATGTGTTGAATCCCCCAAGATTGGAACGTTATATCAAATCATGATTACAAAAATTCCCATGTGTAAGCCCCCAAGAAAAGTACATAATGATACTTTATAATTGAGTGTGTTTTGCAATAACAACCCCTAAAATAACTCAATTAAGACACCCTTAACAAGTTGCAGTGTTTGAAACTTTATAAGTTAGTGTGATTATAAAGTTGAATCTATATTTTAGAGTTTTACATCTAATTTGGACCAAAAATATGACTATTAATTCAAATAGTAAAATAAGAACAAATAGCCAAAATTGATAGATAGTGATTGAAAAAATCCTCCATTTCGAAAAATGAGATTCAAATTTGAGTTTTGTGAAAGCTATTTAGAAGTTAAAAATGAAATTTTCTAGCAAAATCAATGAGAAAACCAATATCTTAAAAAATGAGTCACGAGCAAAAAAATATTACATCAACATGAAGTATATGAAGTTGTGGTCCATTTTTAAACAAAATCATCAAGCAATACCTTCATGTGGTTGAGATATTGCCTAGACTAAAGTTAGCTTCAAATTTAAAAACTTCATTGGGATTTGGTCCTTGCACGTTGATAAGCAAGTGGTGCTAGGGTGGTATTTCTAATAGAGGTGGTGCACTTGCAGTGCTCTAGGGATAAATGGGTTGCTCGGGTGGCTAAATGGCTAAGAAAGGGAGGATAAATGCTTGAGTGATGCTACAATGGATGGAAAAGAAAATTGGTAGGGCATGGGTGGCACATTAGTTGCTGGACTGGAGCAAAGTTACACTAAATTGTAGTGTTAGTTAAAGATTCATGAAAAGTACCCAAAAATGCTTGGCATTGGTTGTTTTAAATATGATGGAGAATTATAAAGAGTAGTATACAAACATATAGGCCTCTGAGGTGCATGATTTGTGGAAGTGAAATATTCAAAGGGTCATGAGTTAAATTTCACAATCACTCCCAATCAAGAGGTGAAATAACTTAGTCTAATTGAGATAGACGTAGAACCTAACTACCATCAATTTGAGATTAATGAAGTAGTAGTAACACTTCTATACTTCAAGTAAAGGGGAACACATCATGATTAGCTACCCAAGTGAAAATAATTAAATATTTTAAATATCCTCATTAAACTTATTAATAGGTGCACTATTACACTAACAATAGTTGCGAAAAATAATCCTTTCTATGATATTTTAGAGGTTGTGCCTTTTCAAATTGATATAAAATTGTTATGTCATCAAATCCATTATGGTGAAGAGATTAGAAGTAGTTTATTAATATTAATACTCATTTTTGTAGAGACACTTCTAATAAAAGTTACAAATTTTTTCCTCATTTACAGATGTTTTAGAATTGAATGAGAGATGATTTCTTCAATCTCCTCTATTGCTTTGGAATAAGAGGTCTCAAACTATTTGGAAAGCTATTGTGGAGCCCAAGATTGCTCATTTAATTACATGGTGTTTATTATACCAAGACCTTCCTATATTAACAAGATGTTGATTTACTTCAAGGTTCCAAAACCTAAATGCTCATTTTGTGAGCATTTTGAGACCATTATATACTTGTTTTGATTTTCAACTCAAACTCAAATTACTTAATCTTGAATTCATGCTTTCTTATAACCCTATTTCCTTGCTAATTTACATTTCAACCTATCTTTTTTCATAAATATAATAACATAAAATCATTAATTTTTTTCCCATTTATTGGAAAATCATATGGTTTCACAAAGGCTTTATGTCATGTTTTGTGGTGAGCTCAAACCAGCATAATTTAGTGCAACCAAGGCTTAAATTTGATGGTCGTATGACCATATTTAGAGATTTTTACTGTAAAATACAATCAAAATTTTAAGAAGATTGTATCAGATGAAAGGAGAGATTTTGGATAAACTGTCAAAATTTATATAAAATTATAATGATATATATATTTGATTTATATATAATTTTACTTACACTGAGGTATATCATAATGTTTTAAGGGAACCTTTGAATAAATAACCGTCATTAAAAAATTTGTTAACAGGTAAGGTCGACCATCAAATTTAACCACCACCATTTCAACAATTTCCTACCAAAACTAATTAAAAATAGGAACGTGGCATAGTGGGTAAAAATCCACGGCTGGTTAAAAAATACATATTTTTTGTATAATCAAATTACTTAAATAATTCAGAATTTTAAAAGGGAAAGCACTATAATTAATGACAAAACTAATCTTATTATTATTATTATATTAAAATGTCGCAATAAAATGTTTACGCCCGCATTATATAACTCCGATTAAGATTTGTTCCGTTTCCTACTAACAAATTAAAATATTCCTAAGGGCAATTTTTACTTTCCCGATTTCCTATGTAAGACAAATATGGAGACCATTTCACATTGAAAAGAAATAAAACTTTGTTTTCTTGTTTAGTTAAGTTAAATAAATGTAAATAGCAATAACAATCAAGTTATCTTGATTAGTTGAGTTTATATATAATATATATTTATATTATAAAATTGATAATGAGGACAAGGTATTTAGCTTTGGATGTGACAAGAGTCTAATTTGTTGTAACTTATTATTTTGTAATTTAATTTTGAACTATATTATTATATTTGAGAATATGAAGCTTGAATAGATTGATAAATGATTCACCATGTTCAAACCTACAACTTTGATTTTGATCAATGTTCACATGGTTTTGGCCTTTTCCTTGTAATGTTTTGACCTTTTCCTTGTAATTTTGAAGTTGATCTACAATCTTAATTTTTGCACTCTTGATCTTCAAAATCTTGTTCACCTATGCTATTTGAAAATGGTAGTGTTTATACGCACCATTAGAACTTGTTGCTAAGAGAGGGAGGGGACTAGCTTCATGCCTTTTGCCTTGAATCAATTCAACAATTCAAATAAGTCGGATGATACAACAAGTAAAAATGTAAACACCTATTTGTGCCCTTGTAATATCAAATGTTAATGCAATGATGTAATGATTGAAGAATGATATTATGATATGGTGTGGCACTGATCTAAAATTAAGCTAGGGTTTTGTCCTTGATACAACACCTTGGCCCAAATGTTTGAATTTTTTGTGTCTAGGGTGACAAGTAATGACTAAGTGGAGATAAGTTTCCTTATGTCCATGATTAAATTTGATCTCGAAAAGTTAGAGGTAAAAAACCACACGTTCAATTAGAAACCATTTTTAGAATCATAATGTGGTTTTGAACCAAGACAAGAAATAGTGGATATAAAGGTTGCATCTAGACCGCTGGGGGATAAGAACTTAGAGTAAAAAATAAAGTATAAGTTGAACACTAGTTCTTGCAATTAAATATGGCATTTGGACTATAAGCTATTACATTTAGGACAAAGGGTCAAAGTGAATCCAAAATGAAAGTTGAAAAGTGCTAGGAATGCACTTTTTGCTCTCACATCTATCTTCACTTTGACTATATGTGGATTACTATGCTTCTTTGCATGTTAAATTAAAAAACCACTCAACACAAAATAAGATGACAAGCACATATAAAAATGATATGGATATGGATGATAACATACAAATCTATATAAAATGAACATCATCATTACACTCATATGGT
>VDFB02255869.1:0-29546 GCA_007258455.2 Sequoia sempervirens | reverse complement strand
AAATCATCAAGCAATACCTTCATGTGGTTGAGATATTGCCTAGACTAAAGTTAGCTTCAAATTTAAAAACTTCATTGGGATTTGGTCCTTGCACGTTGATAAGCAAGTGGTGCTAGGGTGGTATTTCTAATAGAGGTGGTGCACTTGCAGTGCTCTAGGGATAAATGGGTTGCTCGGGTGGCTAAATGGCTAAGAAAGGGAGGATAAATGCTTGAGTGATGCTACAATGGATGGAAAAGAAAATTGGTAGGGCATGGGTGGCACATTAGTTGCTGGACTGGAGCAAAGTTACACTAAATTGTAGTGTTAGTTAAAGATTCATGAAAAGTACCCAAAAATGCTTGGCATTGGTTGTTTTAAATATGATGGAGAATTATAAAGAGTAGTATACAAACATATAGGCCTCTGAGGTGCATGATTTGTGGAAGTGAAATATTCAAAGGGTCATGAGTTAAATTTCACAATCACTCCCAATCAAGAGGTGAAATAACTTAGTCTAATTGAGATAGACGTAGAACCTAACTACCATCAATTTGAGATTAATGAAGTAGTAGTAACACTTCTATACTTCAAGTAAAGGGGAACACATCATGATTAGCTACCCAAGTGAAAATAATTAAATATTTTAAATATCCTCATTAAACTTATTAATAGGTGCACTATTACACTAACAATAGTTGCGAAAAATAATCCTTTCTATGATATTTTAGAGGTTGTGCCTTTTCAAATTGATATAAAATTGTTATGTCATCAAATCCATTATGGTGAAGAGATTAGAAGTAGTTTATTAATATTAATACTCATTTTTGTAGAGACACTTCTAATAAAAGTTACAAATTTTTTCCTCATTTACAGATGTTTTAGAATTGAATGAGAGATGATTTCTTCAATCTCCTCTATTGCTTTGGAATAAGAGGTCTCAAACTATTTGGAAAGCTATTGTGGAGCCCAAGATTGCTCATTTAATTACATGGTGTTTATTATACCAAGACCTTCCTATATTAACAAGATGTTGATTTACTTCAAGGTTCCAAAACCTAAATGCTCATTTTGTGAGCATTTTGAGACCATTATATACTTGTTTTGATTTTCAACTCAAACTCAAATTACTTAATCTTGAATTCATGCTTTCTTATAACCCTATTTCCTTGCTAATTTACATTTCAACCTATCTTTTTTCATAAATATAATAACATAAAATCATTAATTTTTTTCCCATTTATTGGAAAATCATATGGTTTCACAAAGGCTTTATGTCATGTTTTGTGGTGAGCTCAAACCAGCATAATTTAGTGCAACCAAGGCTTAAATTTGATGGTCGTATGACCATATTTAGAGATTTTTACTGTAAAATACAATCAAAATTTTAAGAAGATTGTATCAGATGAAAGGAGAGATTTTGGATAAACTGTCAAAATTTATATAAAATTATAATGATATATATATTTGATTTATATATAATTTTACTTACACTGAGGTATATCATAATGTTTTAAGGGAACCTTTGAATAAATAACCGTCATTAAAAAATTTGTTAACAGGTAAGGTCGACCATCAAATTTAACCACCACCATTTCAACAATTTCCTACCAAAACTAATTAAAAATAGGAACGTGGCATAGTGGGTAAAAATCCACGGCTGGTTAAAAAATACATATTTTTTGTATAATCAAATTACTTAAATAATTCAGAATTTTAAAAGGGAAAGCACTATAATTAATGACAAAACTAATCTTATTATTATTATTATATTAAAATGTCGGAATAAAATGTTTACGCCCGCATTATATAACTCCGATTAAGATTTGTTCCGTTTCCTACTAACAAATTAAAATATTCCTAAGGGCAATTTTTACTTTCCCGATTTCCTATGTAAGACAAATATGGAGACCATTTCACATTGAAAAGAAATAAAACTTTGTTTTCTTGTTTAGTTAAGTTAAATAAATGTAAATAGCAATAACAATCAAGTTATCTTGATTAGTTGAGTTTATATATAATATATATTTATATTATAAAATTGATAATGAGGACAAGGTATTTAGCTTTGGATGTGACAAGAGTCTAATTTGTTGTAACTTATTATTTTGTAATTTAATTTTGAACTATATTATTATATTTGAGAATATGAAGCTTGAATAGATTGATAAATGATTCACCATGTTCAAACCTACAACTTTGATTTTGATCAATGTTCACATGGTTTTGGCCTTTTCCTTGTAATGTTTTGACCTTTTCCTTGTAATTTTGAAGTTGATCTACAATCTTAATTTTTGCACTCTTGATCTTCAAAATCTTGTTCACCTATGCTATTTGAAAATGGTAGTGTTTATACGCACCATTAGAACTTGTTGCTAAGAGAGGGAGGGGACTAGCTTCATGCCTTTTGCCTTGAATCAATTCAACAATTCAAATAAGTCGGATGATACAACAAGTAAAAATGTAAACACCTATTTGTGCCCTTGTAATATCAAATGTTAATGCAATGATGTAATGATTGAAGAATGATATTATGATATGGTGTGGCACTGATCTAAAATTAAGCTAGGGTTTTGTCCTTGATACAACACCTTGGCCCAAATGTTTGAATTTTTTGTGTCTAGGGTGACAAGTAATGACTAAGTGGAGATAAGTTTCCTTATGTCCATGATTAAATTTGATCTCGAAAAGTTAGAGGTAAAAAACCACACGTTCAATTAGAAACCATTTTTAGAATCATAATGTGGTTTTGAACCAAGACAAGAAATAGTGGATATAAAGGTTGCATCTAGACCGCTGGGGGATAAGAACTTAGAGTAAAAAATAAAGTATAAGTTGAACACTAGTTCTTGCAATTAAATATGGCATTTGGACTATAAGCTATTACATTTAGGACAAAGGGTCAAAGTGAATCCAAAATGAAAGTTGAAAAGTGCTAGGAATGCACTTTTTGCTCTCACATCTATCTTCACTTTGACTATATGTGGATTACTATGCTTCTTTGCATGTTAAATTAAAAAACCACTCAACACAAAATAAGATGACAAGCACATATAAAAATGATATGGATATGGATGATAACATACAAATCTATATAAAATGAACATCATCATTACACTCATATGGTGGATCCTTAGGTGTTTATATGAACATATCCATGATAAAATGATTTCATTTTGATAAAGGAGCATATGGATCTCTAGCAATAGTGACCAATTCAACATTAATAATATATTTTATGCATTGATGTAACATTGAATAAACTAATTGACACTGTTTAATCCATGGATGATCAATTAATATATAAAATTCATCCAAAGAAGGAATAATAGGACATAAAGTAGGCATTTCTTTAGACTAGATGATAAATGAAGAATACTAATTCCCATAGTCTCAACCAATATATCATTAGTCATATTAAGCGAAACCCTTAAATGTGCATATGCTTGTTATTAAAAATGATAACTAAACAAAAATTCTTCCATGCATATATTATATTAGTAAACACATCTTTAATAAGATTTTAATCTAAATTAAATCTAACATTCAAAGGACCATAATAATTATTTAATGGGATCTCATCATCGAAAAAGTACTAACATCTATAGAAGGAGATGTCTTAGTATTAAGCATTCACATAAATTAATTTTTAGATTCATCTAAATTAATGTGTGATTTTTCCTCATGTTCCTCAAACAAATCCACACTATGAGTGATTATGAATAAGAAACAAAATTTATATAAATCTATAATTTTTTTATTATGTGGAGCAACTAAATGATTTGCCCCCATCATAACACCTTCAATATGTATCACATTACAATCAATCATATCCTAAATTTTATTCCTTAATTTCATACAACACAAAGTATCATGACCATTAACCCTTTGCTAATTATAACTGCTTTTTCATCATAATATTTACCTATACAATCTTAAATGTATCCAAAGGTATGGGAGGAGGTGTAATCATATATCCACTAAGTAAACTTTGAAGCACATTATTTAAGAGGTTCATGAAATTTTAAATTTTTATAAAAAAATTGAGACTTAAGAGTAATAATGTTAGAAGTAGTAGCAACTTAATTATCATTTGGTATTTTCTCTTAATTTTCAATACCCTTCTAGAAAATATTTTTCTTTTTAATACCTAGAAGAGTAGGATGATGTAGAGAGATCATGAGAAGATCTAGATTTAAATGCATGAAACTATAGTAACTTTAACTCAAAATTTCTCACATTACCACATAAATCAATGAAGGAAACATAAATATTAAATTACATATTATAATAAATGGCTAGAAAACAAACCCTTAACAAAATTATTTAAATTTCATCATTGAGAGTTTAATAATGTATCTTAACATAGGATGAATTCTAATAACATAGTCACTTATCCACTCATTGGATCCTTATTTATAATAAAACAATTTGAAATAATAGTGTTCAACCCACAATAAAACTAAACTCACTCACAAAGACATCAACTAAATATTAAAATGAATGTATAAACCTACGAGGAAGTGAATAGGACCATCTAATTATATAATCTTTTAAATTTTGAAAGACGTTAACCAATAAATTATCATCAAACATAAAATCTAAACATTTAGCATCAAAATACCTCAAGTGTCCCATAGGATATCCTCTACCATTACATATTTAAAATATTCAAGCCATAATCCAAATAGAAATCGATTAATATAAAATCTCAAGAGAAAGGATTATGCTTAATCTCACTAATTATGTCATTTTTATTCCCCATGTAAGGAATCCATTCTACTTTGCATTTAGTAAAAAAGATAAGGAGAGTGTAAAAGGTAGAGAAAGGAATATTAGGATCAAGATGAGGGGTGAAAGTAGCAACATGAGAAAATATAGGTGAATTATAAATAGGTTGGGGTAGAAATAACATGACAAGTAGGCGTAACCTAATAGGTAGGTGTTCTATGTGAAGTGGGAAACAATAGAAGGTTTAATATTATGGTTTTTTTTACATAAGAACATGTGGCATATCAAAAGTAGGAGAAAAAGATACAGGATGAGTTGAGTTCACTGAAAGAATCTTAGGAGGGAAGGAGCACATTCCACTCAAAGGAATTAATGATCTTATCCATCCACCTGTACCATTAAGTAATTCCAATCCATATGGTTTATTAATCAATAAAGTGTGAAGGAAAATAATGAAAGTATAAAGATCATCATCACTAGCCAAATTTGCAAGATCTAAATAAAGAATTTATGCAATCAAAATTATATCTTGTATATCAATTTTCTCAAAATGGGAATTATGATCAAATTATTATTCCTCATTAAATTAATTATAATATATTTGTATTGACTTAAAGTCATGTTAGGGTTCAATAGAAGAATTATTAATGGGTTTCAAGGAGGAGTATGAGACTTTGGAATATACAAACAAAATAAAAAACCATAGATGAGAGTAATGGTCAAAAGAAGGTTTAGATTTTATTTAAAAATAAAAAATAAAACTAGAAGTTCAAACCCTAAAGACCAAACCTTGTAGGGTGTAAGATCAAATAGGTTCACTAATCAAAATAAATAAAACAATAATTTTCTTATTTAGTTAGGGAAAATAAATGTGAATGATAATAAAGATTAAGTTAGCCTAACTTAATGAACTTAGTCTTGAAAAATGTAGATTTATGCTATGAAATTGATAAAGAGGATAACAGTACTTAGTTTTAGATGTGACAAGAGTATATTCTTTAGTAACTTCCACTCTATGGTCAATTTTGATTCTACTATTAGACATAATATTATGAAGCTCCAATAGACTGATAAATGGCATGTTCTATATTTAGATTCAAACCTATACTTGTGATTCATCTTTGCACCCATATCTTCAACCCTTTTCTTGTAGTGTTGACCCTAATCTATTTCCTTGATCTTTCCACTCTTGAGTTTTGATTGAGATTTCAATATCTTTATTTAGCCAACCCAAGGAGTATGGTTTTAGGTGTTGCCTTGTTTTAAAACCAAGCTATTCAACTAGATATGAACAAAAAAATCTTGAGAATAGGATCAAACCATGACATAAGATACACACATGGGATAAGTGCTAAAATAGACACAAAATTTTAATAAGGGCATGCAAATTTTATTATTAAACCTATGAAAAAAATGACATTAACTAGCATCTATAATCAACAAGAATTTGAGTATAGGAAAATATTTTTCTTCTATTGAGGGGGCATAAGAAAAAACACACAAATTTATGAACTCAAACTAAAGGTTACTCCTTAATATGATTCATGAGAAATAAAAACCAAACAATACACTTCTATTTCTAAAATATTATCAATTAGTCAACTATTTGTTACAAAATCCAAAAGAGAACAAAAATATATATCAAAGATATTTATATTAGGGCTAAAACCATATTTCTAAAGCCATAGGAATCCTTATAAAATTGTAACCAAAGGAGATCAATAGAATTTTTAAAGAATAAAGAATGAGAAAAGGAGAAAAGATAAATGTCAAAATACTTGAACCACCTGCAAGATTATCTTTCATTGATACAAAATCAATGACTAAGATAAGGAACACATGGGTAGTTAGGAACTTTATCATAACCATTCAAATCCATGATGGCCTTTATTAGGTGCATGTTTCATCTATAAGCATTAAGTGAAGAGAGCCCATGAAATCTAGCAAAGAAAGGGTTACATTCATCTATATTATATTTTTTATGGTGGCTACAATCAATAGTCATTAAAGTGATGGAGACATGCACTGAAGATGAAGTGAAAAGTGCCACCTAAAATATATCATTTGATTAGAGTATTAAATAATCTTGGAGGGGTGAAGAACCATTATAATATTACTAGGAGGAGAGGTAGCTTACCACATAAATATCTTCAAAATAGGTTCAACCTTATTTTACAAAGGAGAGATTGAGAATATATCATATTTAACATCAATGCTTTATATAATTGGAAGGATATTAGCATGGTGGGAACCCCAAAATTTGTTAAAAATGGGGAATGAAAAATAGAGAGGGGATCATCATGAAGTTTGACATAATAACGAGGGGAGGTGATGCAGATAATTCCACACCATTGGGTGCTACCAAATATTAATGATAGGTACATCCCAAAAGATGTTGAAATGGTGAGGGTTGCTTTAAAATTGATTTGCAATTAAGGAGCTACAAATAATTTTCACTTTACTCTCAACTACAAATTTTATTATGATATTGCTATCAGGATTTAACCATGTAGTTTCGAGTCAAACTCATTGACCCATGTTTCATGAGTAGTGGTTCAACAAGAACCCATCTCTCATGATATCAAATGGTCCACTTAGCACTCATTGCATCTAGGTGATGCTCACAGAGGTGAAGCACTGGTCCGTCCCGGGAGGTCACCCATCCCAGTCTCCTGCTCAACTCAAGCCAACACTGGGAGTTTCTCAAGGTTAAGCACAGCTTGAGTTGTTACCCCATTGCAAAACCCAGCAATGTGCCTTGCCTTATGAACCATTCATAATAGAGCCCCTTTAGCTCATCAATTGATAAGTAGGAGGTATTTTTCCCAGCGTGTCAAATTATGATATTGCTATCAGGATTCAACCGTGTAGTTTCGAGTCAAACTCATTGACCCATGTTTCATGAGTAGTGGTTCAACAAGAACCCATCTCTCATGATATCAAATGGTCCACTTAGCACTCATAAGGCGCAACACTTGCTCAAGGTTTTGCAAATGGGAAACAGCGGGCTCATGGAAAACTCTTGTCCAGCTAAACGTCTTGGATAGTGATCCTCGGCTGTTTCAATCATCTAATACAATGATGCTAAAATGAACTTCATTGATATCATGAAGATAGATTGATGACAATCATGCATAAAGTGAAACTTTGTCTGATGAATATCAATTGTGTGGAAAAATACCTCCTACTTATCAATTGATGAGCTAAAGGGCTCTATATGAATGGTTCATAAGGCACAACACTTGCTGAAGGTTTTGCAAATGGGGTAACAACTCAAGCGGGCTTAACCTTGAGAAAACTCCCTAGTTAAAGCGCTTGAGCTGGAGCAGTCTGGGATGGGTGACCTCCCGGGACGGACCAGTGCTTCACCTCTGTGAGCATCACCTAGATGCAATGAGTGCTAAGTGGACCATTTGATATCATGAGAGATGGGTTCTTGTTGAACCACTACTCATGAAACATGGGTCAATGAGTTTGGCTTGAAACTACACGGTTAAATCCTGATAGCAATATCATAATTTGACACGCTGTGGAAAAATACCTCCTACTTATCTACAAATTTTATTCCGATCCAACAAAATTTCATGATTATAAGTCTTAACTGTTGAAATTACGACAAAAAGAGTTCACTTAATCCTTTATCCAAATTTAATGAAACATAGGCTAAAACTCAAAGAATTAAAATACTGGAAAGGAATTAAAGTCAGAAGAGAATAAGAGATCACAAGCTTGATAACAGAGTTCGCTCAATTTGAGCTACATCTCCAGGTCCGCTTCTCAACATTGGACCGCTTTATTGATATCACCAAGCTTCAATAGCCTTCTTATAATATCCAAGCTTTAATCACTCACAATCTCTCTTTACAATTTTACAATTCTTGGTGTAACAACACCTTGTAATTTGTCTCCTTTAGTAATTCTCCACCTTACCAGGAGCATAAAAACTCTCAAATGTTTGAATGAAAAACTCACACTCCTACCCCCCTTTTATACATAATTTTGCATATGGGGTTAAAAACCACCATAATAAATAAATAACTCCCCTCAAACAAATTAACCCCTTTTAAATATTTCGTTCAACCCCTTTTGGCCTTTAATTAGGCTTCATAACAATTTAAGGGGTTAAAATTGTTGAGATGATGAATTGCACAGCCCCTGAAGCTCTGGAATCTTCAATGCAGGACTTTAGCCATGAAAGATAATCAACCACAAAGAGAAGTGTTGCAACAATGGAATGCTAATTGAAGATTCTATTGATAATATGATATTGATATGATATCTTGATATTTACAAATGAACAAGATGCCTGATTAAATAGGCAAGAGGTAAACCCTAATATGCATGAGATGTTGTCATGTGTCATAATCTAACAACATGTGACAACATGTGAACCCTATGGTGATGATCATTAAATGATGAGATAAGTTCTAGAAGGAATCTTATCCCATAACCTAGGAAAGGGAATATTATCCCAATTATTAAATGATTGCAACCTAGGACTAAATGATTAAATGCAAGACCTAAGTTAACTTATGCTAGTGCAATAATTAATTAATTAATTACACCAACACCCCCCCATAAGTGCAACTTAGGGAGGAAAATGCAATGATTATGTAAGATGATGATGGGTTCCGGCTACGAGGCCATGTTAGGTACCCATGTACATGAAGATGCAGAAAATCTCCCACAACCGGAGAAAAGGGGAAAACCTAGTAGGAACAAAACCCCTCTCCAAAAAAGGAGATGAAAAAGAAAAAATGTGAGAATGGGAAGGATGGAGGACTCCCAAATACCCCCCAAGTACACCATCAGTCACATGGATACAATAAAATCAAAAGCCCCCCCATAGGAGGGAAAAGAGAGACAAAATAGCCCCCCAAAAGATGTGATCACCTGCAAAGAAGGGAAGTGTTTGAAGACAGAACAAGATCCAATGTCGACAAACAACTTGTCTCCCTTTCAGAAGAAACAAAACCAATTGCAAGTGTAGAGATGCTTCCCATTCTGGATAGGAATTGAAGGAAGGAAGGATGAACATGGAGGATGATGTCTTTGAACTCTGCTCAAATGTCTCCTTGCTTGAAGATGAAAATGCCACAATCAATGAAGAGGGTGACAAATCAGGATGATGCAGAAACTGATGTTGAACAATATCCAAAGACAAAGATAGAATGGATATGATGAATGTGATGGAGACTTGATAGCCCCCCTGAATGAAGTGTCCTCAAAACCACTGAAAGAAGTCTAAAGAAATGAAGGTGTCCAAACCACAAATCTCCTGCTAGGAAGAAGCAAATCCAATGGTGGATGCTGAAGAAACTGCAAATCCTGAAAGGAGTAACAGGGAAGAAGTCTCATATATGAAATATCTGAAGAGAAACCAACTACCTCCAGGATGGTCTCTGAATTCCCAATCAAGTTTGAGACAAAGGAATGAGGAGACTCAAGAAAACTCTCCAAGTTGAAATCTGAATAGAGGAGTGATATCCCCTCAAGAATGTCCTCCAAACCTGTAGAAGTGGCCAAGGTAGTGATACCTAAAACAAAGCCATCCTGTGATGTTAAGTCTAAAAAACATAATGTGTCCTAATGGATAGAGATGATATTGGAAGCCTGAATCAATGATTCTGGACAAGGAATCAATGAATGTGAAGGGATACCAACTGTCTCTGATGAAGAAGAAGCATGGAAAGGGACCTTGTCAACCTCTTCGGAAAGATCAAGGTAATCAACTTCCTGCACAACAATAGCATCATAGGGTACTAGATCTGAAGAATGACATTTTGAAGCATGATCATCGGGGAATGGTGGAGTGTCTGAATCTCCATAGATCTCCCAAAGCTTAGTCCAAAGGATGTGAGGACAATCACAATGATCAATATCATTCAAAACATCAGAATCAACTTGCATCTCAAGAATCTCCAAAATAGTGTACCTGCTGCAACTCCAAGCAAGTTCATGAATACCTTCACTCAGACAAGGAACTATACCAAATAGATGTGGCAACAAATCAAGTGAATGAAGATGGTGGCAGATCCCATCTCGCCATTGCTGATAGTTACCCTTGTGCAACATAACCAAAGGAGAATAATATGCAAGCCCCATAAAGAAAATTTCTCCACAAAAACAAAGACAAATGCCTTCAACAGAAAATAAAGGCTTCCAAATAGATATGCAACTGAGAATATGCCTCAGAGATCAAGCAATTTTTCTTCAATCTTCAGGATGTCTCAAGAATCAAAAAACCAAAAAAACAATACCTGGAGCTAAAACCAAAGAAGATGACTGGATTGATGAAAAAATGCACTGAAAAATCTCTTGAATGCCACTAGAATCACCAAAATCTGACAATCTGATGCAAAGATGTGTGCTTTTGAGTCCAGAAGGGAGGTTTGAATTTAGTTGACTTGAATATTTGATGATAGTAGAATCTTGAAAAATAGAGTGCACCACTGAAAAGTAGACTTCAATAGCTTTCCAACGGTATATCGTTTGTGAATTTTTGATATCGTATGTGGAAGATACGGCCTCCGGAAGAATTCTGCAATTTGAATTGATGCTGGCTAAATAGGCGCAAAAATATAGCACCCTAGGGCAAAAAAATTTTGGCCCTTGGTCACTAATGTGACCGTGGGCAGCGTCGGCAGTTTAAAAAAATCACCGCCGGGCGGGCAGCATTGGAGCCGCGGGATGAGGCGAAGCGATGGTGGCGCGGTCAGCAACAAGAGGCACCGCTCAGAAGTTAGCGGCAGCCCTCAGAGTTTGATAGAATCGGGGGCTAGGGTTGAGTCTTCGACGGGTGCATCGGCCGGAGAGCAGTGCTGGAGGCGTCGACGGCTAGTGACGGAAGCCGGCAAACGGAGCGGCAACGGATGACGCCGACGATCACGCAGATGGCAGCCGGATGACACAGTGGTCGGTGGGGCAGGGCCGACGGGAGTCTGCAGTGGTCAGTAAAATACCGACCAAAATTTGAATATTGCAATTTGATTTGCAATTCAAATTTAATGAAAATGCCAATAGAATTTTTAAAAAAACTGAGATTAAATCAAGGCCAATGGGAAAAATATAAACCCAAAACAATAGTCACTGCAAAAATAAATATGCCGACTGCATATTTAAATACCAGGTCGCCCAGAAAATCAAATTTTTTGCCCGAACTATTGAAAAAATTTCCCAAAAAAGCCAGAAATTTTTTTGATTTTTCTAAAAAAAAATTTGCCTTGATGGAGGACTTACAGGGATGATTTTTTCTGCAAAACTGTACGGATAGTACAAAAAATGCAAACTCTAAGATGTACCTCATAGGCTTCCGGATGATATGTCTCTGATTTTGGCAAATGAACAGGTGATCTATGGGTTTTGAGGCCTTCTGGATGCAATGGAGAGGTCAGAGAGAGCCTGATCTGCACCAGAAATCAGCTTGGCTCCCGGGTAGAACCAACTAGCCTGCAAAATAAAACTCCAAGCCTACAAAGAATCTCGCATTCCAACTTCCTGGATCTAAGGTTGATGTTTCAATGGATTAGCTCTAATACCATATTGAGATGATGAATTGCACAGCCCCTGAAGCTCCAGAATCTTCAATGCAGGACTTTAGCCATGAAAGATAATCAACCACAAAGAGAAGTGTTGCAACAATGGAATGTTGATTGAAGATTATATTGATAATATGATATTGATATGATATCTTGATATTTACAAATGAACAAGATGCCTAATTAAATAGGCAAGAGGTAAACCCTAATATGCATGAGATGTTGCCATGTGTCATAATCTAACATGTGACAACATGTGAACCCTATGGTGATGATCATTAAATGATGAGATAAGTTCTAGAAGGAATCTTATCTCCTACAAATAAGGAAGGGAATTTTATCCCAATTATTAAATGATTGCAACCTAGGACTAAATGATTAAATGCAAGACCTAAGTTAACTTATGCTAGTGTAATAATTAATTAATTAATTAAACCAACAAAAATAACCATAAAAGGTTATTTTGTTAATAAATCGGGCTAGAATATGCTTTAAATATGACACAACCCGTTTATAAAAAATAACTTCCCCATAAAAAAAAAATTAATTTGCTTAAGCCCTTACACCTATTCATGGGCTCATTTGGTTTTTGAATTGTTAAGTTGTTTTTCTTTAAAAATGGTGGGTTATTTCTTTTCTTCTTTTATGAGTTAATCTTTTTGATTTTTAGGAGATTTGGATCCCACCAAATCTAGTTGGGATCCCACAAAATCCAATCCCACCAAATGGATTTTGTGGAATAAACTTCCACCACTTTATTTTTTTCAAAAATAAAGCATGGTGTACGTGAATTTTGTAAGATTTTTGCCACATCACCTGCAATTTCCACATCACCATCCAGTCAACTACCACGTCACATGTTGACATCATCATTTTGACTAAAACTTTGACTTGGTGTAACTTTGGCATACGAACTCCATTTTTGATGAAACAAACACCATTGGAAAGGTCTTGACAAGCTCTTCATGATGATGCTAATTTTGACCACTTTGTGACAATCAATTTTTTGCCTTTTTTTCTAGCCCCATGGTTCACCAATTTGACCAATCTTTGACCGAGCATAACTCTTGCCTACGACCTCCTTTTGACACAATTCAAGTTGCGTCGGGATTGTGTCGGTGAGCTCTACACAATGATGTCAGTTTTGAGAGATTCTAAGACTGTGAATTTTTTTTGAGGTTTTATGGATCCACCTGGATAAAAAACCCTTGAAAAGAGAAGAGATGAGAGGAGAAGGAGCTACTATGATTGTAGTGCTTCAAATAAAGTTTTTCAAATCATTTGATGGATAATGGAAACTATTTAGAAGAACTTAATTTTAAAGTCACCAAAAGGACATGAACAGTTTTGAGACCAATCATAATAGAGAGAGATGAGACCCACATGAGTAGAATGCTCACAAGAAAAATAATTTTTAGACTCATTGGGTTTAACAATAAATTTTTTTTAGATAAAATCATGAACAAAGACCATGAGAGATAATAAGGCACTAGAAGCCAAAGGAAAGTCTTCATTAACATCATGAGCCTACAACACAAAGTTAGGTAACATTAATCACTAGAATGATCTAATATTTGAAAAGGGGGAACTTGATAATAATTGTTGAACACCCAAAATACTAAGTATATTGAGAGGTGGGGTGAATCAGTATTCTATTAAACCATTTAGTCATAATCCAACCAATAAGCAAAACATATCTAACTGCAGCTATGAATGCAAACATGAAAGAGATCACAACACCACATAACACATGAACACCAAGATTTTTACATGGAAAACCCAAAAAGGGAAAAACCACGATGAGGATTAGCTCCTGATATATTATAAACGGTTATAAGATATTACAAGGGCTCACTGCCAAGACTCATGTCCTTATAAGGCTCATAGCTAGAAATAGATAAAAAAACAAAAGTGGCTACACAATCAAGGTACGAACTGATGTAGGATGCACCTTGTGCTGATTTTAGTTCCAATGAAGCTTTGAATGCAAAATACGACTCTGCTCAACAGTCGCTGAACATACACAATAATTATGCCCTTATATTGATCTTACACATACAAATTCACAAGTTTGCACAATATCAGATTTTGCACACATCATATTACCTTGTCATTACACTATGCAACTCAAAAAATGTTCCACATATATACCCTATTACATCCGCATATATCAATTAGGTTTGCCTAATTAGATGTAGCCCTATTTTAATTCAAAATCTCTTTGTCGGCTTTAAACTTGATTCAAAAACATCTTCGCACTCAAATCAAACATGCAAAAATTGATTTAGGCTGGCACGGATTTAATAGACCCCCTTAACATCCGCAATACATATTAATCTTCATAGCATAATTTCAAGTATTAGGTCGACCAAGAATTAGACCTAATCACAAAATAAGCCAATCTAACCAACATCAATCATCCACATATCATATAAAAATGTGCCATCTAGAATGTATGTAGTACTGAAACCTATAAACCATCTCCCAAAATTGTTAAGTTTGATTCCAAACATCAGAGGAATGCGAACCAGACAACTCGTACCATCTTGCACTATATAAGCCAAAATATTGTATGTCGATCTTCTGTTACTTGCAACTTTCAACCTATTCAGCCAAAATCGATGAAATCTTGATCATAGATGTATTTAGTAGTCCTTAATAACATACTATAACTACATAAGTCAATATTATAACACAAGCAATTTCAGACCAAATTACCAGATCAAGGTGTCACCAAAACTGTTTACCAAATTAGACAAAACTGTAAACAAACAATGTTGGCATCAATGACAACACATCAAAGGGTTTCTTCTTCATTGTTCCAAAAATCTCCCCCTTTGTCATTGATGGTAACATGTGCCAAAAAAATGAATCTCCAAAAAATCAAAACATCCATCATCAAAGACTTGTATGAACTCCCCCTTTCAAACATACATCAGAACTTCTCCCAAAATCTCTGTTACTCAACAAACCTTCTCCTTCACACAATTTATTAACAACTTTTCCTAGCAGAAAATTTTCCAACTTCTCAACACTTCTCCCCCTTTGACATCAAGGACAAAGGGTGTGTCGGTGAGACACATGTACAGAAAGACAACTAAAATGAAATGACTGGCTCACCCTTAGGGAGTTAACGACTCCCCCTTAGGGAGTTAACCCAAGTATTACATCTGATCATATGCACAAGAAAGAAAATTTGAAAGCAACTAAAACAAAGTAATAATATACAAGGTGGAATGTGTTCACCTGGAGGAGGAATCAACTTCAAGCTCCTTAAGAATGGCTTCCCAAGTAGATTTCCCTTCATCCTGATGCAGAAGGACTTAACCTAACACAACTTGAATACTTTTACACCCTTCACACAATGGTTCATCTCAAACAATGCCTAAAGGCTTCCTAATGCACATGGAAACATGGGAACAACACCCTAATATAAATAAAAATTGAAGACAACATGGAACACATAATTCTTGGTTTGTTCATACTTGTTTCAACACATCCTATGGGTTCCCAAACATTCATAGCCCCAAACAACTAATTAACACAATGATTCATGCAAATAAGGGCTTGCTACCAGTAGGTGCATCTAGACAACAACATCAAACAAGGAAAAAAAAATTGTCATATGAACTCATGGCTTGTGAAGACCTCTTACAACTTTTTTATTGATTCCCTAATCAACCATGATCGGACAATGTGTGGGTTTTTCCAAACCCTCAAGCCACTAAGGTTTCAAGATAGTTTATACACAAATGCAAGAATACTATCATTAATAACTACACCAAAATTGAAAACTATACCCTCTCCTCTTACCAAAGTGAGGGTAGCAATAGGAAAAAAAAATCCACCAATTCTCAAGGGTTTTCATCAATGGAAACTCTGTCCATTGTTTTTATTTGCTCCTTGGAAAACCTAGGTAGGGTTTATACCTGTTCACACAAAAATTGCAATATCTTTCACAAAACACTACAAAATTGTACCAAACCAAAAGAATTAGAAAGATAAAACTCTTCCCCAACTTCCTCAATCACCATCAGGGTCATACTAGATTGTACCAGTTCATACAAAATGTTTCTCAGACTTTTTTACACAAAATTGCAAGTGGAATGTGGAAAAATAAAGTTTGTTGCATTCCAACTTTCTCCAACCTTTGTGCTTGAGATTACATTACATATTTATCATATCACAACCATTCCCAATTGCAAGACTGACTACCAATTCCCATTAACCAACTTTGCTAAGTTGCAAGCAACTTTTGTTGACAACAATGACAAGTTTTTCAACTTTTTACAACTTTTATCAACATTGCACCCAAACATCCTAAACTCATCCTAAATGACCCTAAATGGTCTTAAATGACCTTATTGACCTAAAACAAACCAAAATTCAAATTTTTGCAACATGAAAACAAATTGCATCAAAGGATGCCCTTGCATCATACTCCCCAAAGAGAAAGAATTCAAGTTCCGCTTGAATGGAGGTCTACAACAATACAACCATGCTTGAGGATGTCTACTTTAGTCATCCACATTGCATCTTCAATTGGAAGACCCTTCCACTTGACCAAATATTGGAGATATGCCTTATTCCTTGTCTTCTTGAGTTCCTTGGTATCAATGATACATTCCAACTCCATAGGTCTGTTAGGTGGAAGATCTTGGACCCATTCAACATCTGAGAGTGATTGTGAACTTGCTCCATCATCTGTAACAACATCCCCTTTGAAAGGATACAAATCAAAAACATTGAATATAGGTGAAATGCCAACTCCCTTGGGTAACTCAATTTCATATGCATTGTTTGCAAACATATGCACAATCTTGCAAGGCCCTATATTTTTCATCGACAAATTGGAGTATTGACCCTTTGGAAATCACTTTTCCCTAAGATGAGCTAAAGCCAAATCCCCAACTTTGAAATCAACTTCTCTTCTCTTAATATCTTCCCTTTACTTGTATTTGTCAATACTATGTTGAAGTTTCTCCCTAACTTGTTGATGGATCTCCTTCATTGCAATAGAAAATTGTTCCCCTTCAGAACTTGGTCTTTCCATTCCACTGATATCTCTCAACTCAAATACCCCTCTAGGCTACAAACCATAAACTACTTGAAAAGGACTCTTCCCAATACTCCTATTCATGGAATCATTGTAGAAAAAATCTGCCTGAGGCAAGAAAAGATCCCATTAAGTAGAATGCTCCTTGGATAGACATCTCAAAAGGTTTCACAAGCTTCTATTAACCACCTCAATCTTCCCATCGGTTTGAGGATGATAGGCAGAACTGAAATTGAGGTTGGTGCCAAGTTTCCTCTACAAATTCCTCCAAAAATGTCCAATGAATTTACTATCTCTATCTGAAACTATACTTAGAGGAAAACCATGAATTCTCACCACTTCTTTGAAGAAAAGACTTGCAATATATGATGGATCATTGGTGCTTTTACAAGGGATGAAATGATCCATTTTTTAGAACCGATCAACTACAACATAGATTGAGTCAAAACCCCTTGGTGTTCTTGGCAACCTCATGAAAAAATCCATGCTAATAGACTCCCAGGGCCTATTTGGAATAGGAAGAGGCTGATACGACCCTACATTGGTGCTACTTCCCTTTGCTCTTTGACAAATGGTGCATTTTTCAACAAACTTCCTTACATCAGTCTGCATTTAAGGCCAAAAATAATGTCTTCTTAACTACTCTGATATCTTATCAAACACAAAATGACCTACTAAACTACCACAGTGCTTTTCCTTTATTAGATTGTCTCTCATTGAGCATTTAGGTACACAAAGTTGTGCCCCTTTGAATAAAAAATCATCTTGAATCAGAAAATCAAGCCATTTATCATTGGTGTTGCTATGAGGCTGCACACAAAATTCATATATCTCCTTGAAATCCACATCATCAGCATACCTTTCAATGATTCAACTCCCACACTTTGCAACTAAATCTCCTACACCATGAGTTCTCTCCTACTTAAAGAATCGAATTCTTTATTGGATTGTCCCTTCTTATGCTTGATAGTGAAAGTGAAACCTTGCAAGATTTCTACCCACTTGACATGCCTATGACTGAGTTTCTCTTAAGTATTTAAGAATTGAAGAGCATGGTTATCAGTAACGACTATAAACTCCTTTGGAAGAAGATAATGCCTCCATTTTTTTAAAGATTGGACCATAGCATACATTTCTAGATCATAAGAGGAGTATTTCTTTTTAGCCTCATTGAGTTTCTCACTAAAGAAAGCAATAGGTATGTTATCTTGACTCGACACTACACCTATAGCATAGCCACTAGAATCACATTCAATTCAAAAGACCTTATTAAAATATGGTAAAGCCAATATAGGGTGCTCTGGTACCCTTTTCTTCAAATGTTGAAAGCTCTTTTCAGCCTCCTCAATCCAAACAAACTTTCTTTTCCTATCTCCCTTTATGGTGTCTATTATGGGTGCACACATATGACTGAAACTCTTAATGAATTTTCTATAAAAGCTTGCTAATCCATGAAAACTTCTTACTCAACAACTAACTTAGGTGGAAGCCAATTCAAGATTGCTTCAACTTTTCTAGGATCCATTTTCAATGTTCCCTTTGTGATCACAAACCCAAGGTATAGCAGCTCTGTCTTTAGAAACTCACACTTTTTCAGATTAATCATTAGTTTCTCCTCATTCAATCTTCTTAATACCAAATCCAAATGATGTAAATTCTCTTCTTTACTAAAACTAAAAACTAAAATGTCATCAATGTCGGCCTCCTACAAGGATCTCCTAACTAGGCTTCTATAGCCATAATTCAGAGACTGGACATCTAACCTAAATAGCTATTTGATCATCATGGAGGTGCATTTAACTTGTCAACCCAAGGACATAAACTTGAAATGGGTCAGTACTGTATGTGCACTAGGAATTCCTAAGTAGCCATCTCTAATCTACAACTAAGAAACACACAATACTGAAAGTAAATTGTAGGAAGGAAATAAAGTAAATGCTAAACATTAACCAAAAACTATGCTAAACTAAGATGCATAACAAGAATAAAGATCTGGGTGAACAGATAGGAAACTACTCTGTCTACTTTGGCTGCAGGAACAGACACAAAATGGACTTCTAGTGGCTACAGGAATAGTCAATCCTAGATTTTGAACTAAGTACAAAAATTAACAACTAAGTTAATTACTCTAAAGAAAGGATTACTCACCAAGTGGGAACCCTTGGATGAGTATCCACTAAGACTAATACAAACTCAAATACTCAAATTCAGGCTATCATCTCATTCATTGAAAATTATGTAAACAGAGTAATTAGCATGGCTGTATGGAAAAATAGAGAGTATGCTCAATACATTATCAATGTCATTTTCAACAATCAAGAACTAAGGGGCCGAACCTCCTTAGAAGGAGATTCAAGTCCAAATTTATTCTACTAGCTAAATAGGGCAGTCAACTCCCACTAACTGGGAGGACTCCATTTAGGGAAAGCAAGGAAAAGAGTGGCAGAGCAGTTACGCCTGCAGGGAATCCAGTCAGACATGCATACCCAAACGTGGACTCAATGCTACAGTAACACCCGCAATTGCTCAATGCCATAAATACAAGGTGGTTACAATTGACTACCGTGGGGAATCTGTCGCCGTCGCTCTTCAATTGACTCCTTTGAATGATTCCCCTCCATGCTCATCTATCAGTTTCCTTTCCCAACTTAGCATCCACCAATTGTGTCCTACATGGCAATGTCAGTACGCATAATAATTGCACATCTAAAATCACCTTAGACAACATTCATCAATCACAAGCAAAAATAATATAGATAATCTGCATAATATGTTAAAGTCATTGAAACTTCATAAGGATAGGATAAACCCATTGTCAATGGTTTGAGCGAAACATTATAAAAAATATTAACATTTGACAACTAAATTTCATGACAATGCTAGCAAATGAACTATAAACTCTACCCGAGATTTAACCAAAAACTAGGCTCATCATCCCCCTAGCCTAATGTCTTGTTGGTCCTCCAGCAGTGGAAGGGTTGTTCTTTTGTTTGGTTAAGGCTTTGAAGTTTGCAACTACAAGTTGGCCAACATTCGTTGTTGCAGTACATGAGTTTGGATCCCAATAAAATCCTCCCAATCTATCAAATTTGTTCCACCTTGGCCTTTCTGTATCAACATCATGCTGGTAGAATTTATAGTTTGGTACAAGCCACATAAGAATGGGTGGATGGAAGGTTAGGGGAAGCCAAAATCTCCCCTTTCCTCTACCAAGCTGGATGTACCTGTCAATTCTCTTCAATGCTGCAACATAGTTATTAATAGAATGGGGTTTGGCTTGTTTCAGCTCATCTGTTAAACTATTCCATCACTAAGCTAGATATCCTCTTATGAGCTCCTCTTTTGTTGTTTTAACCTCATACTCAGTATAGACAACTTCAATCCAGGGCATGATTTTGTTACCATATCTTGGTCTGAGGAGCATCCTGAGCCATTCTCTGCGGATATCCTTTGGGTCACTTGACTCGGCCCTAATGGATAAGGGGATATTGGATTCCATTCTTCTATAAGCATTGTTCTGCTCACCCCAATTAATTTCATTTTGTGCCCAGGACATCAATGTTCTCAGCTGAACATCCCCAACATACAACAACGTGTTCCAATCATGATCCTGTGTGACTACATAATTGTGCAAATAAAATTCACATAACAGATTTTTCATATTAGGGGAAGCAATTTTGTAGGCATTAAAGAATTCAACAGGAGTTTCAATGGAGGGATTTAAATCTGAAACAATTTTTGATAATCTGAAAGAGAAATATTTCTCTTTCAAGTGCAGGGCATAAACCCTTGCAGGAGATTTGCATTCAAGAATTTGTGGCACTAGGGTCACAATGTTATCTACTTTCTTCTTTAAAGTAGCCATCTCCTCATTTTTCTCCTCAATAATCTCATCCCTCTCTTGGATTTCCTTTTTGAGCTTCTTTCTCTCTTGTTTCCATTCTCTCCCTCCTTTCTATTTCTTTCCATAGATTTAAAATTGTTGCATGAATTGTAAAATTATGAGGGTTATGAATTCCTACCAAATGTTTTTGTTGATGGTTGCTCCCCATACGACACTATCTACATGAACTTGGGTTGTTCAATTGTCTGTAGCTGCAAGTGTGCTATTTCTTCATCCTCTTCTTGCTGCAGGACCTCTTGTTCCTGTTCCTGGCCTTGGTTCTGCTGTAGGAACCCCTGCTCATCCTCAAACTCCTTTGCAATACTAGCAAGGTCTGCCAATGTCACTTTTACTACTTCCTCAGAGATATCTTCTTTCTTTTTCTCAACCTGTTCTTGTTCCACTGAAGTTTTGGTGTCTCCATGTGATGTCTCATCATGCCTAGGGTTTTCCTATGAAGGTTCATTAAAAGTTGGTCCAGTTGGTTTTGATTTCCTAGAAATGCTCTTACATTTTCCTTTGGCTGCAGGATGAATAGGGTCAGCCTTTCTTTTCCTAGCACTTGGCACCTCTTTTTCTACAGGCTAGGTCTGGCCTTTTTTCTTTTTCTTTTCTTACTTCAGCTTCTTTCTTCTGTGCCCTAGTTCTCATTAGAGTTTGTAGGGGGACATTGTCATCAAAATAAGATGAAGAGCTTGCTTTTTTTGAATGTTCTGTTTCATAGGAACTAATGTTTATGGGCTCCTCTATTGTTGTAGGAGGATTCATACTAGAACTAGCACCAGAAATTGAAGCACTAGAGGTGGCTTCATCTATACTTAATCTTCTACTAGACCTATGAGACTGAGGTATAACCCTAGGTGGCAAATGCTCAACATTGGAAAATTCTTCTTAACGGTAATTTTGATTAACTTGAACAAATTCCTCCCAAGTCATTCTAGACACATCATGCAAAGATTTCTTAACTAGCAATTTTATCAAGCTGTTAGAAGATTAATCTTTACTTGGTAAAGGTTATTCTTTAATTGTAATTTTTTATTAACTTGTAGGAATATTCCAAAGGAATCCCTACAAGTCTTTTGTCTTTTTGTCATCTCACACATGTGTGAGGATGGCTTATTTTTTAATTCCTTTATTAAGGAATATTTGTAACCACCTCCTTAAGAGGTGACACTTTACACACACATAGATGAATGGTGGCATTCATTGAGTTGGGAGTTACATTCTAACTCCTCTTTCTCACCTCTACTTATTGAGGTGCTTCTCCTCTCATTCTTCAAGACTCATGCAAGCAAGCTAAGGTTGAAGCTCTCTCTCTTTGTATTATTCTTTAGGCATTTTGCCTCCATTCATAATATTGGGGTTTTTTCTTGTTTTTTCCCCTTAACAAATTCTTGTGTCTTTCTTGCTTTGGTGGTGCTTGGTTTGGCTACTTCAATCTATTTGGTAATCTCTTTCCTTCAAACATTTGCTCTTTATTAGTACTTTCCATTGCTCTCTTTTTTATTTCCTTTCATGGTATCAGAGCTTGGTATTACTAATATTTTTTGAGCTACATTGTTGAAGGTTTACCAAAAATTTTAGCACACCATTGGAGACACTCTCAAGGAGGAGAAGAAGAGCAAAAGTCTAATCTTGCTTTTGGTTTGATATATTTTTCTAACATAGTTTTTCTTTGTTTTTCATTCCAAATAACTTGTTCTTAAATCTATTTACATTTAGTGCAAGTTTTTTAAAAAAAAAAAAACCCAATAAGGGTTTATCTTGTTTTCCAAATTTCAATTCATAGTTTTTAACCTTTTGTGTAGTTTTGTTATCTAAAGTTTTCTAAGCTTTTTGCTAAATATCAGTTTAAATCTGAAAAAAAAACATATACTTTGCATGCATGCATTTTTTGCAAAATTTTGTCAAATAAAATATTTTCTTTTTTTTTAGGGCTCTAAGCTAAGAAAATTTTTTAAAATAAATCTTAAAAAAAAAAAAAAAAAAAAAAAAGTGGCTTCCTAATTTTACCTCCGGTTTTTTTTAAAAAAAAAAACTTCATATAATTTTTTTAAAAAAATTACCTTAAAAGTTTTAGAAAAATCTAAGTTTTTTTAATCAGGTCTTTGGCCCTCCTTGTGCTCTGCCCCTTGTTTTGCAAGTCTGTAATATATAATAAAAATTTGATAAGAGGTTCGGCCCCACTTTTGGCTCCAACCCTCAAGTTCATTGCTTCTTCCGTCACTGCGTTTGGCGCCCACCACTCTCCTCCTCTGCTTTATGAACTCTCCGCGTGACTATCTCTGTTTGGCACCCTCGTCTAGAGTTAACATTGTTGCAGATTTCACTGGGTCGAAAGCCATCAACCGATTCTTGCAGCTTCCCTCCCTCACGGCTCGGAACATCTAAAACCCTAGGCTCTGCATCTTCCGAAACTCAACCGATAGCTGCCATAGAGTCGATTTAACCTATCATATATGCGAGAACTTGCGTTTGGCGCCCACCACTCGCCTCTTTTCTGCCGCTCGTAATCTGTCTCCAACCTGCGTTATTCTCATACTCTTATTCTCAAACCTGCGCTTTCATTGTTATTCTCTCGTGCTTTCACCTTGTTCTTAAGTTATACATGGTTCAAATTTTATAAGCCCGCCCATTTTTCACCTATATTTAGATTCCCACCCACTTTTAAAAGTTGAAGGGTAAGAAATAAAAGTCTTAAGGAAAGCAGAATTCGAAATAAACTCTTTCCCTCTTTTATTTTATTTTCATGGTAGGTAAGAATAATTTAATATTATTCATTTTTTTTATATATATAGTTTTTTCTTATTAATATTTTTAATTTAATTTCTAATTTAATATTATATAATTTTAATAATATTAATATTTCAAATATTCTAAATTTAATATTATTCATTTAAATTAATCCTTTAATTTTTTAATTTTTATTTTTTTTTCAAATATTTTTATATATAGGTTTTTATCAAATTCTCAAAAATAAAGTCTATATGAGGGATTTATTTTTCAATTGTAAATGAGTATTTTTAAAATTCAATGTAAAAGGGCTTATTTTGTTCTAAATTTAGGCAATTTATTACAAGCATTTTATTTAAAGATTTAATTCAATCAAGTGGGATTATTTTTTTAAGCAATTTTTTACAATAGTTTTTTGTTTTCCTTTTGTCCTCACAAAATTGTGAAATTTTTATTGCAATCATGTCCACTTTGATTCCTGAAATTAAGTTGAATTCTTCTAACTATCATTCTTGGAAGACTCACATTTCTTTCATTTTTCGGTTTAAACATATATTGGATGTAGCTACAGATCCTAACTCTAAACCAAGTTCGTCTGCATCCAAAGATGAAGTCGAAAAATGGAATCTCAAAAATGAGGAAGCCCTTGGCCTCATAGGTATCTCCATGTCACCCGAACTTTATGTTCACATTGGGACATGCACAACTGCCTATGAAGCATGGGACAAACTCAAAACAATTTATGATAGTACAAATGAATCAAGAAAAATTCAAATTCAAGATCAACTTTAAGATTTGAGGTATTGTGATTTTAAATCTATGGATGAATTTTTATTGAAATTTGATGCTTTAAATAGTCAATTGGATGGTTTAGGAGTTAAATTAGATAATCTTAGATTAATTCATCTTATTCTTAAAAAGTGTCTTCCTAGACAATTTCAACAATTCATTACTAATATTCATGCTCAATTAGCCATTCCTTCTTTAGCTACTCAATTAACTTATGATATTTTTCGTAATTTATTAAGACAAGAAGAGGCTAAGTTAATTCAGTTTGGTACTCTTAAGTCTAATGAACATGCTTTCTTATCTAATCATAAGCAAAATTTTAAACCTCATTCTAAACAACAACATTATAATTCCAAACCTCATTATAATAATGGCAATGATCCTAGAAAGTTTAACTCTTCTAAGAAACCACATTGCACTTATTGTAATAAGGATGGTCATTGGCAAAACACTTGTTTTAAAAAGCAAAATGAGAAAAAGCCTATGAAGCAAAATAATCAACAACAAAATAGACCTAATAATAATAAGTTTCAAAATAATGCAAATCAATCTAGACGTGCTTTTACTTGTAGTTCTAATGTTTCTCAACCTCTTGAATGGGTTATTGATTCAGGGGCATCTCAACATGTTACTTCACATAAATAAGTTTTTGAGTCTATGCAACCTGATATATCAAATGTTCCTCTTCAACTTGCTAATAATCATACTTGTAAAGTAGAAGCAATTGGAGATGTGAATGTTCCTAATGGTAAATTGCATGATGTTTTATATGTTCCTGAATTAAAGACTAACTTGCTTTCAGTTGCTAAGCTTTGCCAAGATTATAAAATTGAATTTTACAAAGATATGTGCTATGTTATTGATCCAAAACAAAACAAGGTCATTGCTAATGCTAAATTAGACAATGATAATTTGTTCAAATTTTATGAGTTTGCTCAATCAAGATGCTCTTTAATATCTACCATTGATTTTAATGTTTGGCATGAAAGACTTGGTCATATAAATGCTAACAATATTGCTTTAATGCAAAAGCTTAATATGGTAGATGGATTGCCTAGTATTGTTCCATCTAAAATTGTATGCACAGGATGCATGAGTGGTAAGATGCATAGGGAGCCCTTTCCACATGGTCAATCATGGAGGGCAACTCATAAGTTGCACCTAGTTCATAGTGACCTTTTGGGACCCATGGAGAATAACTCCATCCAAGGATCAAGGTATGCACTTACTTTTGTTGATGATTTTTCTAGAAGAACTTGGATCTATTTTCTTCATAGTAAGGATCAAGTTCTTGATACATTTTCTGAATTTCATAAATTTGTTGAAAGACAATCTCGTTTTAAACTTAAAATTCTTAGAACTGATAATGGAAAAGAATATGTGAACAATGCTTTTAATAGTTATTTGAAAACATTTGGTATTAAGCATGAGCTAACTATTCCCTATACACCTCAACAAAATGGTGTAGCGGAAAGGAAGCATAGAACTATTGTTGAAATGGCTAGATGTATGTTACATGCTAAAAATATGTCTTATAAATTTTGGGCAGAAGCTATGTTTTGTGCTACTTACATTATTAATAGGACTCCTACTAAAGCTTTAAAGGATATAACTCCTGAAGAAGCTTGGTCTGGTAGGAAGCCCAATCTTAAGCATTTAAGGATTTTTGTTTCAATTGCTTATGTTCACAAACCTAAACAAAAGAGGCAAAAATTAGATGCTAAATCTTCTTATCATATTTTTGTTGGTTATGATGAACATTCTAAAGCTTATAGAGTTTATAATCCTCTTACTAACAAAGTTAAAGTTGCTAGAGATGTATGCATTGCTGAAAATGGTGTTCATGATTGTTCTAAAGTGCATAATATTGATTCTTCTCAAAATAAAGTTATTGTTGTGGAGGATAATCCTCAAGTTGAAACTCCTCTTAACCCTCCTAATGCATCTCTTACTCATAGTGATAGTGATGATGAAAATGTTGAAATCTCTACTCATGATTCTTCTTCTAGTGATGATACTCCTACATCTAAAAGAATGCCAAAATGGTTTAAAAATTTGTTGCAAGAAAGTGAGGATTATTTAGCTAAAAATCCACCTAAAAGAAGAAAGGCAAATTATTGCAATCATGCTTTGATGTCAAACATTATGAATTCACATGATCCTCAAACTTATGAACAAGCTAAAGATCAACCTCATTGGCAAAAGGCTATGCAAGAAGAATATGATACTTTAATTGCTAATAATACTTGGGATTTAGTTCCATTACCTCAAGGTAAGAATCTTGTTTCATGCAAATGGTTGTATAAAACTAAGGTTAATGCAAATAATGAAGTTAGCAAGTTTAAAGCTAGATTAGTTGCTAGGGGCTTCTCTCAAATTGAAGGTTTAGATTATAATGAAACTTTTGCTCCAGTAGCTAAGATGCCCACTATTAAATTAGTTCTTGCTTTAGCTTCTCATATGCATTGGCCTATTCATCAAATGGATGTTAAAAGTGCATTTTTAAATGGTGATTTACATGAAGAAATTTATATGTCTCAACCCTTAGGCTTCATTAAGGAAGGTAATGAAAATCTTGTTTGCAAATTGAAGAAGTCAATATATGGTTTAAAGCAATCTCCTAGAGAATGGTATTCAAAGATCAATGCCTTCTTTTTATCTCAAGGTTTCATTAGAAGTAAAAATGATCCAAATTTATATATTAAGCATAGTGAAGATGATATTGTGATTATTATTTTATATGTTGATGATTTAATTATCACTTCTAGTTCTAACAATTTGATTAGTGATGTTAAGTCTCAACTCAATCAACAATTTCAAATGACTGATTTAGGCCTATTACATTATTTTTTGGGTATGCAAATTTGGCAAACACCTAAAGGTATTTTTCTTTCTCAACATAATATGCTCAAGATCTCTTAGATAGATTTAAAATGAATGATGCAAAGTGTGTTTCTACTCCTTGTGAATTAGGAACTAAATTAATGGTTGATATGGAAACTCCTTTTGTTGATCCTACTTTATATAGGCAATTAGTAGGAAGTTTAAATTATCTAACTCTTACTAGACCTGCTATTTCTTATAGTGTTGGATTGGTTTCTATATTTATGTCTAAACCACAACAAACTCATTTTAAAGTTGCAAAAATAATTTTAAGATATGTTAAAGGTACTCTTAATCTTGGTCTTTTTTATGATGCAAATTGTGATTTTTCTTTAAAGGGTTATACTGATTCAGATTTAGGGGGTGATCCCAATGATGGGAGATCCACTTGTGGTTATTGTTTCTTTGTTGGATCAGGTGCAATCTCATGGAATAGTAAGAAACAACAATCTACTTCTCTTTGTTCTACAGAAGCTGAATATAAAGGTTGTACGAATGCATCTAAAGAAGCATTATGGTTAAGAAGATTACTTGAAGACTTGGGTCTACCTCCAAAGGATCCCACTCCTTTATATTGTGATAATCAAAGTGCTATTGCTTTGGCAAAGAATCCAATTTTTCATGCAAGGACCAAGCACATTTCTCTTCAACATCACTTCATTAGAGAGAAAATTGAAGACAAGCAAATTTCTCTTTTGTATTGTAAAGGTGAAGATCAAGTTGCGTATATTCTCACCAAAGCCTTTGTGTAAAGATAAATTTCTCCATTGTAAAATCTTGGATTACAAACCCATTGAAGGGTTTGATGTAACTTTCCCAAGTAAAGCTTAAGGGGGGATGTTAGAAGATTAATCTTTACTTGGTAAAGGTTATTCTTTAATTGTAATTTTTTATTAACTTGTAGGAATATTCCAAAGGAATCCCTACAAGTCTTTTTTCTTTTTGTCATCTCACACATGTGTGAGGATGGCTTATTTTTTACTTCCTTTATTAAGGAATATTTGTATCCACCTCCTTAAGAGGTGACACTTTGCACACACATAGATGAATGGTGGCATTCATTGAGTTGGGAGTTACATTCTAACTCCTCTTTCTCACCTCTACTTATTGAGGTGCTTCTCCTCTCATTCTTCAAGACTCATGCAAGCAAGCTAAGGCTGAAGCTCTCTCTCTTTATATTATTCTTTAGGCATTTTATTCCATCTAATACATTATTACACATTACATTAGGTTTTTCTTGTTTTTCCCCAATTAAATTCTTCTTGTGTCTTCTTATGGTTTCTGTGGTGCTTGGTTTGGCTACTTCAATCCATTTGGTAATCTCTCTTCCTTCCAAACATTTTCTCTTTATTAGTAATTTTCCATTACTCTCTTTTTATTTTCTCAGGGACTAGAAGTAGATCCAACAAAAGTTCAAGCAATCATGGAAATTCCACCTCCTAAGAACATTAGCCAACTAAGGTCTACAAGGAAGATTCCAATCCATCAGAAGATTCATCGTACAATTGGTGGAAAAATTCATCCTTTTACTCATTTGATACACAAGATTGTTTCTTTTAGATGGGATGAAAGATGTGAAGCTTCCTTTAATCAATTGAAACAATATCTTATGAATCCACCTATATTGGTACCACCAATAGAGGGAAAACCACTTCTACTCTACATAGAAACTACTGAGGTATATTTGGGAGCTCTGCTAGCACAAGAAGACTCTATAGGAAAAGAAAGGGCCATCTACTACATCAGAAGAACACTGAGTGGCTATGAAATTAACTATACATTCATTGAAAAAGCTTGTTTGGTAGTGGTGTTTACTACTCAACAGTTGTGACACTATATGTTAACACATACCATCAAACTAATAGCAAAGATAGATCCATTAAAATATCTACTTAGCAAAGCTACTCTAATAGGAAGATTAGCAAAGTGGGTGATGATATTGAGTGAATTTGAC
>VDFB02255868.1:0-48434 GCA_007258455.2 Sequoia sempervirens | reverse complement strand
AGGGTCTTAAGTGGCCTTTTTTTTTCTAAAACTAGGAAAAACCGATCTTGGATGAGAAATTGAAGATAGTTACACTCAAAATTTGCAGATGCAACAAGAACAAGAATCATAGTGCTTTGAATCTACTTTCTAAACTATTATAATTTTTTTAAATGTTGGAGATTAAGGGGTTCAAACAGAGGGGCCATGAAAAATGCTTTTGTTTTTTTGTCAAAAAGACATAACATAGAATTTGGTATGGCTCCCCTAAATTGTTAACATTTTTAAATATTTCAAAAATCATTTCAATGAAAAAATGGCTAGCACCATGTAGTTTATGACCAATTTTCTACTAATCTTTTAATGAATGTATGACTTTGTACTAGTTTTCAAAGTGGAGAAATCCTAAAAATAAAAAATTGAGTGTGTGTCCCTTTTTTTTTTGGAAACTAATTAAAAATCAATTTTATTTTTTGAATGTGTATATAATAGAGTCTATAAAAATTTGATTTATTTCAAATTTCAATGAGCAAGTAAGAAATGAAACCAAAAATACCATACATAGGTTTTTGACAAAAATAGAGACACTAACAAAAAAAAGTAAAGATTAAAACCGTAATACATTTGAAAAGTAGAAAAAAATACATGATTAGAAAGCTAAGAGAGAGATCAGCATTATTGTGGTCTTTTTCTAACTTGGCATTGAAAGATATGTAAACCTAATGGAGAGCATGCTCGAGATTGTGTCATTTTTTAGAATTAAAAAAAAAAACACCTTTGAGCATTGATATGTAAGTCCAACCTTTTGGGTTGGATGTCCAAGGAAAATCCAAACCTAAGGGTTGGAAATAACCAAAGTAAATGTAGCATCCTAAATTATCACCCTTGACAATCACACTATGTTTTGTCCCCCCCTAAGTTATTGAGCCTAATTGAGTTCCTAATTTCTTAAATTATGCATTCTAAGGCCCATTTTTACTATTTTTCAACAAATTGCAAGCATTGAACAAATGCATCCATTTAATGGTTTTCCCCCAACACCTCATGTCCTCAAAAATGGGGCCAGGATTCAGACACCCTAGGGCGTCTAAGTCCTCCTATTGTGTTGGAACATAATTTTTAATATGTCAGTGTTGGCATTTTAACATTTGAAACCCAACTTGCAAAGTTCAACTATCGGGATCTATTTTTTGGGAAATTGAATAAATTCCTATAAATACCTAGTCATTTCACCATTTGAAAACTAAGTGAAATAATATAGCAAGAGGTGAACATTAAGAGCGTTCAAGAGCAAGTCAAGAGTAGCATTTCAAAGA
Source organism: Sequoia sempervirens (assembly GCA_007258455.2). NCBI lineage: Eukaryota > Viridiplantae > Streptophyta > Pinopsida > Cupressales > Cupressaceae > Sequoia > Sequoia sempervirens. Next base: position 47,139 of record VDFB02255868.1, on the reverse strand, counting down.
TTTATTATATCAATTTAAGATCCAAACATTATGTCAAAGTGTATGTGAGTTCATGTTATTGAATATTATCATTGTGTTATGAAGGCTAACCCCTTTTGTAGGTCTCGAAAGCATTCAAAAAATGACCCGTTACTTGAGATCTGAAATAGAAATTTCTCTTTCTATGTAATCCATGAAATTTACCAACATCTTTTCATCCCCCACCCTCAATCTTCTTGTTTGACTACCCTCCAACTTCATCTAAAATTATCTATCACTTTCCCACTTTCCATAGCATGAATCACTAGGAAAATCATACCCAAAAAAATACAACACTAAAGGGATGAGGATGTAAATAAAAAATCTTAAACTAGCATCAACTAGAAAACAACACCCTTTCTTTCTATTACTACCATATTAACAACTAGCCCAAGAATGGTATCATTATATTTCTTTCTTATTTAATTCCCACACCATCAAATGTAATGATATATCATTTTGAAACCCCACCAAATCCATTAACCTGTCACTACCTTCTCTATTTTTTCCTATATTTATTTGTATGCAAGAAACCATTGTTTTCTCCATTAAAACTCTATTTTAGATAAATAACTTCAAAAATAAAATTGATAGAGTTTATTAATCACACTATAACATCTAAGTATTTAATTCACTCATACTTTCATTTCTCTCATAAATCTAATAGCTTCATGGACTCAATTAGAAATTTCTTCTTTCACAATAATTTGTACAAATCAAACACAAATTCCTAGACGTCTGCACAGTGCACTTATGTCCCTGGCATATTCCCACGGTTGAACCTGCAGAGGTGTTACACTTCTCATTAGCAGTCGACTTGTAATGTCCCCTTTGGCGGACCAACCTGAATATGGTCATTTTCTTCATCTCTCCTTCAAATTCCCTCCTTATACATGCATTCCAACTTCTACAGAGCTCCTTCACAACTTCAAGCATTCAGCTTCATCTCTTAGCACACTCTTAGTAGCACTTTTGCACTCCATAGCAGTAACTACTTTACTCCATCACTTCAATAGAGCAAGTGTGGGACAACACCATTGCAATAGATGCTCGAGTACTCTCATTCTCTTCTCCATTAGCCTTGAGTGCTCTTGGTGGAGGTGGTAAGCTTCCCATTTCTCTCCTTTATTACTTGGTTGAGTAGGCACATTTACTGTTTTGTAGTGTTTTTGTGTTCTTCATTGCATTACTTTCTTTATCATACTCGCTTTATTGGTTGTCTGTGGAGGTGGAAACACCTAAGTAGGGGTATGACTGAGGCAGGCCCCTATACAGCCACCCAGCAATTTTCCTCCTCTTTGTGTGTAGGTGAACGTGCTTTCGAGAGCTAGCTGGCGAAGGAATTCCTTTGTGAGATCATTCTTGCCACCCTAACTCTTGCATTTTTACTTTATCATATTAGTCAATATTTAGTTTACTTCATAGCATTTTTTTGGCCCTTTAATAGTAGTTAGTTGGGATGTTAGCTTTTTTTCCTAAGTTCGACCTTGTCTCTTTAGTTGTCTAGTCGTACACACGCCAACACACTTGAGAGACGCCAGTGCGTCGTGTTGTCGTCCCAGGACCGCACTTCTGTCCTCGGGTAGAGAGCTTCCTAAGACGTAGTGTTGAACCAAAAAACTAGCTCACCTAGCCCTGTCCTATATTTCGGGTTTGTAGGGTGATTAAAGGACCTTATAGTCCTCATCATTCTCATCCTGCTTTTCCTAACACCCCATTAAGCTGAGGTAAGTTAGGGCAGCCTTCCGCTCTTGTCCTACCATGACCTGGGGCCTTGAACGTGGTTGGTCCCCCTCTCTTACATTTTTGGTGAACCCGATGTGAACCATTTTGGTTATATTTTGTGATACTAACAATTCCTTTCCTTGTACTCTAGGAGTGTTGTAGGTGTGAGTGTTGTGAGGTTGTTTCCTTACAACCCAGCCTACGACCCCTAGTTGTGTAGTTGGAAGGCTCTGAAGGTGTTCCATCATGAAACCTCAATTGGGTCACCGCCTTATCCTTTAACCTTTAGGGACTCTGTGAAAGTATTGTCTAGTGTGTGTAATGGCCTCCTTATTGCATCAACCTATCCCCTATGCACAGCCTATGGATAGTTGTACTGGTATAACCTTCACTTCACAAGACCTGCCAATGGGTTTTAACAAGGAACCATCCCCTCTCTATATCCCTGTGCAGATCAATGGAAACATCGTAGCGAGTGTTCTCATTGATCCAATATCACAAGTAAACATAATAACCAAGGAGATTATGTTGATTAAATTTTTACATGAAGATGGGTACGAAGAACCTATGAGCACCATTCGTACGCATGATGGGATTTTCGTGCCCCCTTTGGGTAGTATTGTCCTGTCAATCTTGGTTGGACCTAAATCTGTGAAACTCCTATTTGACATTATCCCTGGGTCTGAGCTCTTTATAATAAAGTTAGGTATCCCTTGGTTGGTGGCTATGAACATGGTACCCTCAGTCGTGCATAAATGCTTAAAATTTATCCACAAGGGGTTCGTACATGTAATTCATGACACCAGATATAAACCACTAATTTCTCATGGTAGCTACTCCTTAGACTACTCTTGGTTTGCACCCGTTGGTCCTCTTCGACCTAGGATGAACCTCCTACACCAAACATATCAAAATTATAAGAAGGGGCGACTAAGGCCAAAAGTGAGATACCCTTTGTCGCCTTATGTTGTTTCACATAGGGTATGCTTAAAAGCTAACAATGATGCCACTAAGGCACGAAGGAAGGAAGAAGAGAAGTGGTCTCGATATCCTCCTTCCTCTTTCGTTGGTCAGTTTGATGCTTCTTCTCACTCTATTGTGGTACCATCAGATTTTGCTCCACACTTGTGGGAGAATCCTATGGTGCCCACTTGGTGAAAGCCTAAGCATCCTGCATTCGAACTTCCTATTCTGTCGACGGAGCCTAGAACCATTTGGTGTAATGGGAAGAAGGTCTCCCATGGAGAGTCCTCTTTGTCTTGACCTTCGCAGCCTCCTACCACTCCTACTCCTAAAGTAGTGAGTAGGAAGAGGCCCACTGCCAAGGCACTTGAGCTGACTCCCCCCGCTGCTTCTCGACCTGCTCCCGTTCAAGAAATCGTTCCTCCACTGAAGACGGTTGTAGTGGATGTTCCCATGGTTGATCAGGAGCTTTTTGTTCCTCCACAACCTCCAGCCTCCAACTCAAAGACTCATAGAAACCGCCTTGCGCACGAGTGCAAGCGCCAATGAAAACGCTCTCCTAGTTGATCAAGCCACCTCACAAAGGGAGGAAGAAACAACCACCCCTACTTCAAGGCCTCCTATAGTGTCTTCCTCTCCCCTTCCTTCTACTTCTCTTCAGTCTAGTTTTGTGTTGCTTCCAGCTTCCATTGCGAGTGCAAATTCACCTAACCCCAAGCAGGTATAGGTGTTCGTCACTCCTTCGGTGGAGCCACCTTTGTTGATGTCAATCCTGAATATCCTGCCTTTCCCGAAGCCCATGGATATGACTAATACCTCAATTGTATCCACTATGGTTCTTTCCTCCTCTTCCTCACCACCTCTAGCCTCGTTTGTGGGGAGTTCATCTCCTCCGATGAAGCAAAAGGTGGAATGTGGTCCTTCTAGTAATGAAGGATGTAAGAGGATCCCACCTTCTTCACAAGGTGGTCTTGTGCTGACTTGTTTTGTCCTAGTGACGGAACCAGTTTTGGCTTCCCCTAAGTTCGTCACTGCTCCCGAGTCATTCGGCGAGCCTAGCGATGAATCTCAGGTGTAGCCTACCTCGTTCACTAAGGTTAAACACGACGCTCCTGTAAGATGCATGTTTAACTATGTGGATGAATTTTTGGCCTTGACAGCGATCTTCACAAAATCGCTAACCCTAGCTCCACAAGATCTCAGGGAAGAAGACCTTGTTGGGCCCTCTTCCTTAGCCCTTGTTGCAGGAGGGCCAGATGCTCCTCCTCTTAACATCCCACCACTGCAGGCTCATCCTCCTTCCCCCTACGATGATCTAGAGTGGGAGGCAGACGACCTCCTAGTCGATCAATGTTAAGAGGAGGCCTCGTCTTGATCTTGTGTGTGTGTGTTTTGTGATGTGTTCCCCTGTGATCATGTTATGTGTGCTTGAATGGCCCTTGTCACCCTTATTGGTGCTTGGATGCAGGTGTGTTTTATGTGTTGTAAACCCTCTTCTATTTGTATCATCATTCTTCCATGTTTGTGCTTGATTTTTGATAAATTGGGGATGATGCAAAGTGTTGGGGGCATTTAGGCTTCCCTTCCATGTTGACCCAATTTTTTATTTTTACTTTTCTTTCTCATGCATTCTTTATATGGTCTAATATAGTAGGGGGTTGATGAAAGTTCATTTATATACTATTACTATACATACATACATACATACATACATACATACATACATACATACATACATATATATATATATAAGTTGTTCTGACCCTCAAATATCAAGCTACCCATGTGCCCTTTGTTTGTGTTTTTCTCTTTTTATTTCTCTTTATCTTTCTCTCTTCTTTGCTTGAGTTGTCCCTCTCATGTGTGACAATGCCTTTCTTCAACATTATGATTTCCAGAAAATGCATTCGTTTCCAACGAATCTTTTCTCGAAAATCTTTGTAAACCTTTCTTTAGAATCACATTATCAACTTGGAACCCTAACAGAACATGTTTCCTTCATCATGGGTTCGTAAAGAAAGGACTTGAAAACCTCCCTCCGAAGCAGGAACATCTTTGACCTTCCCCTCACGTGGGGGCATATTCTTCCTTTTGAATTCCTTGATGAAGTGAACATCTTTCAAAAGGATCCCTTGATGATGGATCGATTCGAGAAAGAGAACATCTACTTTCGAGTTGTGCATCCCTTGAGCAAACCCCTTCTTCCTGATGGGTTCCCAAGGGATCCCTTCGAACATCTTCCAAAATTGTTGATGGTATGTGTGATCATCCACTTACTTTCCTATGTGGCCACTTCCTGACTCTATGGAGTCCACTTTCCTAGGTTTCCTCCATGCGAGAGATCTTGGGGGATACCTCCCTACAAATTTCAGAGCTTGTAGGTCACTTCCTTTGAGATTCCTCAATGCAAGAGATCTTGGGGGTGGCTCCCCTACAGGTCTACAGGTCTGTAAGGTGCTTTCTTGGGTTTCCTCCATGCAAGAGATCTTCGGGGTTACCTTCCCTACAGGTCTATGGGTTTGTACGGAGCTTTCTTGGGTTTCCTTCATGTGAGAGATCTTGAAGGACACCCTCCCTATAGGTCTGCGGGTTTGTAGGGAACTTTCCTAGCTTCCTCCATGTGAGAGAACTTGGGGGACGCTTCCCAGGTATCCTCCATGTGAGAGTTCTTGGGGGACACCTTCCTTGCAGTCTGCGGGCCTGTAAGGTGCTTACTTCACAGGGCTTCCTTCATGTGAGAGATCTTGGAGGTTGCCTCCTTGTAAGTCCATGGGCCTGTAAGACGCTTTCTTTCTTCAACTTCATAGTTCCAAGAAGCTATGAAGTCCTTCTCTTGCCCTGCACCTTCAGATTCGCCAAATTGTGGTATGCTTCCTCGACGATTCAGGTATACATTTCTAACCTTATTTGTTCTTCGATCTACTTTACCAAAGCTCTCATCAGTATTCTTGCTCACTAAAGTGGGGGAAAATGTATAGGAGTGAATTTTCACCCCTTATGCAAATTCCTCTTTTGCCTTGCTCCACTTTAGAAAACCAAGTTTAGAGGCTTAATTACACCTAAGCCCACTGCCTTCATTCCACTTGCCGCCTGTTTTGAGCATCAGTGGAGGAATTTCTTTCAAGGACTCCCATGCGGCGTGTAGACATCTATGTGGTGTGTGGATGTCCACGTGGCACGCTTAAGTCCTTGGAAAATTCGTGCGGCTGAACCTGTAGAGGCATTACACTTCTCATTGGTAGTCAACTTGTAATGCCCCCTTTGGTCGACCGACCTGAATATGGTCATTTTCTTCATCTCTCCTTCAATTTCCCTCCTTCTACATGCATTCCAACTTCTACAGAGCTCCTTCACAACTTCAAGCATTCAGCTTCATCTCTTAGCACACTCTTAGTAGCACTTTTGCACTCCATAGTAGCAACTACTTTACTCCATCACTTCAGTAGAGAAAATGTGGGACAACACCATTGTAGTAGAGGCTTCATTACTCTCATTCTCTCCTCCATTGGCCTTGAGTGCTCTTGGTGGAGGTGGTAAGCTTCCCATTCCTCTCCTCTATTACTTGGTTGAGTAGGCACATTTACTGTTTTGTAGTGTTTTTGTGTTCTTCATTACATTACTTTCTTTATCATACTTGATTTCTTGGCGGTCCGTGGAGGTGGAAACACCTAAGCGGGGGTCTGATTGACGAAGGCCCATATACATCCACCCAACAATTTTCCTCCTCTTTGTGTGTAGGTGAACATACTTTTGGGAGCTAACTGGTGAAGGAATTCCTTTGTGAGATCATTCTTGCCACCCTAACTCTTGCATTTTTACTTTATCATATTAGGGGATATTTAGTTTACTTCATAGCATTGGTTTGGCCCTTTAATAGTAGTTAGTTGGGTCGTTAGCTTGTTTTCCTAATTTTGACCTTGTCTCTTTAGTTGTCTGGTCATACGGATGCCAGTGCACTTGAGAGATGCCAGTGCGTTGTGTTGTCATCCTGTGACCGTGCTTCCATCCTCAGGCAGAGAGCTTCCTGAGGCATAGTGTTGAACCAAAAAACTGGCTCGCATAGCCCTATCCTATATTTCAGGTATGTAGGGTGATTGAAGTACCTTATAGTCCTCATCATTCTCATCCCACATTTCCTAACATCCCACTAAGCTGAGGTAAGTTAGGGTAACCTTCATCGCTTGGCCCTCTGTGACCTGGAGCCTTGAACGTGGTTGTTCCCCCTCTCTTACAGTATGTATGTATACGTATATGTATATGTATATGTATATGTATATGTATATGTATATGTATATATGTATATATGTATATATATGTGTAGACATTGAAAAATATCTTGAATGATATCATAAACTTGAATCAGGTATACTAACATCATTTCCTCTTGAAATCCGTCCTCTTTTCACTTAATTAATTAAATTAGCCTAGCTATTTAATTAATTGCATCATTTTCATCTATTAACCTAATTTATCAAATCAATTTAATTCACCCCCTTTCACGCTAACATTTTATCTCATTAAATTAAATAAATCAAACTATTTAATTTAATTCCCTAGGTCTTCTTATTTAATTAAATAACCCTAAGTTATTTAATTAAATGTCATTTCACCTTTCCTCATTCATTAAATCATTTAATTTAATGAATATCACTTTATTCTTCTAATTCCCCTAATTGTATGATTAAACCTTGTTTAATTAAAAATTATACAATTAATCTAATTCCTCCCACTTGCAAAGGAATATTCCAAAAGAATATTCCTCCTTTGCACAATTTAATTTAGTTTTAATTAACTAAATAACCTTTCTCCTCACCCATGAGAATATTCCAAAGAATATTCTCTCTCCTCCAATCATTTGAAAAAGGGAATATTCTCACTTGGCTTCTTGAGCAAGTTAAACTTGAAACCTCTTGAGCAAGTTAACTTTTGACCTCTTAAATAGGTCAAAAGTGTGCTTGTTTGGAAGGAATGAGAACCCTTGATTAAATCTCATCTTGCATTCTCACCCGTTGATGAGAATCTTTGATCCATGTCTCCTATTTCCTCCATTCTTGACCATTGATTAGCTTTTTCAATCTCAAACCTCCATTTCTCATTTGCTCTCCTATAAATAGAACACTATTTGGAGATAAATGGATCCATCTTTCAGAGAAAACTTATGTTGTTGAAATCACTCACACTCACACTCATTTTTACTCACATTTAGCATATTTTAGTTCATTTTTAGTTGCATATTAGCTTTAAGCTTCCATTAATGGCTTCCATGCATCCATTTAGCTTGTTTATAAATTAGGGTTTGAATCTTTTAGCTTGGAATCCACTTAGATTATCTTAGCTTTTGCATATTTAGATCATTTTTAGCATAAAATCATGTTAATTTAGCTTGCATCATGTCCAATTATGATTGTAACAAGCGTTTGACACTTTGGGGCAATTATAACCCATTTCTTATGATTTTTACTTTATGTTTTAGGACCTCACTAAATTTCATTGGGGTTTAAAACGAACGCTCAAACGGGACTAAAATTGAACCCTCGTCTCATCATTCTCTTTTGGGTTTAAAATTGAACAAGGAAACTTAACATTTCGTTTCGTGCATAAAATGAATTCATCTTAGCTTTAGTCGATAAAATGAATCAGTGTCTACTTTACTGTGACACACTTGTAGTGTGCATCCAATCCCCTTGTGCTTCATGCAATCTTGGATGAAGAGAAACACTCCAAGTGTACTTCATTGTTTGTGTGCACTTATATAGTACGTATCCAATCCCCTTGTGCTTCGTGTGATCTTGGGTGAAGAGAAATACTTAAGTACACTTATCCTTTGTGTCACCCTTAAGAGAGGACTTACAATGAGACACACCCAACAATAGGAAACTCATAAGCAAGTTCTTGCAAGCATGTTTATCGGCGGGCTATATTAAAGGTTGGGAAATTGTGAGAAAGTACCTTCTATCCTGGACTGTATAATGTATTGCACCTAGTACCATGTCTTAAGTGGAACGGGAACAGTAGTAAGAGCCTTAAGTGGAAAAGTGGGTGTGTATACAGTTGGGTGTTCTCGATTTGTTACTAAGAGCCAAACTGCTTAGTTGCCAGAAAATCCTTAATACTTGTTGGTGCAAGAATGGTCATTCTAAAGCCACCCCACATTTGTATTATTCATTGTTGAAAAAAAAAAATCCTTAGGATCTTCAGGATTTTGAGATTTGGTGGTTCTGAGAAGTGTGTTTTGTGGAGGGGATCTAGTGTCGCCAAATCTCTAACTGTTTGCAATGTCTTAGTGTTTGGAGAAATTTGAGTGGGAACTCAACAAGTATGGCCATTTCATCCTAGGATTGTAAATTATTGTGAGTCAATTTAATACATTGCTTTGTTCCAAAATGTTACAAAACAAACATTCACTATCTTCCTCAAAATTTCAAACACTTTGGCTTAAATATGGATACCTCTTGAATTAGCCTAGATATTACTGCTTGTCCTAAGGATTTCTATCCTTCGATATTTCTAAATATATTGACTTATAACTCAATCCATATTTTCCAAAGACAACATAGGCAATTATGGCTTCAACCTCATGATTTTCATGAAATGGACATTGTGAAAGTTATGATGTTTTGAACATAAACATTTAGTTTGAAAACATAATCAAGACAAGTGTTTTTGGTAAAATAAATTCACTTAAGCAAGATAAACTTGACACAATTGAACCCCACATGACTATTTGGAGACCAATTTCTCTCGTTGAACAACCTTATCTTGAAGGTGCTATCATTCAACCAAACTTTGAACTCATTAATAGAGAACAAACTGATATCATTAGTAGTTTGAGAAACTTCACTTTTGAAACAAAATAAACACTTACCCAGTGGAGAAATGTTGCAAACATCTTATACAAAGAAGAGGAACAAACAGATATTAAGGGTGGAAGGCCCCTATTACCACCACCCACGTGGAAATAAATATCCACTTTTCTTCCATAGACTTAGAATTTTCTAAATGATCTCACGCAAAATTAGAATCCCCAAAAGAAGGTCTCCAGGTCGTCATTTTAAACTTAAGCATCTTAGTTCCAAGGCAATCAAAAACCACATTTCAGCACTCTATCTCAACAGAAACAAGTTGTTAGTAAACTTTTATGAACGCACATTGAAGAAATTTCCACACATGTAGATGTTCTTTATGAGTCAAAACCTGGATCTCTTTCATGATAATCAACCTATCTAGAACATTGGTCCTTTTCATGGTCTTGAACTCCTCTAAATGATCTATCACACAATCAAAATTTGTAGGGAAAGATCTACATGTCGCCATTACATACGTAGGTATTGTAATTCCAAGTTTGGTAGGGAGCGGACCTTAATACTTTATCACAATCGTAACCTCTTGTTAAGAAACTATTATGCTCGATCTAGGAGGAACCAACTAGATTTATATACCAACATCTACCCTCTCGTTTAGGCCAACATTATTCTTTAGGATTTGAACACTTTATAGGTCTAGCATCATTCTCACTACCTTGGTCTTGGAAAACAAAGGTTCACTTTAAGTCAACATTGGGTCAAAAAGTTCATTCACCCCTCCAAATTTCATCATTCACCTCATTTAACTTTGCAAAAAAATTAAATACACCAACACTTTTGACTTAAACATCAATCAACCCAAAACCCTGACTTGGCTATTTTGTATGTGAAATGAATCCTTTTCCATACATTTGGTTGAGTTAGTTAGCATCTTTGAACTAGTTTATATTGAAGGTCACAATTCTACCCTAAAGATTTCCAAGTTCATAAACATCCTTTATCCTAACATCAAAACATCAAACTCAAGTCAAAAGTGTTGTCCCAAAAAAAATTTGCAAAGATCACTCTCCACATCACCCATATTTTCATTCCCCACTATCATCATTTCTCCAAAAAGACTTAGATCATCCCTTTTACCTATATTTGAGTCAACGAGACAGTTCAAACATTACAAATCTCAACACAACTCTCCCAGAGTTGACACAAAATTTATGGTAAATACGAGATCACAACACAAGAGAATTATGGAGAAAACCAAAGTCACATTTACCTCAAGTGATCTAGATCCTTTATAATTTGATCTAAGAATTCAAGTTACCCCATCACAACAACCATCATCTTTGTTAGGAACATATGATATAGAAGACATCACGAACAATCCCTTTGAACTTACTAGGGAGGAAATCATGGAACATCAAGCCTTTGAAAATGTAGCTCCTTTTCCCCATCATTTGTTTCACAAAATTTGACACATGGCTTCACAACTCCATCACTAGGGCTAACTCAAACATCCACTCCTAGTCTTGTAACTAGCCTTGCCAAGGACTTTGGTCTAACTCTTCCATTTGAGAGCAGCACACTTGTGGGTGCCCTCGATACCAATCCTCCATCCCAAACATCCACCTAGACACCTACCTTTGGTGCTCCTCCCATTCCCAAACATCCCAAACAACCATATAAACCTCTTCAACTTCATTATTCCACCATGACCTCCACATATCGAGGAAACCCCTCTTCATCCATACCCATGAGTACCACAAGTGTGCCCACCATCATGCAAAGCTATATAGACCAAATGTCTCAAAATAGTACACAAGGGCATGTCAATACTATACCACAGAGTCAACCCTTAATGCAAATTGTGACATTTTTACCTAATCCTCCCATTGGTTCATCTATACCATTGGTTTCACAAAACACATCCACCCCATCCATTATCAACCCATCTCAGAAAAATCCCTTGGTCACAAATCCCACCAACCTAGGTAATACCTTGTTTACATCTCTAGCATAAGGAAATCCTCAAGACATGGGACAAGGGAATATTTTTAATCAATGGACTTAAGGTCCTAGTGTGTCATTTCCATCCCAAAATCTAATGGCACCATCTTCATCTTTTCCCACGGTCCCCTTTACCATACAAAATCAAATGGGAACTCAAAATTATATTCCTCCACATCAATCCACCATCTTACAAGGGATGTTAAACCAAGGGAACCCTCCACCTCTCATCAACAATTTGATACCCACTCTAAACATAAACACTCACAATCCATCTCAGATATCCCAACAACCACCTGATCCTACATTGCAAGCACATGCCCTAGCTTTACAACAATCTTATCAACAAGTCATCCAACAACAACAAGAAACCTTAGTGGCCCAACAAGAAGCACAACAACAACAAGCAGCCTTAGTAGCACAACAAGCAGCCTTAGCCCAACAATAACATCAAGCTCATCAAGAATCTTTAGCATTGCAACAAAAACAACAAGCCTAAAAGCAAGCCCTCATGGCACAATAACAATATAAGCACCACAACAAGCCCTTGTGGCACAACAACAACAACAATCCTTACTAGCTCAGTAGTATTCCCAACAACAACAACAACAACCAAGTTCCTACTATAATCCTCAATAGAACATCATCAATACAAACGCATTAGGAACATATACATCAATACCCCAATCACCTTCACAAAATATCATGCCACCATACACCCCATACAACACCTTATCATATCAAAACACATCTTTCATCCCACCATATGTTCCTCCACTAAACTCACAAGATGATCTAGCATCGCAATTTAAGGCACTATCTTAAGAAATGTAGGATCTTCAGATGAGCAAGACAAAGAATCCCCATACACAAAATCTATGTCCTTATCCATTTGACTAAAGCATAGCAATGGTACTATTCCCTCCTGGTTTTGAAATTCCCAAATTCGATAAATACAAAGGGAGAGGAAGTCCTATGGACCATGTCAAAGAATTTAATGTCATGTGTATGGAAGTGGCCTACAATGATTCTTATTTAATGTGCCTCTTCCCTCGAAGTTTAACAGGTCCTACCATGGATTGGTTTTCTCATCTACCTCCTAGCATCAAAAATTTCCAGGAAATTATCGATAAATTTATTGATCACTTTTCCTTCAACCTTGACATGGGTGTAAGTCTAGAAGAACTGTAACACTCTTAGGAAAAACAAAGGAGAAAATTTTCCTAATTTCTTAGAAAGATGGAGACAAAGAGCTAGGAAGAGCAAGTGGCCTCTCCCTAATGAACAACAAGTGGGGATCATCATAGAAAATATAGATCCAAATCTATCATTCCACTTGAAAATGTAGTGCATCACATCTTATGACAAGCTTGTCTCTAGAGCCCTTAACATCGAGAGAGCTCTAATCTCACAAGCGAATACTCAATCTTACAAATACAATTAACCATCCACTAGTTCAAATGACAAGCCTCGTGTCTAGGCTAAGAACAAGAACATAACAAATGATAGTGTGGTAGATGCTAAGGTGGTCCTAAGTGCTCCTAGGCCAAACAACAATCACATTGCTAACATCCAACCAACTATACAGCAAACAACACCTCCTTAGAATAATCAAATCAACAACATCGAAATGTAAAAAAAGGTGAACCACTAACAAATACAACTATCCTAAACACAAATACACACAGTTATCTGAACCCATAGAAACCATCATGAAAAAGTTGGTAGAGTCAAATCTGATAACACTTCCCAACTTTGAAAACTACCAAGAACCACAAGAGAAACAATCCTAGTACAACGAGAAAGACCTTTGTTACTTTCACAAGATTAAAGGACACAAAACAACAAACTGCACGAGGCTCAAAAAAAATATCCAAGACCTAATAGAGAATGAAACCATATCTATTGAGGTACCAGCTAGGAATCAAGATCTTAAGATATACAAGAACCTTATGCCAGATCATAACAAAGCAAACAACAACGACAAAGCTAAGGATTACACAAATGCACAACATACCTATTCAAATGTCACCGCTTCCTACAATAGCATCATCACCATCGTCACCATCAAAGGATCTAGTGCGGAATGTGGAGTCACCACACAACGTGGAAAAATTACCATCCAAGGAGTCCCATCTCAATCTAGGGCACATCCTACTTTTCCAACATCAATTCCTAGCAAGTACAATCTCCTAGATTAGTTTAAGAAGACCCTAACATAGATATCAATCTTAGAGCTATTAAGGCTATCCCCCACACATAGGGAAATATTGGAGAAAGCTTCATCTAAGTCATCCATCCCTAAGGATATTGACACTAATAAGTTTCAAGCTATGGTGGGGCATATCACTAATCATCTTCTCACCTTCTTCGAACAAGACCTACTATCAAAACCATCTCATAACTGTGCTTTACACCTTGAGGTTATCATTCATAAAAACAAGGTCAAAAGAGTCTTAGTAGATGGAGGTCTAAACATTTGTACCCTTCGGTTGATCAAAAATTTGGGCTATTCTGAGGATACTATTGAAAAATAAAAGAGTACTACCATCAGAGAATATGACGACCAAGAACGGGTATCACAAGGTATCATTGCACTTCCCATCCAAGTGGTGTTGAAAAATGAGGTGTTTTCTTAGCTTAATACTCTGTAAAACTTTAATATTGCTATTCTAAGTAAGTCTTTTCTTTGTTACATAAATTATTTGTGGATGATTATCTTGATTAATCCATTTTATTGTTGTAGAATGTAGAGAGAATTATTTAGAAGAACTAGACAGGATAATAGAAGTTTCACACAAGATATACCGTGGAGAAACCCTTTCGAGAAAAAACTCCACCAAGAATTATTCTATTATTCAAACTCTAAATTACAATAGCTCCAATTCTTGCTTGAGAATGCTTCTTCTGTCTTTACCAATCTTCTTCACACCTGCAATAACCAATCTAAAACTCTATTCAACTTGAATGAGATATATAGACAATATGCAACCTTGTAATCTCAAAATGATGATAATTACAATGCACAAGCTCAAGCCCTCAAAAAGGTACGCCATATTGCTTCAAGTAGAGTTATTCAGTGAAGACTAAAGCTTAAAACATGTGCATCATGCATTTGGGTGTCCCAAACTGAAGCTACAACTTCTCCTTCACTTCGGTGATAATTCCAAAGCTATTCCTCAAAGATGGCGCCCACAATTAAAGCTACTTAACTGAGCCTTCAGAAATATCTTATCATGCATTGGAGTTAATTCCAATAAAGCATCTTGGGCACCCAAGTTGGCTTCAAGTGCTTTATTGTTAACTGAAACATTTACTCAACACCATTCCCAAAGAATGGTCATCCCTTGTTAACTAGAGGTAGTCCCTGTTATCTGTCATACAACTCAATGTTATTAGCCATGCATTCCAAGTTAACTGAAGCTAACTACATGCAACTCAAAATAACTAACATGCATGCAACATGCACTTGCATGCAACTGAAGATAACTGAACTGAACTGAACCGAACTAAACAATTGAATGAACTGAACTAAACTAAACTAAACTAAACTGATTGAAAACTTAAAACTAAACTTAACTTAACTTAACTTAATTGAACTTAACTGAACTTCAAGCATGCAAACACCAAATCCTAACTCCTAGGATCTTTACATGCATTCAGAAGTGTTAACTGTTACTCGTATAGTTAACTGAACACAAGGTGAGTTTCACCTTACCATGTGTGCACCCACATGCTCCTATTATTTAGGAATAAATACAAATGTCAATTTCATGATTTATTTCATCCAAATATTAATCTCATCCTAATCTTAGTGTTGTTGAACACATTCCAAGAATCTAGGAGATACATGAAATAATTAATGTTTAGGATTTGCAATTAAATGGCATCCTATTTCCAACATTCTCCCACTTGACATTATACATTGCAATTATTCTAAACAAGGAATAATAAAACAAGTACAAGTCTCAAAGCCAATGGCCTTCTTGCACCAACTAATCAATCCATGCTAACTTCAAATGCAACCTGCATAATCATGAAGCTTCCAAGCAAATGATTAAAACCAAGAGAACTTATATGTATGGTTTCATAAGATAATCTGGAACATTAATTAAAGTGTTAACTTTCTGAATTAATACCTTCCCATTATCAACCAAACCGTTACCTTTCCCAAGCCTCTGTAACCAAACCACCTCTTTAGAGGCATGCTAAACCACCGAGTGTGTTGAATTCACATTCAACCAAGGTGTAGACTCCTCGATCTTTTTTGTTGAAAAATTTTCTCACAAGTAACCATTCCAACAAATGTCTCTTACCACAAGAGAATTCCAGCCTCACCTATTTCTCCAAGTATCCATGATGACCTATAACCAACCAATCCATTCCAAACTCCAAATGCAACACAACACTTTCATGAAGTAGACAAGCAAATGATTAATGTACCCAAAACTTAAGAGAACTACACAAGATCATTGTCAAAACTCCAATCATGAATCAAGAACATAAACATGACATCCATGATCTAACCATCTCCTCTTAGGAGATCACATGCATCATAACATACTTATACATCTTAGTCTCAAGAGAACCATGTAAATATGCAAAACTCTAAACTAGTATCAAGAGTAAACCATGACATCCATAACAAATATACTCTAAACCAAGAAACCATATCTCCAACCACATGGAGATAACCTTACCAATGATGCATCCAAGTCACTACCAACAACTCCCATTGAACCGTGATATCGAGTCACACATGGCATCGTGACTACCATCCTCTCTACGAAGATTACTTTGAAACATGAAGCAAAGAGTTATCACAAACAATATTAGCTGAAATAACCAATGCATCATTACTATTATCTAAGGACTCCTCTATAGAAGAATCAGAACTCTCTTTCTTGTTCTTACAATCCTTCTTCACATGTCCTGGTTTCCCACAATTCCAACATTTTACCTTACTTCGTCCTTCTGACTTACCCTTCCCTTCCTTGTTTCCCTTAGGCTCCTTTTTCTTAGGCCTACCTTTTACAAACAAGGCATCTTGGATTTCCTCCTTAGACTTCCTCCTCATCTCCTCTGATAGGAGAGTAGGAATAATGTTGTCCATCTTTGGATCTGCACCATTACCACTAATTGCAACAATTAGATTTTCCCAAGAATTTGGTAACGAACAAAGTAATAAAATGCACTTATCCTCATCCTCTAGCTTTACATCTACAGATGCTAACTAACTGAGAATTAAATTGAAAGCATTCAAATGTTGTGCTACTGAATCACCATCTTTCATTTTCAATGAATATAATTTCCTTTTCAGATACAACTTATTGGTGAGACTCTTAGTTTGATAAATATCCCCTATTCTTTTCCATAATTTATATGCACTGGTTTCCATTGAAACATTTAAAAGAATAGCATCAGCAAGACATAACCTTATTGTTCCTCTTGCCTTCTTATCTAACTTAGCCCAATCTTCATCTGAAATAGTTGTAGGTGTCTTTGTCTCATTATTAACCGCTAACCACTGATCTCTTTCTTCAAGAAGATCTTCCATTTTTAATTTCCACATTTCATAGTTAGAACCATTGAACCTTTCAATCTCTAACCTTGAATTCATTGTAACAAAACTTAATTCCAAAAAATCAGCAAATAACAAAAATAATATGAGCTCCCACTAAGCTAAAAAACCTCCAATCTTTTAAGAGAAAGGCGCCCCAATACTCTACCCAACCTCAGCTCTGATACCAAATGTTGAAAAATGAGGTGTTTTCTTAGCTTAATACTCTGTAAAACTTTAATATTGCTATTCTAAGTAAGTCTTTTCTTTGTTACATAAATTATTTGTGGATGATTATCTTGATTAATCCATTTTACTGTTGTAGAATGTAGAGAGAATTATTTAGAATAACTAGACAGGATAATAGAAGTTTCACACAAGATATACCGTGGAGAAACCCTTTCAGGAAAAAACTCCACCAAGAATTATTCTATTATTCAAACTCTGAATTACAATCTAGCTCCAATTCTTGCTTGAGAATGCTTCTTCTGTCTTTACCAATCTTCTTCACAACTGCAATAACCAATCTAAAACTCTATTCAACTTGAATGAGATATATAGACAATATGCAACCTTGTAATCTCAAAATGGTGATAATTACAATGCACAAACTCAAGCCCTTGAAAAGGTACGCCATATTGCTTCAAGTAAAGTTATTCAGTGAAGACTAAATCTTACAACATGTGCATCATGCATTTGGGTGTCCCAAACTGAAGCTACAACTTCTCCTTCACTTCGGTGATAATTCCAAAGCTATTCCTCAAAGATGGCGCCCACAATTAAAGCTACTTAACTGAGCCTTCAGAAATATCTTATCATGCATTGGAGTTAATTCCAATAAAGCATCTTGGGCACCCAAGTTGGCTTCAAGTGCTTTATTGTTAACTGAAACATTTACTCAACACCATTCCCAAAGAATGGTCATCCCTTGTTAACTGGAGGTAGTCCCTATTATCTGTCATACAACTCAATGTTATTAGCCATGCATTCCAAGTTAACTGAAGCTAACTACATGCAACTCAAAATAACTAACATGCATGCAACATGCACTTGCATGCAACTCAAGATAACCGAATGAATCAACCAAACTAAACTGAACTAAACTAAACTGAACTAAACTAAAGAAACTAAACTAAACTGAACTGAACTGAAGAACTGAACGAATCTGAACTTAACTGAACTTCAAGCATGCAAACACCAAATCCTAACTCCTAGGATCTTTACATGCATTCAGAAGTGTTAATTGTTACTCCGTATAGTTAATTGAACACAAGGTGAGTTTCACCTTACCATGTGTGCACCCACATGCTCCTATTATTTAGGAATAAATACAAATTTCAATTTCATGATTTATTTCATCCAAATATTAATCTCATCCTAATCTTAGTGTTGTTGAACACATTCCAAGAATCTAGGAGATACATGAAATAATTAATGTTTAGGATTTGCAATTAAATGGCATCCTATTTCCAACAAGTGGGGCCTCTCATTGTAGAAACTACATGCCAAGTGCTAGACCTTGATCTTCCCTATAACATCCTACTTGGCTGACCATGGATCCATGCCCTTAAAACTGTAGCCTCAGCCTATCATCAATGTGTAAAGTTTCCTTTTGAAGGCAGAGAAATTACCATCCATGGAGATCCTAAGCCTTTTTACTATTGCAAGAATCTTGAGGCTAAATTCTATAAGATACCCCAAATACCCAAGAATTATGAAGGGCCTACACCATCTACCTCATTTGTTGACCCAACATCCCTTGCATCTACCTCAACAACGAAAATACCCATTGTGTAGAACATTCCTGACATCAAGGCGATGATCCAAGATTATGGTTGTGGGAACTATAAGCTAATGAAGAACACCTTTGTCTTAGGAGAGCTACCTATTTCTCCTCAATCTCATGGGAAACCCACATCTAGCAATAAAGAGCCCAAAATAATCAAGATGGCAGCTACTACCTTCACCAAGTGGGGGGATTTGAATCAAGATGTCAATGCATACAATATCTCTAAACTCGTAGATCAAGATGAATGACCTATCCCCGCTCTTCCCATGGAATATGATAACAAAGGCTTAGAGCTAATGAAGGGATGAGGATATAACAAGAACAAGAAGCTAGGATAGAATGATAATGGTTTACTAGAACCCA
The DNA here is from genome assembly GCA_007258455.2 of Sequoia sempervirens. NCBI lineage: Eukaryota > Viridiplantae > Streptophyta > Pinopsida > Cupressales > Cupressaceae > Sequoia > Sequoia sempervirens. The sequence continues at coordinate 27,917 of VDFB02255868.1, read as the reverse complement.
TCGTTCCTGAGAAACAACTAAAGAATCTTGGCCTGGGTTGTACTACTATCAAGGTCACCCTTATTGACAAAGGTACTTTTGCTAAATGGGTTGAGGCTTCCTCTTGGTTACCTACATCATGTGATACAACCTTAGATGACTTCCCCCTTGATGTTTCTGACCGATTTGAGAATAACTCCCACTTCATGATATTCATAACATCCTTCACTCTGAGTGATCAACCAATTGAAATACGCCTAGTATACTCCCAACTCATTAACATGGGCCAACAAGGACCACCAATTCTAGATTTTTTCAAAAACAATGAAACAATCTTAGAATTCATGGGACTCTACGACAACTTACCATGGGTAGATCACAAAACAGGTTTTGACATATAGCTCAACATAGGGTCGTACTATGGGGAGATGATTCAATCCTTCAATCGCAAAATTAATGAAATGAAACTAACATGTAGATCCCTAAGTGAAAACCACATGGTGTCACTCTCTGATCCCAAAATAGTAAAAAAAAAGAATGCATCCAATGGTGAAAACCTCTCTGAGGCACCCAAGGATGATGGATTCAATCTCCCCCTTAGTGAAATGCATCCAGAGAATTTAGCAGTGCTAGCAGAAAAGGCCACTCCAGTCAATGTGGGGATAGAAGAAGCACCTAAGATCACCTTCTATGTTGAATCTTTGTTGGATGAAGAACAAAAGAACCCAGTAGAATTCCTAAAAGAGTGCAGAGCTAACTTCGCATGGTCATACACTAATATGCCAAGACTTGATCCCAAACTAGTTGTGCATCACTTAGCAGTTTATCCTGAATCCAAGCCAGTCAAGCAAAAATTATAGAAGATGCATCCTTAGATAGCACTTCTCCTGAAACTAGAGTTACAAAAGCTTCTTGACGTTGAATTCATCTGAACGATAGATTATCCTGAGTAGGTTTCAAACTTGGTACCAGTCTCAAAACCCACTAGGGGCATCTGAATATGCACAGATTTCAGTGACTTAAACAAGGCATGCCTGAAGGATGATTTCCCTCTTCCTAACATCGACCCTACTGTGGAATTAATGGCAGGGCAAGAAATGTTGTCACTCATGGATGGTTTTTCAGGCTACAATCAAATTATGATCACCAAGGAGGATTAACACAAAACTGCATTCAGTTATCCGTGGGGAACATATTGTTGGAACGTGATGCCATTCGAGTTAAAGAATGCAGGAGAAACCTATCAAAGAGAAATAACCCTCATCTTTCATGACATGATCCACAAAACAGTTGAAGATTATGTGGATGATATTTTGGAAAAATAAAAGAAAATAAATGAGCACGTAGGAGTCTTAGGACCCATCTTTGATAGACTTGAAGAGTACAAGGTACGACTGAATCCAATAAAGTGTCTCTTTGTGGTTACATCAGGGAAACTTCTTGGCTTTATTGTCTCACAAAGAGGGATATAAATTGATCCAGCAAAGGTAATAGCCATCCTCGACATGGAGCCACCACAAACATTGAAGCAGATGAGAGGATTACAAGGAAGATTGTAGTCCATCAGAAGGTTCATAACGCAACTATCAAACAAGATCCATCCCTTTTCACATCTTCTCCATAAAGGAATAACTTACAAGTGGGATGAGAAATGTGATAAAGCTTTCCAGCAAATCAAAGATTATCTACTAACACATCCAATGCTCATGTTTCCAATACCAAACAAACCATTGATCCTATATATCTCAGCAACATATGCAGCACTAGGAGCTCTTTTGGCACAACATGATGAAAACTAAAAGGAAAGGGCTATCTATTACATCAATAGAACCTTGGTGGGATATGAAATGAACTATTCACCCATTGAGAAAGCATGCTTGGCAGTATTTTTTTCTTCACAAAAGTTTAGGCACTACATGCTATCACATCAAATCAAACTTATTGCCAAGATTGTCCCACTCAAATACATGTTATCTAAAGCAACTCTCACTAGGTGAATGGCCAAATGGGCAATGATCTTAACCAAATTTGACATAAAGTATGTGGAGTGCAAGGCAACCAAAGGACAAGTGATTGTAAACCAACTAGCAGGGGAACCCATCTATGCAGAGAACCCCTTGATATCTAAGTTCCCTGATGAATCTGTGTTCCTTATCAATTTCACAACTCAGTGGAAGATCTACTTTGATGGATTGTTCACCCAACATGGATCAAGAGAGGGTAATCTTTTCATCACCCCTCAAGGTGATTGCATTCCAAAGTCATATAGGCTATCATTCCCTTATACTAACAACATTGTTGAATACAAATCCCTAATCACAAGTCTAAGGATAGTGATTCAGTGGAAAATACACGAGATGAAAGTCTATGGAGACGCACAACTGGTTATCAACCAAGTCAATGACGACTATCAAACTAAGGATGACAAGCTTACTCCTTACAAGAAGATGGTAGAGAATCTCAAAGACCTTTTCATAGATATAAATTTTGAGCAGATTCCTTGTATAAACAATAGAGCAGCAGACACCATAGCAAAAATTGGATCACTATTAGACATGCCTAACAACGTCCTTCAATGTGAATTCTTGGTAGAACAACTTCTTATACCAACTTTTGAAATCCTTGAATCTAAACTCACGTGTGTCATTGCTTGTCCTAGATTCCCATGGTATCATGACATATTTATCTACCTTAGTCCTTCCATTCGATATCACCTTGAACCTTAAAAATACCTTTGTCAAGAAGGCATCCCAATTTGTGATCCTAGGTGATACCCTTTACTACCGAAGTATCGAAGGGACATTACTACAATGTCTTAACCAAAAGGAAGCCTTAACTACTTTAACAGAAGTTCATGATGGCATATGTGGTTCCCATTCGAGCAGTATGACTTTAGCTAAGAAACTATTGAGGATGGGATACTATTGGCCAACCATGGAAAGAGAAGCTCATTAGTATTTGCAAAAGTGTGTCCAATGTCAACAATATGAAGATCAGATTCATGCTCTAGCTCAAGAATTGCAACCAATGATCACACCTTGGCCTTTTTTGCAGAGGGGACTTGACCTCATAGGAAAAATCACTCCAACCTCATCCAATGGCCAAAAGTTTATCATAACCGCCACTGAGTACTTTACCAAGTGGGTCAAATCCATTCCTATGACCTACATAATGAGGAAACAAATTGTCAATTTTATCCTAAATTACCTCTATGTCGGTATGGTGTTCCTCAAACCCTTATCTCATACAATGGAACACCCTTTAAGAATCAAGATGTGAAAGAGCTATGTCAAAGATTCAACATCCAACACTGATTCTCTACCTTGTATTATCCCCAAGGAAATGATCAAGTTGAGGCTACGAACAAGACCATTCTAAAGATACTAAATAAAATAGTCAATGAAGCTAGTCGTGACTGGCATCTGCAACTAAATCTCTCTCTTTGGGATTATTGAACCAATATTCACACACCAATAGGTGCAACCCTTTCTCCCTAGTCTATGGATCAAAAGTTATCCTACCTATTGAGGTTGAGCTCCCATCATTGTGAGTGTCACTATAGAACCTGATTACCGATGAAGAATACAAAGTATCCTAACTGAATGAGTTAGAATTCCTAGATGAGCACTGTCTTGATGCCCTTAATCACTTGCAAATATATCAAAACCAACTAAAACAGTGCTATAGCAAGAAGATCAAATGTTAGTCTTTCTAGGTAGGGGACCTTGTCCTAAAACAAAATCAGAATAATCTACCAAATCAAGACAGTAAAGGAAATTTTGAGCCTAACTGGTTGGGTCCCTTTGTCATCACAGCTAGCTATGGATCAAGAGCATACCAATTGTCAATGCCTAAAGGAGAACCCTTGTAGGAACCAACCAACAACTTGCATCTTAAAAAAAATTATGTCTAATCTTGAAGGGTGTAAATCTGAAAATACAAAAAAATCAAAAAATGATCAAAATTCAAAAAAAGAAAAGAAAAAGATTGAATAACAGTAAATAAAAAAATCGTCCTCTAGTGAAAACTACTTCACTGGCACTTTGGGCAAGTACCTTGGTGAAAACTTGGAAAATAGGTGGCTCACATAAATAAAGCACCTCCATCTATTCTTTGGATCTTTATCCTTTATCCTACCATTCTTTGCATCACCATCCATTCATCACTTCATTCATCCTATTTATTCCATTGCTCATCTGCATCTCTATCATAGCTTGATATTATGAAGTATTGTATCCCCTTTAGTACTACTTGGTATATTCCAAAGGTTAGTTTTTCCTTCTTATTTCGACATAGTCTATTGCATGTCACGCTAGGGGAAATTCATTATGGATCATACCAGGTTCTTGTATATCTTAATGGTTATCAGAAAATCCCAAAACATTCATAAAGTCTTATCTGAAAATCCCAAAAACATTCATAAAATGTTCATCAGAAAATCCAAAAAAATCAAAATCTTGTAAAGCTAAAATCCAAAAACATTCAAAATTTGTAAAGTCAAAATCCAAAACATCCAAAACACATCAAAACCCTAAAAAGGTCAAACATAAAAAAATCTAAAACAGTGCCCTATTGTTGAACTATGTTGTCTCTAAGCTTGAACATAGGCAAGGCCATCATTGATGTGCCCCCAAGACACCCTAGGTCAGTCCTTTAGGAGTCCATCATAATAAACTAGCATTTTTTCAACTGTTCATTTCTCGTCTTGTTAATAAGTTGAGTCAGTCGAACTATGTGGTCTCTGCATGTATAACATAGGCAAGGCTTATCTTTGATCAGCCCCCTAAGGCCCCTAGGGTAGGTCTTTTAGCTTAGGTTCTTAGTCGAAACTCTCTCAAAAATCCCTTAAACATTCAAATATCAAAAAACACAAAAATATTTAAAAAATCAAAAAACTCCTAAAACACTAGAAAACGTTCAAAAAACTCTAAACAACCTCAAATTATCCGAAAACCAAAAATATTCATATAAACCTTCAAAACAGCCCCAAAACATTTTCAAAAATACCAAAAACATTGAAATATTCTAGAAAATCCAAAACCACCCCTCCCATTTCACTTTCACCTGCAATAAACTTCCATCCACAATAAATTGATCATCACCTTCAACCTTTAGCAAAGCAAGTAGAAAACAAGTATAGCAAGTCGCAAAGTTAGAACCTAAGTATCCAAATCTAAAGTCTAAATCATAGGTAAATGTGTCAGTGAAGTTTATATCAATGACTTATCATAAATCTCATCATCATCCTAACATCAAAAGACCTCTGATCAACATGTCCTAGGATGTATCCTTCCTACGATGGACATCAATATCAAGCATCACCTTGGCTAAATTAAACATTGCAAGAGATATAGATAACACTGACTATTTGTCTTTGATCTTTTCTTATGATTTATCTTAATGACCCATTCCGAGGACCTCTCGATGATGTCTATCAAAACGATTTAGAGAGAAAGGAATGGAGCATCGATCACTATCTTTTGTTTGTTGTGCTTATAGGTATTCTTGTAAAATAATCTTGGTGCATGTTTGCTTAGTTGTGTGTAGGAAGGTTTTTTGGAGTATGTTGTTGACTATTGCATATGCTTTGGTCCAATATATTCTAAGCTTCTAACTTACATTCCAACAAGGTTTCTATATGTCAAGATGTGAACAAGGAATATCCTATCTATTTGCATAGTCAAAGTCCATTACACCAGATACAATGTCGTCTTAGTTATCAATACCTTGATGCATCATGTCTATGTGTTATATCAAAAAATAAGGAATGATGAAAAATCCCAATCTGAAGATATGAGAAAATCATCATCATCATCCTCATCATGCATTTCTCATCACCATCTCTAATAAAGTCTCAGTGGATCATATACTTGTTGGATCTTTAGACTCAATCATCAAAATCAATGGCATTCATCTTATTTCTTCTATCTTCTATCCACGCTAACCTGGTATCATGATAATCAACAAAAACATCATCAATATATCCATCTTGCATCCACAAACCATCAACATGCATACATCATTTCATACCATAGCATATCATAAAACATACATCTTGTGTTATCATTTAAGTCGCACAAAATAATATAGATTTGTTATTCTAAACATCTTAAATTGTTGCCTCACATATCATAAACATATATTGCATTATCATTATCATATCATAAACATCTGCATTTACATCCATACATCCATATGCATCATCATCATGAATTGTATAGAAAATACACAAAAATAAATGCATCCATAACTTTTGCATATCATATCGTCCATCCCATGACATATCATGAAAAGACGATGAAAACAAATATAACATTGCATCCGTTCATAGCATATCATCGCATATCATCACATATCGCATAGGCATAAATAAAGTGCATCTATACATGATTAAATATAAGCATGACACATCTCACATCATATGCATCCATACAATAATAGGCATGAAATAAGATAAACACATCATATCAAATTTGAATATGTATCATATATATCAAAAAATCATGACTGTCATGGTACAATATTTGAATCTATGTATGCATATCGATCATAAATACAATATCCATGAGCTATCAAAAAGGATCCCATGAATGTATATTTGTATCAAAGAATAGGGAAACAAAATCAAATGTGGTTGTATAATCAAGCTAGCCCTAGTGGTTGCTACCCTCTCTGGCATGTCTCTCTAGTTGATCCTCAGCCCTGGTTCATGCATCACTCCTCTGTGAGTAGTCAAGCTATTTGAGTGGCGTTGGAACATCTCTATGATAGTGCATCTTGTAATAGGTTGCCTCGGTCATAGCCTCTCTGTATAGCTTGGCAGATACAGTCCTACCCTATATAGTCATTGTCATCGCCTCCAACTATTGGCAACGACCGATCTCGTGATCTCTCTCGGCAATCATGACCTATACCTATTGCCTCACATGATCTCTCTCTGTAGTAATAGCCACAACCTATTGTTTGGCCTAGTCTTGCTCAACAGTGACCACCAAAATCTGCTGGTGGGCCTAATCTTGCCCACCCATAAGAACCTGCACCTGCTGCTCCAGCTATTAAATCTACAAATCTCAGGGATCCAGTGGTGGTGGTTGAACTAGTTGCTTCTATACAGGTTGCTGCTAAAAAGGAGGCTTCTAAGGAGGTTGTTGTCCCACTAGTGGAGCCCCTATAATCTGCCCATCTTGGCCATCTTGGCCAACCTATCCCCCACCTCTACCCCTGCCTGCTCCCCTCCCTCTAGGTCTCCCTCATGGAGGAGCACCCATTGGATCTATCAACCTATGAGGGGGTGTCAACCATGCATCATATATAGGCTTCGTCTGCACATCTGCTTGACCCTAATCGTAAGCCCATGGTTGTGCCACCAACTGTCAGAAACCCTCGACCACCTCTGGAGCTACAATAGTAGGTCCCCATGTGGGCATCTCTTGAGCTGATCTCAAAACAACAAGAATTCTCTAAGGTGTGAATGCACAAATGAATTGAAAGTGACCCCTCTTAGCTTATTTATGCTAGAAAATTTGGGTTTTTTGCCTTAATTTAACCTTCAAGGTAGGGTTTATCATCATTTTCACCAATTTTTCCAATCGGAACCTTATTTTGCATTGTTTTTTTGTATTTTTTGCATAATTCTTGCATCCTGAAGCCTTTCTAGACCCTTGGGACAGCTTTTCATCTTTGTCAAGAAATCAACCCAAAATTCAAAATTTTCACCCAATTTCTTAAGGGGGCAAGGAATCAGCTTTATCCTTCAGCAGTGAGGCATCTAAAAATCAGAAGAAGAAAAAAATTATTTTTTGATCTGAGCAACAATTTTTAATCCGAAGAGCATCAATCTTTGAACCGAAGCAGCAGGTACCTCACTTCAAAGAGGGGCAAAATGTAAACACTGAAAAATGTCCTGAATGATATCATGCACTCAAATCAGGTATACTAACATCATTTCCTCTTGAAATCCATCCTCTTTTCGCTTAATTAATTAAATTAGCCTAGTTATTTAATTAATTGCATCATTTTCATCTATTAACCTAATTTATCAAATCGATTTAATTCACCTCCTTTCACGCTAATATTTCATCTCATTAAATTAAATAAATCAAACTATTTAATTTAATTCCCTAGGTCTTCTTATTTAATTAAATAACCCTAAGTTATTTAATTACATGTCATTTCACCTTTCCTCATTCATTAAATCATTTAATTTAATGAATATCACTTTATTCTTCTAATTCCCCTTATTGTATGATTAAACCTTGTTTAATTAAAAATTATCCAATTAATCCAATTCCTCCCACTTGAAAAGGAATATTCCAAAAGAATATTCCTCTGCACAATTTAATTTAGTTTTAATTAACTAAATAACATTTTTCTCCCCCATGAGAATATTCCAAAGAATATTCTCTCTCCTCCAATCATTTGAAAAAGGGAATATTCTCACTTGGCTTCTTGAGCAAGTTAAACTTGAAACCTCTTGAGCAAATTAACTTTTGACCTCTTAAATAGGTCAAAAGTGTGCTTGTTTGGAAGGAATGAGAACCCCTGATTAAATCTCATCTTGCATTCTCACCCGTTGATGAGAATCCATGATCCATGTCTCCCATTTCCTCCATTCTTAACCGTTGATTAGCTTTTTCAATCTCAACCCTCCATTCCTCATTTGCTCTCCTATAAATAGAACACTATTTGGAGACAAATGGATCCATCTTTCAAAGCAAACTTATGTTGTTGAAATCACTCACACTCACACTCATCTTTACTCACATTTAGTATATTTTAGTTCATTTTTAGTTGCATATTAGCTTTAAGCTTCCATTAATGGCTTCCGCATGCATCCATTTAGCTTGTTTATAAATTAGGGTTTGAATCTTTTAGCTTGGAATCCACTTAGATTAGCTTAGTTTTTGCATATGTGGATCATTTTTAACATAAAATCATGTTAATTTAGCTTGCATCATGTTCAATTTAGCATAAATCATGTTTTCATCCACATATCACAACAGTTTCATTGATTATCTTCAATAGAATCGATTGGAACAAGCTCACTGATCATGGGATTGGGAAAGGGTCATTGTTCCACATCAACACAACACCAATTCCAAAACGTGATAAGTTTTAAATAGGTTAGAGTAGACATTTAAATGCTTTCACAATTCATAATGTTTAGTTTCAATAAATATTTAGCTTAACTTTCATTTGAATGATCTTGTTTAAGATTGAGTATTAGTGGCTATGTTATGCTTCGATTCTTCATGAATCAAGTGTAATCATCCCATACTAGTATCATCAATCAACAATATGTATATATGTATATATGTATTTGTATGCATATATGTACATGAACATGCATGTATGTGTATCTATGTATCTATATATCTATGTATCTATGTATTTATGTGTATATATATGTTTACATAGATGGATGTTATTATTATTGTGTTTGCATTATATATGATTGTTGGTTATTGCATTTCCATGTTTGAATGATGTGCATTGATATTGATTTATTCTTAATATGATGATTATGTGATGTATGTGATATTATATCTCATTGGGTGATTATGCATTACTTCAAATATTATGTATGGTGTAGGTGACATCTGACTTGAGTGTTTAGGTACAATGTTATTTCCTCACCCGAGTATGCAAGACTAAGTTATTTCCCCAATGGTGGATATATTGGAGATGTCATATTGGGTCTAATTTATTTGTAAACCCCTATCATACTCAAATCGAGTGCGACATGTGTCTTGTGAGACCCTGTGTGAATCTAGATCCAAATCAGTGATGATTTTGAAGTCTCCATGTGTCATATGAAATCATAAATATGTGATTTAAATTGTGACTATTTATTCCCCATTTTTATTTGATATATTTTGATGGATAATTCATTGTGTTTTAATGATAGTTGATGCATTTGAGAAATCAAGAAATTGAGAAGAAGAAAAAAAATGCTAGTTAAGCACATTAGAAATTATATTTAATATATTTTAATTAGTTTATAAGTAATTTGAGATTATTTCATCAGTTGGGAAAAATCCAATTGAAATTATTTCATTGTATATCAAGATAGTAATGAAAAATATTTTATTGCATGGAAAATTAAATTTAATTATTTATTATTCCTAAAAATGAGAAATGACTTAATCATTTTAAATTTATTTGTTAACTGTTATTTTGTGAAAAGAAAAATAGAAAAAAGGGAAAATAAGAAAATGAAAAGAGATAAAAGAGAAAAAGACTTGCATTTTTCATTCATTCCTTCATTTTTGTAAAAAAAATCTCTCAAACCTCTCTTGGAATTTTTTTTTAGAAAGTTCTATTGGATTTGGAATTGCATTGGAAAGGAGTGCATTTTAGTGTGGATTGAATTGCATGTGGTTTGCCTCTTTAATTCTCATTGAGTTTCTTGTAAATGTTTCTTGAAATTTACATTGTTTGAACTCTAAGAAAGGTATTTTTCTTTCATTGCTTAGTTTATGAAGTTCTTAATTTATGCTTTTCCATGCCCATTCTAGCGGATGCATATGGATTCAATTTAGGTTGATTATTGAAAATTATATTGTGTTTAAGTTGATTTTTTTTTTCAAAGTCCATTTTTGAGTCATGATTATGGCATTTTTTTTATGGATTCATGAAATGTGAATTTTATTGGATAAGAATGGTGTTGTTCAAATTTAGAACCAAAGGGAGTTTTTAGTTTTCAAAAATTGTTTTTAATTTTATGGAATAAAATTTAAGGTTTCATGTCTTTGAAGTTAATAGTGAAATTGAGAATTTTATGGTTTTTGTATTTGAAAAATATTTAGCAAAATTCAAATTGTGAATGCATATGAATGAATTAGAATGTGAGATAATATGACTCCTTAATATTTTTCTATTTAGAATCTTTTGATACTATGTCCAAAAATGTTATTATATTTTGTTGTATTGATTTTTATGTCATGATCAAATAGTGATTTGGTGTGATGAACCTAGGATTTGAGGTATAGGGTGTAAGAAAGGAGTGGCTCTCATTGTTGAGAATATAATAGGTAGAGATTTATTAATTAAGTGATAATTAAACTTCAATGGGTAAATAAAATGAACTAATATAATAATTTTTCGACATATGTAGAGTGCTCATAAAGAATCGATATGGATGTAAAGGGCATGCCACACTCCATGAGTTATTGGATTCCATTGAGTACCCTCACCATGTGATTAGGATGCATATGTTGTCCCTTCCTACCCATAGAGCTATGGAGAATGACACTCCTTGTCACACCTATAGAACACTCATCCTTTCTACTATTGGATTTTGTATCTAATGTGAGACTCAACTCTTGTCATGTATATTTGTGATTGGTTGAGATCTTGATTGTATGTGTTCATACTTTGTTGTATGTAAAGTGTTTAGAGTGTGTGAATTATACTCCCCTTGTTTTGCATGAGTTTGTTTTTATTCCCATGCAACTATCTCCTAGCACAATGGGGTGGACCTAAGGGCACCACATGCTTGGGTGGAACTCAAACCACCATTCAAGACTAGTGGATCCATTGAGGTGGCATAGGATTATGTAATGCAAGATGGAAAATATTTATTTAATTATTTTTATTTGTAAGAATATTTTTAAATGTATAATTAAGGATGTTGGTGTCCTCATATGTAATTGTATCATTTATATTGGATCCTCCTATTGGATGGATTATAAATTCCCCACATAAGTGGTGATGGAGCTAGCATTACTTTTATCACGTCTTAATGTTGGTGTCAAATATGTGTCATTTTTTATGCTTTTCATCATTATTGATATGTTGGTAAAATGAATTTAGAGAATTTTTGATTTAAGGATAAAATGAACTTAATGAGTTAGAAAATGATCAATTATGGTATCATGGGATGTTTGTTAGATTCATTCCCTATCCTTATGTTTTATGTATGTGAACTCATTGTAGAGTGGTGTCATCTTATCATTTTGGTTTCTCTTTGTGAAAGCAGAGTGAGTGGGGTGTGTTGTGAATATTTTCCTCCATCTCTCATGTCCCTACATTATTTTTAGAGTCCCTTGTAAACCTCCCAGCACTTTGGGAAGTGTCTCTTTCATTTGTTCATGTTTTGAAGATCAACTATGATCTCTTAAACTTTCACCCTAGATCTTCTAGTTGTTTATAAGTGTTTTTGGGGTATGTTCTAAGTTAATTTCATTCGAGTGTGTCCAAGGCATTATCCCTAATTATGAGACCTTGAAATAGATATATGTTTAGTCTTTGATTAGGACTACAATACTAGAAAAGGACTACAACACCAAAACTAGACTCTAACATTAGAATTCAACTCTAGAGGGATGTGTTGGTGTCCTTCCTTAGCATTAGTGTCCCTAGGGTGTTGTAGTCACCTCGTTCATCAAATAGAAATAACTTCCAACCATTTTATAGGGAAATTTTGTATACAAAATTTGTTCACCTTGGTCTTTTAAGTCTTCTCATGTTGTCATTTTGTTGGCAATGGTGTATCTAGAAGTTATTCTATCTCTTGCATTGAGAAACTTTCCTTTATACAAAACTGGCATGTTGTTCCAATTGATTGAGAGCTTGTACCTCCTAGTTGAGTAACATCCTATGTAGGTTCCCCCTATGTTTGAATGTCCTTGATTGGGAGATATTCCCACTTTTGTGTCGGTAGTGTTGTGTGTTCAAGAAAACAGTGGTCATTCCATCTAGTCGAGGTATGGTATCCACTAGTCCCACCTCTTGCTTAGCTTTTCCTTGGTGTTATGAGTGTTGTTGATTACATTTAGGGAGGGGTTTGAGGTAGATGAGTCCCTCATCCTACCCTTGTGTTTGTTCGCAAAAGAATGCAATCATAGGTCAAGATTCAATCATCGTCAAGGTGAGGCCCCACTCTCTTATAAGATCATCATGGTGACTTTGTCACATGATTTGTAAGTCTTTCACTTGTCTCCACCATGCTTGGAGCAATGGTGTCGATGTTTTGTGTTGTGCGTGATGAGGAATGTTACCACAATGTTCTTGTCACGTCTTATGGAGTTGTTCTTGTGTTGTTCTTTAGAAAAAAGATTACTGACTAATGTTCTAGGTGTAAGGCTTGGGGTATTACATGAGTTGAATATGTTCTTGTGATTGACACTTTTGAATGATTTTTAGGTGCTTTACTAACAACCTAGGATTGTCTATAAATGCATGTTTCTAATAACTCAACTCAAGATATGTGGTGTGTGACTTGATGACATAATAATCATTTTCAAGAAAAATGAACTCCAAAGTAGAAGAGTTGAAATTTTAATTAAGTGGACCATATCATCTTATAGGAACTAATCCACAAACAAGGTTGTGCCAACCAAGACTAGATTAACAAAGGCCTAGGGGTTCAAACCAATCTGAACTAGGTTCAAATCCTCTAAAAATGAAATATAAGAGAACCCTTAATCTCTCACTCTCAATCAAAAATATCTCAACTTAGATTCATACTCTCATATCAAATTACAAAAAATAATCTAAATTAAATATAACTATGAAAATAAATGATTTTCAAATGTCGAGCCTAAACAAAAAATTCGAAAGTTGGTCATCTAAGTAGATTATTTAACATGAATGTCCAAGTTCGCAAGTGAAAAGGATTAAATAAACATTGGTTGGTACACTGGTTCAACTAGTTAACGACTTCTACAGGGTGGGGATTTGCTTGGACGGCATTTATGAAAAATTGGTCCAACTGCCCACCTCACGAAACTGTTTTCCAACATAAAACTAAATTACCAGGAAGCTTTGCGTGTGTGAAGGAAGTTGATCCAATCCATGAAGTAGGTTGTTTAACTTAAAAGCAACCCATTACAATGACTGGTTATTTCTCGGGGGAATATTACAAAAAGTATAATTGGCGCTGATGAACAACATCAACAATGTGTAATCACTCGGATGTCTGTACAAAACCAGTGTGAAGGATGAAATCAGGAAAAATGGCGGAGGAGCGGTTACAGGCGTTGTTGGAGCATTTTTTACAGTATTCTCTGATCATATCAGCTCTGGGTGCAGCCCTATGGGGATACTATACATGGTCCTTCAAGAAAATGGTTGTTACCTATGCCATGGGGGTACTCTGCACTCTGGTGGTGGTCATACCAGACTGGGCCTTCTTTACACGCCATCCTTCTGAATGGGGTTTCCCCATGCCTTCTGATAAACAAAGCGCCATTGCCCAGAAGGCCAGATTCCACACTCTCAATCATTCCCTCAAGTATGCTCAAAGGTACCAGCTTTTTCTAGCCCTCCTGCTCTGGAAATTGGCATTATTGAAAAAAAAATACCCAGTTTGATTGGGTTGTTGAACATGGGTTGCTGGCTCTTCTGTTTTGGTTTTTTTTTGTTTTTGGGGGTGGGGGGGGTGGGGAATTGCAGCAATGTTTCGTGTTTATATTCCTTTTGATGCCAATCATATGTTTTAGGGTTGATCATAGATTATTTTATGTCCATTTTTTGGGGCCGATTTTTATGTGTCCATATGGTAAATGGTTGGGATTTTGATTTCATGGCAGGGATTAGATGCCTGTGTGTGCTTCTCCTCCTCCTTTTTCCTTTGTGTCGTTTTAATGGCTTAATTAATGGGGGAAATGCACTCCAGAGCGCACCTGTGCCATCAAGGCCTTTGTTTTGAAGATGAGAATTGAGTGGCAGCGAATTCTTCCTTTAATTTAAAAGGATCTCGTGATTTCATAATTTGAGGTGGCTCCAAAAAAGTGTAGAGCTAAAGCTTTTTCGGAAGCTGTTTGGAATTTAGATAACTGAAACTTGACATTGTAAAATGTTTTGAGCCCTTCGTTAACTAAAGGAGTGTCCTGCTAAGGGCACGGACGGCTTTGAATTTAGTGTCTGATTTGTTTCAGGCAACAAGTAACAAGCCTAGAGAGAAAAGGATAAGTAGTCCATGGTACAGTAACCCCTAGACCAAAGGTGTTCCTGTATTTGGAACTGTCCAAGTTTTTAAGCAGATTATCTAAGCAGAATCAGTTTTGTCTTTTAGGGCAATTAAGACCGTAATAGCATCTTGATGATGGATCATAGAATATGATCCGAAATAATGATGTTAAAAAGATTACACACAATTTTAATCTAGAAATCTCAGCACTATCGTAATAGCAGTTCACTGTTTGGAGTGGAGAACAATTCATACACCTAGAAAAACACAGTCATTAAGGACGATTGGGGTTGATTCATTTTTAATATCTTTAGCTGGTGACACCTCAGGGTTCAAACACCAACTTAAGCTTGAGCTTAGCTGTAGAGAAATTCTCATACATGCAATACATGTAGTTGGAGGGATCCAAGTGACATGGGAATTATACTAATTATAGTAAGCATTACCCTGGGACCTCTGAATGGTAAAAGTCCAATGGTATTAGGTAGGACAGTAAGGACCACACTTTGGGCTAGAGGTAAAAGTTCACTCTGAGAGGAAACCCATCATGAAGGGGAAGGAGGTTTGATCTGTTTCTGGTAATTTTGAGCTGGTGAAGCTCAGGACTCAAACACTGGCACCAGCTTGAGCTCATTTGCTGCAAATTCTACTGCACAGGATATGCACCAGCAGTTGGTAGGACACTAGTGACATGGGGATTATATACTGATTGCAGAAGAGATCAACCCAGCATCCCAAAATGTAAAATTGCAGTAGTTTCGTGTTTTAGTACCTAACAAGTGGATTTTCCCTACTTAAGCAGCTCTGTGTTAGAGAATTGTCTTATGTTCAAATGGGTTCAAATTCTAATCTGACCAAGTTCTCTATGATTGTAGCCCATGAGCCATGGGGCAAGTTTCATTTTAATTTATTTTAATATATAGTAGATCCTGATAATAAATAGGAGCAGTAAGTTGCTCCAGAATGGATGATTTTTTGTGTTGCAGGTACATTAAAAAGACAAACTCAATGAGGTAATTTTCTTGTTACTGGTGTTTGTAGGTTCAATTTTTATCCAATTCGAATCCTTGGGTTTACAGTTTCCTATGGCTACATTATATACAGCACTTGGAAGTATATGACGACCTGATTATGGCTGGCAATTATTATCCACAAAACTCTGTAGAATGACCTTAAACACTTCAGAGTGCTCCAAGAAAAAGAAACAGCTAGGCCAAAATAACTTATTTGAGTGGCACCTTCTTCAATGCTATGTTCTGTACTTGTATTTGTAAGGCCTGCAGTGCACTACTTTGGATATAATAGCAAATGCATTTAAAAGAAAATTGCCTTTTTGGTCAGGAATATGTTTTTTTTTTCAATCTAGAGATCAGTGACTTATATTCTGATGATTGGGATCTAAACATTTTGCCATGAATGGATTGTGGAGTCAACTTTAACATTAACACTGTCATCAATGGCAGAAGTACAAATTTGAGTATGAAGTAATATCATCTGCGAAATCTCTTAACAATTAGATGCTCAGGTAAAAAAGATGGAATACTGAAATTCACTATTCTAAGATTATGAATAATAATTTTAAATACAGAGATTCATTAATTCCAAATGTAAAGGGACATTGTGACACCAAATTAAGAGTGGGCATATCATCTTTAAAATTTCACAAATGTAATTGATTTTCTTTTTGTTGTGAATTTGAAGTTTTTACTAATATGGTTTGATAGTAAGAATATTAATATAAGATGTTATAATTAAATTATAAAATTGAAATATTTTGTGGGATTTGATTCTTTATGTTTTCAAATCATTATAAGATGATCTTGATATTTTTAATATTTTATTCTAATTAATTTTATTTGAAAAAGTAATTAATAATTGTAAAAGAAAACTATTTCATGAATCGCAAACTTGAACATGTGAGATGATTATTTAAAAATATTTGCAATTTTTTATGATTGTTCAATAATGTCATCTGCTAAGATACACATCTTTGGTTAAATAGAAGTTAGAAAATTGAAGTTCGTTAAATGATTTAACTTTTTGACATCTACTATGAAATGATCATATTGTGTGATGCAAATTTAAAATAAAAATCTGAAGAATATATATTTAAACCTTTTGGAATGATGAAAAAAAAATAGATAAAAGAAATTATCTTATGAATCCCAAACTTGAATGTGTAAGATGATCATAAAAATGTTTTCAACTTTTATGCTTGTCCAACTATGGTACCTCCTAACCTACATTTATTTGTCTAAGAAGTTAGAAAAAATAAAGTTTGATAAATGATTTAATGTTTTGACATCCACAAAGAAATAGCCATATCATGTGTTGCAAACTTAAAAGTAAAAGAAAACATTTAAGACCTTTGGAAGGATGAAAATATTATACATAAAAGAAAACTATCTTCACAAATCTCAAATTTAGATGTATGAGATGTCCATATAAAATTGTCACACTTTATGAAAAATTATGATTGCAAAATTAAAAATTTATTTAAAATATCTTAAAAAATAATCTAAATTGTGCAGCTCAAATGAAAGAGTAATAAACTTATTTTCTCTAACATTTTTATTTTATAGTTATGTTGTGATAACCACCCTTGGTTAGTACTTAATTTTTAAATATAGATTATGGTTTAATTATTAAGTGCAACACATCACACATCTCAGTAAACTAGGAACACAAAAAAATAACCAACTAATTAATATGTTTAATTATTTTTTCTTTTGATGTTTGTCCACTTCAAACCATGACACCAAATATATCTATAACAATAAAATTTATTTCAATTTAGAAATCTTGGCATAGTAACCTTGTCAAACCATGAGAATAGCAACAACTTTATACCACTACTTGCATTCATGAACTATATAAGGCAAGCTCTTTATATCATTATATATACTTAGCCCCATTACTTATTCCATGTGGGTTCATTTCAAATGACTCTCCCGGTGTATTTCTTCCAAGGAATCAAAGGTTTTGTAGTTCATGCACATGACACTCTAACTACACTAGAATCATGATGTACATACTTTATAAGAGTCAACATGATATTGAAAGCAATATGAACACTTTATTCATACTAAGTTCTAACACATTTACAACAATCATGTGAGGTCTAGTATAGAGGGAAATAAGATTCTACAACAAAGATCACAACCAAGTCCTAGTACAATTCATTGTTTATAAAGTTTATCATGCAACAAGTGATTATCCATAACCAATGGTCACAAGTAGTAGTATCATCACAACTCATAACACCTATTTCCATGATTAACTTCATGTGACCAACCATCAATTAGACATAATCAGCAACATAGAAATATAATATTTAAAACTCAACAAACAATTATTTATTCTAGCACATTGTGTCAAGATCAAGTACCAGTATCCCATGTATAGTGGTAACTTAGTTATCACTGCCCAATGAATAGTAGGTTCCCATCTTAAATCCATAATAGCATTGTACGTCACATATATATGTTTTTGTTAATTGTTTCATTTCTAGAGACAATAAGGTGCAACAAGGTTTTAATTAGCTAAGTAACAACCTAATCTAGAAATGTGGCATTCTCTTACCTAGATTTGATGAAGTCCAAGACCAATCTTATATAACCATTGAAATGATAGCTATTGAAAGGAGTTAATACAGCCATTGGAGAATAGTTCGCCAAATCACCTAATCCTTCACAAACTAGTCTTTATTAACTTATGACAACACAAGGATAGAGGATTTGTCATTGGATGTTACACTGACAACTACTCAAGTGGTCATAGATTGAGGGGCTTTAATCTTTACCTAAATGATACGCCTTGTCAGTTTCACAATTTTACAAAATTCTAAATATTTTTGTATTTTCAAGAACAAACATCCATGGGAGAGTTTCTAGTCCAAAACCCCTACCCACTATACAATGAGTTTTTTTTTGCAGTATTATCTATCACACAATGAGTTCAACACCCAAATTTAAAATTGGTAGCATTGTGGTTGTGTGTGTGACCAAAGTCTATATACAATGTATACAACTTTATAGGTATGCATATTATAGTATGCCTACAAAGATATTATGATCTCATTAATTTTATCCAAATAGGAAAATATTTACAAGACAATCATTGAATAAGGCCTTGATATGGTTAAAAAATGGTCCATAATATTTAAAAACCAATTATGGTAACATAGATATTTCATGGCTTCCTTTAACAATACTTCATTCATGTCAATGTAGAAGTAACGAGGCAACAAATTTTAGAGCAATTATGAAAATAGCAGGTGATAGATTTAATAACACCAAACCCAATTATAAAAATTATCAAAGGAACATTACAAAGATATAAAACACCTAATAGAGTACATACCCACTATTTTACAACTATAACTAAAAATAATAACACAATGGTTGTCTAAATCTAGGTTTAAAGATAGTTTATAGCCAACAATCTACTAGTAAACATCAACATTAGAACCAATAATGCCAATTTTTATTGATTGATATCACTTATACAAAATATAGGAATATGTACAAGTCACAAGAGGTGTTTGACAAAAATCTTTAAGGAATAATTAGTCTTGCACATTGCACTTAAACTTGTTTGATAAAATGCCTCGTATAAAATAAATAATTTGCATCCATCATTTAACCCATGCCCTTCCAATTCATTGGACAACTAGAGACAATACAAACCTAAACCCGAAATATTTAATGCTACCAAAGGACCATAACCCTATTGGCATAGTTATTATCAAAATAGTTTTAGCCATGAAGAATTTAGACAACTATTAGCCCACCATCATGAAATGAAATCAAGAGATTCTAAGATCAATAATCACTACTAGTTAGATTTAATAATCATCCCTAAAAATGGATGACAAGAGATTAATAATAATATCAATGATATCCCTAATGAACATCCACCTCCAAGAGTATATTCTTGTATGCATGAATTAAAATCTAATAAATATAATCTTCCATAAAAGAGAGTTACCAAAACATTAACCCATAAGCACAAATTGTAATAACCACCCTCAAATTTTTTTTGAAAATACATTAGCTTCAAAGTAAATGGAAGCATAACAACTTCCTTTCCACTTTTTGATTACCTGGATCCCAGATTGGGCAAGGTAAGAGCATCCAATGTCAGGATTACAATTTATTGATTTACAACTTGCTAGAAAGAAGTATCAAGCAGCAAGCCAGCCAAACCACTTATTCAGTGGGATGCATAAACAATACAAGAAATAAATCATCCACTTATTTAGCGGGAAATACAAGGAACTTCCACTTTTTAGTGGGAAAGCTTATACAATGTTTGGGGATATTTAAACATGCTTCTTCCACATTTTAATGGTGAGTTATTAAAATATTACCACTTTTTCAATGGGGTAAGTACATCAACAATAACAAATTTAAACCCACTGGAGGTACTACCATCCAATGCTTACAAAATACAGCGCACAAAAATTGATGCTTTCAGTAATATAACCATCCAAAGCATTACAAGGTTAGCACATGTGCATTGTGAACACTAAAATAAGAGGATTAACTAATGATATAAAATGATGTATAGAATTGTTGAAACACCCCACAATAGCACCAAATAATATGTACCCAATAACTAGCTATGAAATAGAAACTTGATACCTTGAATGCATGAACTAGAAAGTTCGTACAAGTCTACAAACACCATTTTTGTTGTTGTACTTTGCACAAATCAAAACTAAAACATTGTTGTTGATGCTTTGGAGACTCAAAAAAGGAGTATATAAACACACCCACAAGCAAAATACTAGAAAACTCCCTTTAAACTCCACCCAACACACCTCAAAACACTTAATAAATCTTCATCTCAACAACATCCAAAACTGGAACTCAATTTGAAGCACAATAGTGATCTATGGAATAAAATCACTCCAATCTAGCTTGGGATTATCTCTCAAATTTGAGACTAGAAATCAAAAGAGGGTTTTCGTCCTCAAAATATTATGGAAGAACTCGCATTTCTCAACATTAATGAACATTTAAGTACCAAATGATTGTTTTAAATAACTTAATAACTCACCCAAGTTGCAGAAAATTACTGCAACGTCATTGGAAGCCAATTCTGACCACACCATGGTGAAACTGAAGCGGTAGGAAGATGATTGTAATCAACTTGGTGAGTTTCTAAAAATAACCTACTCCTCCAAGAAGTTTGGAGAGCACCCAAAAGGTTAGAATTTGATTTTGAAAGCATCAAAGGGCTCCAACTAACCAACTGAACTCAAACCCAAGAACTATTGCTCTGCAAGATTGATCAAATACTTCTCCACGAATGTTAGAGTTCTCCCTCAGAGTCAAATAGTATTTTAGGAAAGTAATTGTGAAGAGTCTACAATCTAATAAGATACATACACATGAGCATAAATCAATATGCATTAATGATTTTCAATTTGAATTGAATAATTCAAACTTAAATACTATTTTAGGAAAGTAATCATGACTTGGAGTGTACCTAGCTCAAGGGAACAATGTTGAAAATATTGTTGATCTAGGCACTAAAATCTATTGTCAAGTACCAGTGAGGTTGTCAACAAGGTCATTGATTTAGTCACTAGTAACACAACCATTAGTGGTGATCTCATATGCAATATTAACATCAATTGTTTCGAGAGAATCCAAGACATTGCTTTGGGTTTGAATTGGGCCTATGTGCTAACCCTCTCCACTCACAACACTCAATCCTTCTCAAATTTTTCAACATCAAATCATTTCTTCATCACAACAAAACCCAAAGACAATCCCTCTTGATATATCAAAAACTATTCACTTCAATAGTTTCATATGACACTTCTTTGGCAATGTGATCTCTTGTTTTGGTCGTATTGGGCCCTCGCTCAAGGGCCTCCAACATTAGTTTGCTTGCTTCTATTGCATAAAGTTGCACAATAGAGTTACAATATTTGTTTAGGTATCTACTAGCATGGTCATTTGCAATAGAAAATGGTATATCTTTTATTATTTTAGCATCTTCTATAGCCTCTTCTTTGCTCAAGAGATCATAACTTCTAGAAAAATAAGATTTCAAATAATGACTATAATAGTAATGCACTCTACAAGAATCAAGTGAGTGTTCTCACTTGGAGGCCATAACTTGATGGATAATTATTTATACATGATTCTAAGTAGTTGTTGTGACCTATATCAAAAGAAAATATTTTTATCCTATGATCTAAAACCCCCTCTCTCTTATTATTCATAACCAATACCATGGCAAGTTGTTGAGCACATCGGAATACTGAGAGGGGGGTGAATCCGTATTCTATCAAATCTCAAACCTTCTGGAACAAACAGATACTTTAAACTTTATCGCATAAACAAGAACATGAAAGATGAAGGCAATGCACAACATCACCAAATATACATTAAAAACCCCATTAGGGAAAAACAACGGTGAGTAAAGCTGCTAGGAGCTACTGTCTTAATCCAACCTCACAAGATGAACAACATTTACAACTTTTTTTTAGGGCTACAACCCAAGGAAGCTACAACTCCCTAATTACAATTTTAGGGTTACACCCAAGGAAGCTACAACTCCCTGATCTGAACACACACTCGGGAATGATTATAGAAAGGAAGTCCTTCCACTGTCTGAAACTAAAAATTATGCTCACTCTCTTTTGATGATTGCAATTCTATTTTGCAGACTCTCCAAATGTCTTCTCAGTTGCCTACTAGCTCATTGCTTTCAACAATTAAGAAGTTATTGCCTTCGACTCATTGCCTCTAGCAAATAATTAAGCATACTTCTTTACATGCCTTTTGTCATAGGGATATGACCAAAATGAAACCGGACAGGATCTACCACAACTACTCTTTATCTTTCAATCACTTACACAATTATCATCATTCCATCACACCCCCTAGATCAACTAGGTTTACAATTTATACATGATATTACATTGATTACATTTCACATGGTGGCCTATAACAACAAAGATATTACATTTGTAAGTTGGATAGGGATAAAACTAACATGAAACGTGTAGAGGGAAAGACCCAAAAGACTACATGCAACACCAGAAAGAGGATGTTGCATAGACGATTGTCGTTGCACCAAAAGATCGACCTATTAATGCCCAAGACAACTGCCAAAGTTAATGAATCCACGGGAGACGGTTAAGCCATGTCACAAACCCGAGTGTTTCACTGCACAACACAAGGAGATCAAGGGTGCACACCTTGCAACAATCCCCCCAATGCAAGCGATGGTTTCGAACTCGTGACCTGGATCTGATACCAATTGTGGCACAAACAATTGTCATTGCACCAAAAGATCAACCTATTAATGCCCCGATACAACTGCCAAAGTTAATGAATCCATAGGGTCGATTAAGCCATGTCACAAACCTGAGCAATGTGCTACACAACACAAGGAGACCAAGGGCTCACACCTTACAATAGAGGAAAATGCCTTGAAGATTCCAACACATGCTTAACCTGGTCCCAAAACAGTCTTCACATCTTTGATCTTCTATAAACATCATCTGCACATTTTGCAAATACAAATTAGGTCGGCCATAAACAAGAAAACATGTAACATGTAGCATGTCGGCCTTCACATTCATTGGCGATACACAAGAATGATAAAACATTATTTGTGTTTCTCCCAGATGAGTTGGCATGACCCATACAACACCTTCAATCATTCCTTAAGCTCCACTCAACCTTAAACTAGTGGTGCACCTCATCAACATACCTTAGTCAACCTCAACAATAAGCATAACTTCACAACATGACTTGAAACACTTGTGTGGTACTGGAAGTAAGAAAGATCTCCATGCGCTTCATACCTTAGACACTATGAGACATGTGGAGTGTCTGCACAAACTCATACAACTGAACTACAAAACCTTGTATTGGCACAAGTACTCAAACACTTGTTCTGATGAAGATTAAGCATCTGAAACCAATTGTATCACTCTAACACTTTGAAAACTGAACTTGTGAAGCACCAAATCACTTGAAACTTGAATATAACATACTTTAGACATCATTGATTATGTCCTCAAAATCTCTTGACTAGAACTTCACGTGTGGTAGAAATGCGAAGCATTCCAACAAGTCTTTTGAACCACTTTGCACTACCCTAACACAATTTGGTACCCTGTCACTTCTAACTTTCTCTGTGGAAGGATTATTGACATGAAACTTTGGATATAACACCTTCACATCTCAATGAACTTAACTTCTAAACCACACAACCATAACTTCAAATGCGGAGATATGTAGAACCAACCTCTACACCTCTAAGAACATCCTCATAGAATCAACACAGTCTTCAAACTACCACTCTCAAAAACACCTTTCTAGTAACTCAAATGATTTAAAACATGGAACACACATGCTTTGACACAATAGAAAGTTATCCTCCAATCTACAGGAGCAAGACATCATCAATGAAGAAATGTGGAGCATTTCTCAGGGACTCTGGCAACCAAACAACCATATTGCAACACTCTTCATAGAAATTTTGACATTAATGACAACCAAACCGCAACACAAGTCTCCCCAACTCATCCATTATCAATCACCATAACTATAAGCCCATACCATCTTTAATGGAGTTGTAGGACATTTTTTCTCATGACCAAGTGGGTCTCTCCTCAAAACTTGTGTCTTGTCTAATTAATCCTAATCCTTTTTCCCTATATATTTCTAAATATGTAGGGTCCATATTCATTCTACATAGCTTGGAGTGCATGCACTTTGTACAATATGTTTAGCGGTTATTTAGGTCCCTTTAGCTAATTATGTATATTTAGAATTGTCACTGAGTAATAGAAATTTTATTATGGTATTTTACTTTTTTTTACCCATAAGTTAAAATATTTTTCCTGTTAAAAAGTAATATTTAAAATTTAGAGTATTATTGTAATAATAAATTATATATAATAATTAATAAAAAAGCTTTGATGTCTTCAAGATATACTTTTTCTTGCATCTCTTGATGCCCTGCCAACTACCCCTCTCACAGATCGCTCGTTGGTGGTGTTTCACATGTCGACTCTGCCATTGGGAGAAGACATTCGGAGTCTGCACCCAGCTCAGAGGGAGGAAATAATGCTATCTCTCGCAGTTGCATGGGAAACGGTTAGACGATATCAAACAGACTCACACCCTTTTTTGAGTGAACATACACTATAGATTTTGGTGAATGGCCTGATCATCCACTGAGATCTGAAGGATGCCCGCGCAGTTTAAGGGAGGCTTTAGCAAAAGGCGCGTGGGTTGGGACCTTCGAGCGGTTGCAGAAACTACCGCCCAATTCTCTGGACCCTCCTCCTGACACTTCTATTCCAAAGGTGAACCAAAACAATCCTCTTCCTATTCGACATTCGACTCACGTTCCTAAGATCTGTATGGATAGTCTCATCGGTGATAGGGAAGAATATTTGCAGATGCATGCCCTCATATGCAGTCACAAAAATATGGCTAAAGTTATGTGAACTTCATTTACGGATAACCAAAAACTGGAGAGAATATATGGAGGAAGAGATCTGTGTTTATCCCTACGCAAGGCGTTATTTTATCCTTGAATTTGACTCTTTGGATGACAAAGAGCTGGTGTTAAAATCTGGTCCCTGGTTTCTCCATGGGGACTGTCTATGCATTAAACCTTGGTTCCCATCTTTCAATCTTCGAATAGAGACTTTTTCAATGGCATTCCTCTGGGTACGACTACCCTATCTTCCCTTACAATTCTGGGAATTAGATAGTTTGTGATTCATTGGTAACGACTTAGACAAGTATTACTAAACTTTAAAAGAAACAATTAACTATGCAAGTTCTACTTCTGCTTGTTTATGTGTTGAGATGGACCTATCCAATGGGCAACAGATGCTCGAGACAACAACAGATTATGAAAAGATAGCGAAATGTTTCTCAATTGATCATTCTACCTCTCAGTGTCAAAAGATATAAATCCATGAGAAGGGAACTCATGAATTAAGTGGAAAGCTCACTTGGTGGATTGGAGTAGAGTCTCATCACTATGTCATTCCACTAGGTGCTCAAAATGCTACAGACTCTTATCATGAGCTTTATGAGGGCATGGTGTTCAAACTAGTTACATCCCCTACACCTAACTTGCACAACTCACAAACAAAGGGCATGCAAGAGGTCACTAAAGAATAAGACTTTGTCAAAGGTTCATCAATCTCACAAGAGAAAGCAATCAATAAGAAAGAGGATTATATCGAGGAGTCACCATTGTTTATTTAGACATCTAAGTCTGGCACTATCAAAGGTAAAGAAGACAATTCAAAAGGAGAAATGAAACAAAACTCTGATTTCTTGTCTCAAGTAGATCATGAAAGGACAAAGGTAGAGAGGAAGAAAACACCCACCTCAAAATTTAAGCATCAAATGATGTTAAAATCAACAACAAAAAGAGGTAAAAATGATGAAAAAATATGTAATTTTATTGCATCCCATATTAAAGGGTTGAAGCAAATTTAAGATTTTGTCAATGATTTATATGTATAGGAGTAGACCCCATGTCCACAACTTACCTAGCATATATCACCAATTAATGGTTATTAAAAACAATATGTTTAGTAGCACTTCCTAAGGTATTAATCATTCATACTAACTAGACCTCAAGACTAATCATTAGACTTGATCCTTGATAGAATCCACAAGCACATACTCATTACATTTTGATCAAATCCCTAGTTGCAACTAACATACATTTAAACAACTTGACACGATGTTGGCATTAGGAACACTCACCAAATGAATGATAGAACCTACATCATCTAGTATCCTAGAACCTACATCATCTAGTATCCTAGATAATGATGAATTGACCAACATATCTAGCTATAGTAGTTAAAATTTAGTGCCTTAGAGGGATGTGAAAAATATAAGAGGTGTGATCGTGAACTCTTAAATCAAAATAGCAAAAAAAATTGATGATTTATTAAAACCTAATTCAAATATAAAGTGTAAAATTTATCTTCTTCTCAATTTGTTTCATCATAATTTTTTTTTAATTGTTTATTTTTGTGCTATTTTTTAAAGCTTATAATTCATAACATTCTCTTAAATAACCTAACATATATATGCTTTCATCATATTGTAATTTTTTAAAAAAAGAGAGATTTTGATAGTTATATGAACTAGTTATTTTCATTATTTAAAATTTATAATTATTATTTGATATTAAAATTTAAAATATACTAGATGATGAAAATATTTGATAAAAGATTAGTTTTCTAAAAAAATTAAATTATAATATCATATAATTCAAAAAACAAGCAACAATTAAATATTTAATCAAATTCATTTAATTTTATAAATCTTTATCAAATATAATATTTTAAATATTTTATAATTTAATATATCCTTTCTAATTATTTTTCATCATTTTTACCTTTAAATTTTATATGTATATAACCATTATGTTGTGTAATCCATTCACTTAAAGCTATATAAGTGGTTATAATGAACTCTTATTTTTGTTTAGAATTGTGAAAAACACGAGCCACAGGATCAAACAACGAAAAAAGACACCTTCCACGCAAGAGATCTGCAAACAATATGTGCAATATTCCTCGACAAGAAAAAGCTACAGAATGAACCTCAAGAAACTTCAAGGAAAACAAAAGTCCTCAAAGGTTGAGAGTTCAAGAGTAAATCTCCAGAGTGATAATACAATGAGTGTTGAGTGATATATAAGAGCAAAAACCTTAAAAGCATAAAAGCACTACTAAGTTTAGCTTAAGTGCACAAGAATAAATTAGACTAATAATTAATTAAGATTAATTAATTATTAGCTAATGCATGATTACTCTAACACCCCCCCTTAAGATGAACTTAGGGAGTAGCTAAAACCCCTAAAAAGAATGCATGATGGGTCCCAAAAAACAAGGCTTGGTGAGATACACATGTACAAACAAAAGATCTTTCAAAACTAGAGAAAAGGAAAAAACCACAGTGGGAGAAAACTCCTCTCCAAAAGTGAGAAAGGCAAATGAAGG
>VDFB02255867.1:0-44967 GCA_007258455.2 Sequoia sempervirens | reverse complement strand
TCTATCAACCTATGAGGGGGTGTCAACCATGCATCATATATAGGCTTCGTCTGCACATCTGCTTGACCCTAATCGTAAGCCCATGGTTGTGCCACCAACTGTCAGAAACCCTCGACCACCTCTGGAGCTACAATAGTAGGTCCCCATGTGGGCATCTCTTGAGCTGATCTCAAAACAACAAGAATTCTCTAAGGTGTGAATGCACAAATGAATTGAAAGTGACCCCTCTTAGCTTATTTATGCTAGAAAATTTGGGTTTTTTGCCTTAATTTAACCTTCAAGGTAGGGTTTATCATCATTTTCACCAATTTTTCCAATCGGAACCTTATTTTGCATTGTTTTTTTGTATTTTTTGCATAATTCTTGCATCCTGAAGCCTTTCTAGACCCTTGGGACAGCTTTTCATCTTTGTCAAGAAATCAACCCAAAATTCAAAATTTTCACCCAATTTCTTAAGGGGGCAAGGAATCAGCTTTATCCTTCAGCAGTGAGGCATCTAAAAATCAGAAGAAGAAAAAAATTATTTTTTGATCTGAGCAACAATTTTTAATCCGAAGAGCATCAATCTTTGAACCGAAGCAGCAGGTACCTCACTTCAAAGAGGGGCAAAATGTAAACACTGAAAAATGTCCTGAATGATATCATGCACTCAAATCAGGTATACTAACATCATTTCCTCTTGAAATCCATCCTCTTTTCGCTTAATTAATTAAATTAGCCTAGTTATTTAATTAATTGCATCATTTTCATCTATTAACCTAATTTATCAAATCGATTTAATTCACCTCCTTTCACGCTAATATTTCATCTCATTAAATTAAATAAATCAAACTATTTAATTTAATTCCCTAGGTCTTCTTATTTAATTAAATAACCCTAAGTTATTTAATTACATGTCATTTCACCTTTCCTCATTCATTAAATCATTTAATTTAATGAATATCACTTTATTCTTCTAATTCCCCTTATTGTATGATTAAACCTTGTTTAATTAAAAATTATCCAATTAATCCAATTCCTCCCACTTGAAAAGGAATATTCCAAAAGAATATTCCTCTGCACAATTTAATTTAGTTTTAATTAACTAAATAACATTTTTCTCCCCCATGAGAATATTCCAAAGAATATTCTCTCTCCTCCAATCATTTGAAAAAGGGAATATTCTCACTTGGCTTCTTGAGCAAGTTAAACTTGAAACCTCTTGAGCAAATTAACTTTTGACCTCTTAAATAGGTCAAAAGTGTGCTTGTTTGGAAGGAATGAGAACCCCTGATTAAATCTCATCTTGCATTCTCACCCGTTGATGAGAATCCATGATCCATGTCTCCCATTTCCTCCATTCTTAACCGTTGATTAGCTTTTTCAATCTCAACCCTCCATTCCTCATTTGCTCTCCTATAAATAGAACACTATTTGGAGACAAATGGATCCATCTTTCAAAGCAAACTTATGTTGTTGAAATCACTCACACTCACACTCATTTTTACTCACATTTAGTATATTTTAGTTCATTTTTAGTTGCATATTAGCTTTAAGCTTCCATTAATGGCTTCCGCATGCATCCATTTAGCTTGTTTATAAATTAGGGTTTGAATCTTTTAGCTTGGAATCCACTTAGATTAGCTTAGTTTTTGCATATGTGGATCATTTTTAACATAAAATCATGTTAATTTAGCTTGCATCATGTTCAATTTAGCATAAATCATGTTTTCATCCACATATCACAACAGTTTCATTGATTATCTTCAATAGAATCGATTGGAACAAGCTCACTGATCATGGGATTGGGAAAGGGTCATTGTTCCACATCAACACAACACCAATTCCAAAACGTGATAAGTTTTAAATAGGTTAGAGTAGACATTTAAATGCTTTCACAATTCATAATGTTTAGTTTCAATAAATATTTAGCTTAACTTTCATTTGAATGATCTTGTTTAAGATTGAGTATTAGTGGCTATGTTATGCTTCGATTCTTCATGAATCAAGTGTAATCATCCCATACTAGTATCATCAATCAACAATATGTATATATGTATATATGTATTTGTATGCATATATGTACATGAACATGCATGTATGTGTATCTATGTATCTATATATCTATGTATCTATGTATTTATGTGTATATATATGTTTACATAGATGGATGTTATTATTATTGTGTTTGCATTATATATGATTGTTGGTTATTGCATTTCCATGTTTGAATGATGTGCATTGATATTGATTTATTCTTAATATGATGATTATGTGATGTATGTGATATTATATCTCATTGGGTGATTGTGCATTACTTCAAATATTATGTATGGTGTAGGTGACATCTGACTTGAGTGTTTAGGTACAATGTTATTTCCTCACCCGAGTATGCAAGACTAAGTTATTTCCCCAATGGTGGTTATATTGGAGATGTCATATTGGGTCTAATTTATTTGTAAACCCCTATCATACTCAAATCGAGTACGACATGTGTCTTGTGAGACCCTGTGTGAATCTAGATCCAAATCAGTGATGATTTTGAAGTCTCCATGTGTCATATGAAATCATAAATATGTGATTTAAATTGTGACTATTTATTCCCCATTTTTATTTGATATATTTTGATGGATAATTCATTGTGTTTTAATGATAGTTGATGCATTTGAGAAATCAGGAGAGAAAAATGGGTCAAACATTAAGAAATTCTCTTTGGCTCTCCTTCAGTGATTTATGATGACTTGGGAATTATTTCCATGGGTTGGGACTGTATCATTGGAGTAATTTTCAGTATATATCAGAATGAATGACCATCATACAAGCCATGGGAAGTCAGGTGCTAAGTATTTAAAGTATTCTAAATGAAGAGACCATTTAATCATTTTTAAAATTTATTTTGTCTTATTGTGAAAAGACCTCAAAAGAAAGACTTGCAGCTGTTCAGTTCCTTCAGCACTTGAAGGTCTCTCAAGACACTCTTGAATTTTTGAGAAGGTTCATGGATTTGGGGTGCGTTTGAAAGATTTTAGTGGTTGGTTGTTGAGTTTTTCTGTTCTATTTAGGGTTTGCATAAATGTTTCTTGAAATTTACATTGTTTGAACTCTAAGAAAGGTATTTTTCTTTCATTGCTTAGTTTATGAAGTTCTTAATTTATGCTTTTCCATGCCCATTCTAGCGGATGCATATGGATTCAATTTAGGTTGATTATTGAAAATTATATTGTGTTTAAGTTGATTTTTTTTTTCAAAGTCCATTTTTGAGCCATGATTGTGGCATTTTTTTTTATGGATTCATGAAATGTGAATTTTATTGGATAAGAATGGTGTTGTTCAAATTTAGAACCAAAGGGAGTTTTTAGTTTTCAAAAATTATTTTTAATTTTATGGAATAAAATTTAAGGTTTCATGTCTTTGAAGTTAATAGTGAAATTGAGAATTTTATGGTTTTTGTATTTGAAAAATATTTAGCAAAATTCAAATTGTGAATGCATATGAATGAATTAGAATGTGAGATAATATGACTCCTTAATATTTTTCCATTTAGAATATTTTGATACTATGTCCAAAAATGTTATTATATTTTGTTGTATTGATTTTTATGTCATGATCAAATAGTGATTTGGTGTGATGAACCTAGGATTTGAGGTATAGAGTGTAAGAAAGGAGTGGCTCTCATTGTTGAGAATATAATAGGTAGAGATTTATTAATTAAGTGATAAATAAACTTCAATGGGTAAATAAAATGAACTAATATAATAATTTTACGACATATGTAGAGTGCTCATAAAGAATCGATATGGATGTAAAGGGCATGCCACACTCCATGAGTTATTGGATTCCATTGAGTACCCTCACCATGTGATTAGGATGCATATGTTGTCCCTTCCTACCCATAGAGCTATGGAGAATGACACTCCTTGTCACACCTATAGAACACTCATCCTTTCTACTATTGGATTTTGTATCTAATGTGAGACTCAACTCTTGTCATGTATATTTGTGATTGGTTGAGATCTTGATTGTATGTGTTCATACTTTGTTGTATGTAAAGTGTTTAGAGTGTGTGAATTATACTCCCCTTGTTTTGCATGAGTTTGTTTTTATTCCCATGCAACTATCTCCTAGCACAATGGGGTGGACCTAAGGGCACCACATGCTTGGGTGGAACTCAAACCACCATTCAAGACTAGTGGATCCATTGAGGTGGCATAGGATTATGTAATGCAAGATGGAAAATATTTATTTAATTATTTTTATTTGTAAGAATATTTTTAAATGTATAATTAAGGATGTTGGTGTCCTCATATGTAATTGTATCATTTATATTGGATCCTCCTATTGGATGGATTATAAATTCCCCACATAAGTGGTGATGGAGCTAGCATTACTTTTATCACGTCTTAATGTTGGTGTCAAATATGTGTCATTTTTTATGCTTTTCATCATTATTGATATGTTGGTAAAATGAATTTAGAGAATTTTTGATTTAAGGATAAAATGAACTTAATGAGTTAGAAAATGATCAATTATGGTATCATGGGATGTTTGTTAGATTCATTCCCTATCCTTATGTTTTATGTATGTGAACTCATTGTAGAGTGGTGTCATCTTATCATTTTGGTTTCTCTTTGTGAAAGCAGAGTGAGTGGGGTGTGTTGTGAATATTTTCCTCCATCTCTCATGTCCCTACATTATTTTTAGAGTCCCTTGTAAACCTCCCAGCACTTTGGGAAGTGTCTCTTTCATTTGTTCATGTTTTGAAGATCAACTATGATCTCTTAAACTTTCACCCTAGATCTTCTAGTTGTTTATAAGTGTTTTTGGGGTATGTTCTAAGTTAATTTCATTCGAGTGTGTCCAAGGCATTATCCCTAATTATGAGACCTTGAAATAGATATATGTTTAGTCTTTGATTAGGACTACAATACTAGAAAAGGACTACAACACCAAAACTAGACTCTAACATTAGAATTCAACTCTAGAGGGATGTGTTGGTGTCCTTCCTTAGCATTAGTGTCCCTAGGGTGTTGTAGTCACCTCGTTCATCAAATAGAAATAACTTCCAACCATTTTATAGGGAAATTTTGTATACAAAATTTGTTCCCCTTGGTCTTTTAAGTCTTCTCATGTTGTCATTTTGTTGGCAATGGTGTATCTAGAAGTTATTCTATCTCTTACATTGAGAAACTTTCCTTTATACAAAATTGGCATGTTGTTCCAATTGATTGAGAGCTTGTACCTCCTAGTTGAGTAACATCCTATGTAGGTTCCCCCTATGTTTGAATGTCCTTGATTGGGAGATATTCCCACTTTTGTGTCGGTAGTGTTGTGTGTTCAAGAAAACAGTGGTCATTCCATCTAGTTGAGGTATGGTATCCACTAGTCCCACCTCTTGCTTAGCTTTTCCTTGGTGTTATGAGTGTTGTTGATTACATTTAGGGAGGGGTTTGAGGTAGATGAGTCCCTCATCCTACCCTTGTGTTTGTTCGCAAAAGAATGCAATCATAGGTCAAGATTCAATCATCGTCAAGGTGAGGCCCCACTCTCTTCTAAGATCATCATGGTGACTTTGTCACATGATTTGTAAGTCTTTCACTTGTCTCCACCATGCTTGGAGCAATGGTGTCGATGTTTTGTGTTGTGCGTGATGAGGAATGTTACCACAATGTTCTTGTCACGTCTTATGGAGTTGTTCTTGTGTTGTTCTTTAGAAAAAAGATTACTGACTAATGTTCTAGGTGTAAGGCTTGGGGTATTACATGAGTTGAATATGTTCTTGTGATTGACACTTTTGAATGATTTTTAGGTGCTTTACTAACAACCTAGGATTGTCTATAAATGCATGTTTCTAATAACTCAACTCAAGATATGTGGTGTGTGACTTGATGACATAATAATCATTTTCAAGAAAAATGAACTCCAAAGTAGAAGAGTTGAAATTTTAATTAAGTGGACCATATCATCTTATAGGAACTAATCCACAAACAAGGTTGTGCCAACCAAGACTAGATTAACAAAGGCCTAGGGGTTCAAACCAATCTGAACTAGGTTCAAATCCTCTAAAAATGAAATATAAGAGAACCCTTAATCTCTCACTCTCAATCAAAAATATCTCAACTTAGATTCATACTCTCATATCAAATTACAAAAAATAATCTAAATTAAATATAACTATGAAAATAAATGATTTTCAAATGTCGAGCCTAAACAAAAAATTCGAAAGTTGGTCATCTAAGTAGATTATTTAACATGAATGTCCAAGTTCGCAAGTGAAAAGGATTAAATAAACATTGGTTGGTACACTGGTTCAACTAGTTAACGACTTCTACAGGGTGGGGATTTGCTTGGACGGCATTTATGAAAAATTGGTCCAACTGCCCACCTCACGAAACTGTTTTCCAACATAAAACTAAATTACCAGGAAGCTTTGCGTGTGTGAAGGAAGTTGATCCAATCCATGAAGTAGGTTGTTTAACTTAAAAGCAACCCATTACAATGACTGGTTATTTCTCGGGGGAATATTACAAAAAGTATAATTGGCGCTGATGAACAACATCAACAATGTGTAATCACTCGGATGTCTGTACAAAACCAGTGTGAAGGATGAAATCAGGAAAAATGGCGGAGGAGCGGTTACAGGCGTTGTTGGAGCATTTTTTACAGTATTCTCTGATCATATCAGCTCTGGGTGCAGCCCTATGGGGATACTATACATGGTCCTTCAAGAAAATGGTTGTTACCTATGCCATGGGGGTACTCTGCACTCTGGTGGTGGTCATACCAGACTGGGCCTTCTTTACACGCCATCCTTCTGAATGGGGTTTCCCCATGCCTTCTGATAAACAAAGCGCCATTGCCCAGAAGGCCAGATTCCACACTCTCAATCATTCCCTCAAGTATGCTCAAAGGTACCAGCTTTTTCTAGCCCTCCTGCTCTGGAAATTGGCATTATTGAAAAAAAAATACCCAGTTTGATTGGGTTGTTGAACATGGGTTGCTGGCTCTTCTGTTTTGGTTTTTTTTTGTTTTTGGGGGTGGGGGGGGTGGGGAATTGCAGCAATGTTTCGTGTTTATATTCCTTTTGATGCCAATCATATGTTTTAGGGTTGATCATAGATTATTTTATGTCCATTTTTTGGGGCCGATTTTTATGTGTCCATATGGTAAATGGTTGGGATTTTGATTTCATGGCAGGGATTAGATGCCTGTGTGTGCTTCTCCTCCTCCTTTTTCCTTTGTGTCGTTTTAATGGCTTAATTAATGGGGGAAATGCACTCCAGAGCGCACCTGTGCCATCAAGGCCTTTGTTTTGAAGATGAGAATTGAGTGGCAGCGAATTCTTCCTTTAATTTAAAAGGATCTCGTGATTTCATAATTTGAGGTGGCTCCAAAAAAGTGTAGAGCTAAAGCTTTTTCGGAAGCTGTTTGGAATTTAGATAACTGAAACTTGACATTGTAAAATGTTTTGAGCCCTTCGTTAACTAAAGGAGTGTCCTGCTAAGGGCACGGACGGCTTTGAATTTAGTGTCTGATTTGTTTCAGGCAACAAGTAACAAGCCTAGAGAGAAAAGGATAAGTAGTCCATGGTACAGTAACCCCTAGACCAAAGGTGTTCCTGTATTTGGAACTGTCCAAGTTTTTAAGCAGATTATCTAAGCAGAATCAGTTTTGTCTTTTAGGGCAATTAAGACCGTAATAGCATCTTGATGATGGATCATAGAATATGATCCGAAATAATGATGTTAAAAAGATTACACACAATTTTAATCTAGAAATCTCAGCACTATCGTAATAGCAGTTCACTGTTTGGAGTGGAGAACAATTCATACACCTAGAAAAACACAGTCATTAAGGACGATTGGGGTTGATTCATTTTTAATATCTTTAGCTGGTGACACCTCAGGGTTCAAACACCAACTTAAGCTTGAGCTTAGCTGTAGAGAAATTCTCATACATGCAATACATGTAGTTGGAGGGATCCAAGTGACATGGGAATTATACTAATTATAGTAAGCATTACCCTGGGACCTCTGAATGGTAAAAGTCCAATGGTATTAGGTAGGACAGTAAGGACCACACTTTGGGCTAGAGGTAAAAGTTCACTCTGAGAGGAAACCCATCATGAAGGGGAAGGAGGTTTGATCTGTTTCTGGTAATTTTGAGCTGGTGAAGCTCAGGACTCAAACACTGGCACCAGCTTGAGCTCATTTGCTGCAAATTCTACTGCACAGGATATGCACCAGCAGTTGGTAGGACACTAGTGACATGGGGATTATATACTGATTGCAGAAGAGATCAACCCAGCATCCCAAAATGTAAAATTGCAGTAGTTTCGTGTTTTAGTACCTAACAAGTGGATTTTCCCTACTTAAGCAGCTCTGTGTTAGAGAATTGTCTTATGTTCAAATGGGTTCAAATTCTAATCTGACCAAGTTCTCTATGATTGTAGCCCATGAGCCATGGGGCAAGTTTCATTTTAATTTATTTTAATATATAGTAGATCCTGATAATAAATAGGAGCAGTAAGTTGCTCCAGAATGGATGATTTTTTGTGTTGCAGGTACATTAAAAAGACAAACTCAATGAGGTAATTTTCTTGTTACTGGTGTTTGTAGGTTCAATTTTTATCCAATTCGAATCCTTGGGTTTACAGTTTCCTATGGCTACATTATATACAGCACTTGGAAGTATATGACGACCTGATTATGGCTGGCAATTATTATCCACAAAACTCTGTAGAATGACCTTAAACACTTCAGAGTGCTCCAAGAAAAAGAAACAGCTAGGCCAAAATAACTTATTTGAGTGGCACCTTCTTCAATGCTATGTTCTGTACTTGTATTTGTAAGGCCTGCAGTGCACTACTTTGGATATAATAGCAAATGCATTTAAAAGAAAATTGCCTTTTTGGTCAGGAATATGTTTTTTTTTTCAATCTAGAGATCAGTGACTTATATTCTGATGATTGGGATCTAAACATTTTGCCATGAATGGATTGTGGAGTCAACTTTAACATTAACACTGTCATCAATGGCAGAAGTACAAATTTGAGTATGAAGTAATATCATCTGCGAAATCTCTTAACAATTAGATGCTCAGGTAAAAAAGATGGAATACTGAAATTCACTATTCTAAGATTATGAATAATAATTTTAAATATAGAGATTCATTAATTCCAAATGCAAAGGGACATTGTGACACCAAATTAAGAGTGGGCATATCGTCTTTAAAATTTCACAAATGTAATTGATTTTCTTTTTGTTGTGAATTTGAAGTTTTTACTAATATGGTTTGATAGTAAGAATATTAATATAAGATGTTATAATTAAATTATAAAATTGAAACATTTTGTGGGATTTGATTCTTTATGTTTTCAAATCATTATAAGATGATCTTGATATTTTTAATATTTTATTCTAATTAATTTTATTTGAAAAAGTAATTAATAATTGTAAAAGAAAACTATTTCATGAATCGCAAACTTGAACATGTGAGATGATTATTTAAAAATATTTGCAATTTTTTATGATTGTTCAATAATGTCATCTGCTAAGAT
The DNA here is from genome assembly GCA_007258455.2 of Sequoia sempervirens. NCBI lineage: Eukaryota > Viridiplantae > Streptophyta > Pinopsida > Cupressales > Cupressaceae > Sequoia > Sequoia sempervirens. Next base: position 35,432 of record VDFB02255867.1, on the reverse strand, counting down.
ACACATCTTTGGTTAAATAGAAGTTAGAAAATTGAAGTTCGTTAAATGATTTAACTTTTTGACATCTACTATGAAATGATCATATTGTGTGATGCAAATTTAAAATAAAAATCTGAAGAATATATATTTAAACCTTTTGGAATGATGAAAAAAAAATAGATAAAAGAAATTATCTTATGAATCCCAAACTTGAATGTGTAAGATGATCATAAAAATGTTTTCAACTTTTATGCTTGTCCAACTATGGTACCTCCTAACCTACATTTATTTGTCTAAGAAGTTAGAAAAAATAAAGTTTGATAAATGATTTAATGTTTTGACATCCACAAAGAAATAGCCATATCATGTGTTGCAAACTTAAAAGTAAAAGAAAACATTTAAGACCTTTGGAAGGATGAAAATATTATACATAAAAGAAAACTATCTTCACAAATCTCAAATTTAGATGTATGAGATGTCCATATAAAATTGTCACACTTTATGAAAAATTATGATTGCAAAATTAAAAATTTATTTAAAATATCTTAAAAAATAATCTAAATTGTGCAGCTCAAATGAAAGAGTAATAAACTTATTTTCTCTAACATTTTTATTTTATAGTTATGTTGTGATAACCACCCTTGGTTAGTACTTAATTTTTAAATATAGATTATGGTTTAATTATTAAGTGCAACACATCACACATCTCAGTAAACTAGGAACACAAAAAAATAACCAACTAATTAATATGTTTAATTATTTTTTCTTTTGATGTTTGTCCACTTCAAACCATGACACCAAATATATCTATAACAATAAAATTTATTTCAATTTAGAAATCTTGGCATAGTAACCTTGTCAAACCATGAGAATAGCAACAACTTTATACCACTACTTGCATTCATGAACTATATAAGGCAAGCTCTTTATATCATTATATATACTTAGCCCCATTACTTATTCCATGTGGGTTCATTTCAAATGACTCTCCCGGTGTATTTCTTCCAAGGAATCAAAGGTTTTGTAGTTCATGCACATGACACTCTAACTACACTAGAATCATGATGTACATACTTTATAAGAGTCAACATGATATTGAAAGCAATATGAACACTTTATTCATACTAAGTTCTAACACATTTACAACAATCATGTGAGGTCTAGTATAGAGGGAAATAAGATTCTACAACAAAGATCACAACCAAGTCCTAGTACAATTCATTGTTTATAAAGTTTATCATGCAACAAGTGATTATCCATAACCAATGGTCACAAGTAGTAGTATCATCACAACTCATAACACCTATTTCCATGATTAACTTCATGTGACCAACCATCAATTAGACATAATCAGCAACATAGAAATATAATATTTAAAACTCAACAAACAATTATTTATTCTAGCACATTGTGTCAAGATCAAGTACCAGTATCCCATGTATAGTGGTAACTTAGTTATCACTGCCCAATGAATAGTAGGTTCCCATCTTAAATCCATAATAGCATTGTACGTCACATATATATGTTTTTGTTAATTGTTTCATTTCTAGAGACAATAAGGTGCAACAAGGTTTTAATTAGCTAAGTAACAACCTAATCTAGAAATGTGGCATTCTCTTACCTAGATTTGATGAAGTCCAAGACCAATCTTATATAACCATTGAAATGATAGCTATTGAAAGGAGTTAATACAGCCATTGGAGAATAGTTCGCCAAATCACCTAATCCTTCACAAACTAGTCTTTATTAACTTATGACAACACAAGGATAGAGGATTTGTCATTGGATGTTACACTGACAACTACTCAAGTGGTCATAGATTGAGGGGCTTTAATCTTTACCTAAATGATACGCCTTGTCAGTTTCACAATTTTACAAAATTCTAAATATTTTTGTATTTTCAAGAACAAACATCCATGGGAGAGTTTCTAGTCCAAAACCCCTACCCACTATACAATGAGTTTTTTTTTGCAGTATTATCTATCACACAATGAGTTCAACACCCAAATTTAAAATTGGTAGCATTGTGGTTGTGTGTGTGACCAAAGTCTATATACAATGTATACAACTTTATAGGTATGCATATTATAGTATGCCTACAAAGATATTATGATCTCATTAATTTTATCCAAATAGGAAAATATTTACAAGACAATCATTGAATAAGGCCTTGATATGGTTAAAAAATGGTCCATAATATTTAAAAACCAATTATGGTAACATAGATATTTCATGGCTTCCTTTAACAATACTTCATTCATGTCAATGTAGAAGTAACGAGGCAACAAATTTTAGAGCAATTATGAAAATAGCAGGTGATAGATTTAATAACACCAAACCCAATTATAAAAATTATCAAAGGAACATTACAAAGATATAAAACACCTAATAGAGTACATACCCACTATTTTACAACTATAACTAAAAATAATAACACAATGGTTGTCTAAATCTAGGTTTAAAGATAGTTTATAGCCAACAATCTACTAGTAAACATCAACATTAGAACCAATAATGCCAATTTTTATTGATTGATATCACTTATACAAAATATAGGAATATGTACAAGTCACAAGAGGTGTTTGACAAAAATCTTTAAGGAATAATTAGTCTTGCACATTGCACTTAAACTTGTTTGATAAAATGCCTCGTATAAAATAAATAATTTGCATCCATCATTTAACCCATGCCCTTCCAATTCATTGGACAACTAGAGACAATACAAACCTAAACCCGAAATATTTAATGCTACCAAAGGACCATAACCCTATTGGCATAGTTATTATCAAAATAGTTTTAGCCATGAAGAATTTAGACAACTATTAGCCCACCATCATGAAATGAAATCAAGAGATTCTAAGATCAATAATCACTACTAGTTAGATTTAATAATCATCCCTAAAAATGGATGACAAGAGATTAATAATAATATCAATGATATCCCTAATGAACATCCACCTCCAAGAGTATATTCTTGTATGCATGAATTAAAATCTAATAAATATAATCTTCCATAAAAGAGAGTTACCAAAACATTAACCCATAAGCACAAATTGTAATAACCACCCTCAAATTTTTTTTGAAAATACATTAGCTTCAAAGTAAATGGAAGCATAACAACTTCCTTTCCACTTTTTGATTACCTGGATCCCAGATTGGGCAAGGTAAGAGCATCCAATGTCAGGATTACAATTTATTGATTTACAACTTGCTAGAAAGAAGTATCAAGCAGCAAGCCAGCCAAACCACTTATTCAGTGGGATGCATAAACAATACAAGAAATAAATCATCCACTTATTTAGCGGGAAATACAAGGAACTTCCACTTTTTAGTGGGAAAGCTTATACAATGTTTGGGGATATTTAAACATGCTTCTTCCACATTTTAATGGTGAGTTATTAAAATATTACCACTTTTTCAATGGGGTAAGTACATCAACAATAACAAATTTAAACCCACTGGAGGTACTACCATCCAATGCTTACAAAATACAGCGCACAAAAATTGATGCTTTCAGTAATATAACCATCCAAAGCATTACAAGGTTAGCACATGTGCATTGTGAACACTAAAATAAGAGGATTAACTAATGATATAAAATGATGTATAGAATTGTTGAAACACCCCACAATAGCACCAAATAATATGTACCCAATAACTAGCTATGAAATAGAAACTTGATACCTTGAATGCATGAACTAGAAAGTTCGTACAAGTCTACAAACACCATTTTTGTTGTTGTACTTTGCACAAATCAAAACTAAAACATTGTTGTTGATGCTTTGGAGACTCAAAAAAGGAGTATATAAACACACCCACAAGCAAAATACTAGAAAACTCCCTTTAAACTCCACCCAACACACCTCAAAACACTTAATAAATCTTCATCTCAACAACATCAAAGCACTTCTTTTTCTTTTCAAAAGGCATGGTTGCTTTTGGTTTGCTTTTTCGAAAAAAAAAACTTTTTCCTTTAAATTAAATAATTCATTTTGTGCAAACATTTAATCACCTCTACAATGAACTATTACACTAAGTTGTCCTTTACTTATTTCTCAACTTTAGACAACATTAGTGAAATATTAATTAAATAACTTAATAACTCACCCAAGTTATGGAAAGTACTGCAACATCATCAGAATCCAATTTTAACCACACCATGATGAAACTGAATCAGTAGGAAGATGATTGAAATCAACTTGGTGACTTTCTAAAAATAGTTTACTCCTCCAAGAACTTTGGAGAGCACCCAAAAGGTCGAAAATCAATTTTGAAAGCATCAAAGGGCTCCAACTAACCAACTGAACTCAAACCCAAGAACAATTGCTCTACAAGATTGATCAAATACTTCTCTCCACAAATGTTAGAGTTCTCCTAACTAACCCGGATATCCAAGTCAAATAGTATTTTAGGAAAGTAATTGTGGAGTCTACAATCTAATAAGATACATACACATGAGCATAAATCAATATGCATTAATGATTTTCAATTGCAAGAGTGAATAATTCAAACTTAAATACTATTTTAGGAAAGTAATCATGACTTGGAGTGTACCTAGCTCAAGGGAACAATGTTGAAAATATTGTTGATCTAGGCACTAAAATCTATTGTCAAGTACCAGTGAGGTTGTCAACAAGGTCATTGATTTAGTCACTAGTAACACAACCATTAGTGGTGATCTCATATGCAATATTAACATCAATTGTTTCGAGAGAATCCAAGACATTGCTTTGGGTTTGAATTGGGCCTATGTGCTAACCCTCTCCACTCACAACACTCAATCCTTCTCAAATTTTTCAACATCAAATCATTTCTTCATCACAACAAAACCCAAAGACAATCCCTCTTGATATATCAAAAACTATTCACTTCAATAGTTTCATATGACACTTCTTTGGCAATGTGATCTCTTGTTTTGGTCGTATTGGGCCCTCGCTCAAGGGCCTCCAACATTAGTTTGCTTGCTTCTATTGCATAAAGTTGCACAATAGAGTTACAATATTTGTTTAGGTATCTACTAGCATGGTCGTTTGCAATAGAAAATGGTATATCTTTTATTATTTTAGCATCTTCTATAGCCTCTTCTTTGCTCAAGAGATCATAACTTCTAGAAAAATAAGATTTCAAATAATGACTATAATAGTAATGCACTCTACAAGAATCAAGTGAGTGTTCTCACTTGGAGGCCATAACTTGATGGATAATTATTTATACATGATTCTAAGTAGTTGTTGTGACCTATATCAAAAGAAAATATTTTTATCCTATGATCTAAAACCCCCTCTCTCTTATTATTCATAACCAATACCATGGCAAGTTGTTGAGCACATCGGAATACTGAGAGGGGGGTGAATCCGTATTCTATCAAATCTCAAACCTTCTGGAACAAACAGATACTTTAAACTTTATCGCATAAACAAGAACATGAAAGATGAAGGCAATGCACAACATCACCAAATATACATTAAAAACCCCATTAGGGAAAAACAACGGTGAGTAAAGCTGCTAGGAGCTACTGTCTTAATCCAACCTCACAAGATGAACAACATTTACAACTTTTTTTTAGGGCTACAACCCAAGGAAGCTACAACTCCCTAATTACAATTTTAGGGTTACACCCAAGGAAGCTACAACTCCCTGATCTGAACACACACTCGGGAATGATTATAGAAAGGAAGTCCTTCCACTGTCTGAAACTAAAAATTATGCTCACTCTCTTTTGATGATTGCAATTCTATTTTGCAGACTCTCCAAATGTCTTCTCAGTTGCCTACTAGCTCATTGCTTTCAACAATTAAGAAGTTATTGCCTTCGACTCATTGCCTCTAGCAAATAATTAAGCATACTTCTTTACATGCCTTTTGTCATAGGGATATGACCAAAATGAAACCGGACAGGATCTACCACAACTACTCTTTATCTTTCAATCACTTACACAATTATCATCATTCCATCACACCCCCTAGATCAACTAGGTTTACAATTTATACATGATATTACATTGATTACATTTCACATGGTGGCCTATAACAACAAAGATATTACATTTGTAAGTTGGATAGGGATAAAACTAACATGAAACGTGTAGAGGGAAAGACCCAAAAGACTACATGCAACACCAGAAAGAGGATGTTGCATAGACGATTGTCGTTGCACCAAAAGATCGACCTATTAATGCCCAAGACAACTGCCAAAGTTAATGAATCCACGGGAGACGGTTAAGCCATGTCACAAACCCGAGTGTTTCACTGCACAACACAAGGAGATCAAGGGTGCACACCTTGCAACAATCCCCCCAATGCAAGCGATGGTTTCGAACTCGTGACCTGGATCTGATACCAATTGTGGCACAAACAATTGTCATTGCACCAAAAGATCAACCTATTAATGCCCCGATACAACTGCCAAAGTTAATGAATCCATAGGGTCGATTAAGCCATGTCACAAACCTGAGCAATGTGCTACACAACACAAGGAGACCAAGGGCTCACACCTTACAATAGAGGAAAATGCCTTGAAGATTCCAACACATGCTTAACCTGGTCCCAAAACAGTCTTCACATCTTTGATCTTCTATAAACATCATCTGCACATTTTGCAAATACAAATTAGGTCGGCCATAAACAAGAAAACATGTAACATGTAGCATGTCGGCCTTCACATTCATTGGCGATACACAAGAATGATAAAACATTATTTGTGTTTCTCCCAGATGAGTTGGCATGACCCATACAACACCTTCAATCATTCCTTAAGCTCCACTCAACCTTAAACTAGTGGTGCACCTCATCAACATACCTTAGTCAACCTCAACAATAAGCATAACTTCACAACATGACTTGAAACACTTGTGTGGTACTGGAAGTAAGAAAGATCTCCATGCGCTTCATACCTTAGACACTATGAGACATGTGGAGTGTCTGCACAAACTCATACAACTGAACTACAAAACCTTGTATTGGCACAAGTACTCAAACACTTGTTCTGATGAAGATTAAGCATCTGAAACCAATTGTATCACTCTAACACTTTGAAAACTGAACTTGTGAAGCACCAAATCACTTGAAACTTGAATATAACATACTTTAGACATCATTGATTATGTCCTCAAAATCTCTTGACTAGAACTTCACGTGTGGTAGAAATGCGAAGCATTCCAACAAGTCTTTTGAACCACTTTGCACTACCCTAACACAATTTGGTACCCTGTCACTTCTAACTTTCTCTGTGGAAGGATTATTGACATGAAACTTTGGATATAACACCTTCACATCTCAATGAACTTAACTTCTAAACCACACAACCATAACTTCAAATGCGGAGATATGTAGAACCAACCTCTACACCTCTAAGAACATCCTCATAGAATCAACACAGTCTTCAAACTACCACTCTCAAAAACACCTTTCTAGTAACTCAAATGATTTAAAACATGGAACACACATGCTTTGACACAATAGAAAGTTATCCTCCAATCTACAGGAGCAAGACATCATCAATGAAGAAATGTGGAGCATTTCTCAGGGACTCTGGCAACCAAACAACCATATTGCAACACTCTTCATAGAAATTTTGACATTAATGACAACCAAACCGCAACACAAGTCTCCCCAACTCATCCATTATCAATCACCATAACTATAAGCCCATACCATCTTTAATGGAGTTGTAGGACATTTTTTCTCATGACCAAGTGGGTCTCTCCTCAAAACTTGTGTCTTGTCTAATTAATCCTAATCCTTTTTCCCTATATATTTCTAAATATGTAGGGTCCATATTCATTCTACATAGCTTGGAGTGCATGCACTTTGTACAATATGTTTAGCGGTTATTTAGGTCCCTTTAGCTAATTATGTATATTTAGAATTGTCACTGAGTAATAGAAATTTTATTATGGTATTTTACTTTTTTTTACCCATAAGTTAAAATATTTTTCCTGTTAAAAAGTAATATTTAAAATTTAGAGTATTATTGTAATAATAAATTATATATAATAATTAATAAAAAAGCTTTGATGTCTTCAAGATATACTTTTTCTTGCATCTCTTGATGCCCTGCCAACTACCCCTCTCACAGATCGCTCGTTGGTGGTGTTTCACATGTCGACTCTGCCATTGGGAGAAGACATTCGGAGTCTGCACCCAGCTCAGAGGGAGGAAATAATGCTATCTCTCGCAGTTGCATGGGAAACGGTTAGACGATATCAAACAGACTCACACCCTTTTTTGAGTGAACATACACTATAGATTTTGGTGAATGGCCTGATCATCCACTGAGATCTGAAGGATGCCCGCGCAGTTTAAGGGAGGCTTTAGCAAAAGGCGCGTGGGTTGGGACCTTCGAGCGGTTGCAGAAACTACCGCCCAATTCTCTGGACCCTCCTCCTGACACTTCTATTCCAAAGGTGAACCAAAACAATCCTCTTCCTATTCGACATTCGACTCACGTTCCTAAGATCTGTATGGATAGTCTCATCGGTGATAGGGAAGAATATTTGCAGATGCATGCCCTCATATGCAGTCACAAAAATATGGCTAAAGTTATGTGAACTTCATTTACGGATAACCAAAAACTGGAGAGAATATATGGAGGAAGAGATCTGTGTTTATCCCTACGCAAGGCGTTATTTTATCCTTGAATTTGACTCTTTGGATGACAAAGAGCTGGTGTTAAAATCTGGTCCCTGGTTTCTCCATGGGGACTGTCTATGCATTAAACCTTGGTTCCCATCTTTCAATCTTCGAATAGAGACTTTTTCAATGGCATTCCTCTGGGTACGACTACCCTATCTTCCCTTACAATTCTGGGAATTAGATAGTTTGTGATTCATTGGTAACGACTTAGACAAGTATTACTAAACTTTAAAAGAAACAATTAACTATGCAAGTTCTACTTCTGCTTGTTTATGTGTTGAGATGGACCTATCCAATGGGCAACAGATGCTCGAGACAACAACAGATTATGAAAAGATAGCGAAATGTTTCTCAATTGATCATTCTACCTCTCAGTGTCAAAAGATATAAATCCATGAGAAGGGAACTCATGAATTAAGTGGAAAGCTCACTTGGTGGATTGGAGTAGAGTCTCATCACTATGTCATTCCACTAGGTGCTCAAAATGCTACAGACTCTTATCATGAGCTTTATGAGGGCATGGTGTTCAAACTAGTTACATCCCCTACACCTAACTTGCACAACTCACAAACAAAGGGCATGCAAGAGGTCACTAAAGAATAAGACTTTGTCAAAGGTTCATCAATCTCACAAGAGAAAGCAATCAATAAGAAAGAGGATTATATCGAGGAGTCACCATTGTTTATTTAGACATCTAAGTCTGGCACTATCAAAGGTAAAGAAGACAATTCAAAAGGAGAAATGAAACAAAACTCTGATTTCTTGTCTCAAGTAGATCATGAAAGGACAAAGGTAGAGAGGAAGAAAACACCCACCTCAAAATTTAAGCATCAAATGATGTTAAAATCAACAACAAAAAGAGGTAAAAATGATGAAAAAATATGTAATTTTATTGCATCCCATATTAAAGGGTTGAAGCAAATTTAAGATTTTGTCAATGATTTATATGTATAGGAGTAGACCCCATGTCCACAACTTACCTAGCATATATCACCAATTAATGGTTATTAAAAACAATATGTTTAGTAGCACTTCCTAAGGTATTAATCATTCATACTAACTAGACCTCAAGACTAATCATTAGACTTGATCCTTGATAGAATCCACAAGCACATACTCATTACATTTTGATCAAATCCCTAGTTGCAACTAACATACATTTAAACAACTTGACACGATGTTGGCATTAGGAACACTCACCAAATGAATGATAGAACCTACATCATCTAGTATCCTAGAACCTACATCATCTAGTATCCTAGATAATGATGAATTGACCAACATATCTAGCTATAGTAGTTAAAATTTAGTGCCTTAGAGGGATGTGAAAAATATAAGAGGTGTGATCGTGAACTCTTAAATCAAAATAGCAAAAAAAATTGATGATTTATTAAAACCTAATTCAAATATAAAGTGTAAAATTTATCTTCTTCTCAATTTGTTTCATCATAATTTTTTTTTAATTGTTTATTTTTGTGCTATTTTTTAAAGCTTATAATTCATAACATTCTCTTAAATAACCTAACATATATATGCTTTCATCATATTGTAATTTTTTAAAAAAAGAGAGATTTTGATAGTTATATGAACTAGTTATTTTCATTATTTAAAATTTATAATTATTATTTGATATTAAAATTTAAAATATACTAGATGATGAAAATATTTGATAAAAGATTAGTTTTCTAAAAAAATTAAATTATAATATCATATAATTCAAAAAACAAGCAACAATTAAATATTTAATCAAATTCATTTAATTTTATAAATCTTTATCAAATATAATATTTTAAATATTTTATAATTTAATATATCCTTTCTAATTATTTTTCATCATTTTTACCTTTAAATTTTATATGTATATAACCATTATGTTGTGTAATCCATTCACTTAAAGCTATATAAGTGGTTATAATGAACTCTTATTTTTGTTTAGAATTGTGAAAAACACGAGCCACAGGATCAAACAACGAAAAAAGACACCTTCCACGCAAGAGATCTGCAAACAATATGTGCAATATTCCTCGACAAGAAAAAGCTACAGAATGAACCTCAAGAAACTTCAAGGAAAACAAAAGTCCTCAAAGGTTGAGAGTTCAAGAGTAAATCTCCAGAGTGATAATACAATGAGTGTTGAGTGATATATAAGAGCAAAAACCTTAAAAGCATAAAAGCACTACTAAGTTTAGCTTAAGTGCACAAGAATAAATTAGACTAATAATTAATTAAGATTAATTAATTATTAGCTAATGCATGATTACTCTAACACCCCCCCTTAAGATGAACTTAGGGAGTAGCTAAAACCCCTAAAAAGAATGCATGATGGGTCCCAAAAAACAAGGCTTGGTGAGATACACATGTACAAACAAAAGATCTTTCAAAACTAGAGAAAAGGAAAAAACCACAGTGGGAGAAAACTCCTCTCCAAAAGTGAGAAAGGCAAATGAAGGACTAAAAAAGCCTCCAAATCAAGGTGTGAAGGACTGAGAAGCCTCCAACCAAAATAATGTCCTGAAAAAGAAAGGAACGTGTAGAACATCGCTAAAGCACAAAGAAATTGTAGAATGTTGTCGAAAGATGACTAATCTGGTGTTGAAATGAAGAACCTCCTTTCAAACAAATGATGATCAAGATCAAGATAACAAGAATCTGCATGAGTTCCCACAACGACACTACTCGAATCAGATGAAAAACAAAGGCAAAACATCTGAAACTCGATGATACGATACAAATGTCAAGATCAAGAAGACAGTAATTTGCATGAGTGCCCCAAAGACACTATTCGAATCAGATGGCAAACAAAGGCAAACATCTGGAAGTCGAAGATATAGGTGGTACATGAATTCGCATGAGTGACCCCAATGACACTACTCAACATGCAAGATGCAAATCGAAAATATAGGTACCAATAGTTTGAAGAACATTGATCACGAGAGACAATATTCTACATGAGTGTCCCCAACGACACTACTTGAATCAGATGGAAAACAAAGGCAAAACATCTAGAACTTGAAGATACAAATGGCACATGAATCTGTATGAGTGACCAAAAACAACATTATTCAACATGCAAGATGCAAGTTGAAAATACAAGTACCAGTAGTCTCTAATCAAATGAAAAATGAAAGGTCACCTCCAAAAAATAGGAATGCAAGAGTGTCCATATGGTAAGTGATCCATCTCACTAAAATGCGTGTAACCATCCATTGATGTACGTTGAATCTGAAAGTACATAAGAACAAGAACTAGATACGTAGATCACTCCAACGTGAAACCAAGGAAGCATTAGCACCAACAGTAGAAACCCCCCCATAATGTTGAAAAAAGGGAGAACCATGACAAGTAAACTAAAATTGTGTGAAACCAAGAAGTGTATGTAGGAGAAACAACTTGCAAATAAAAGGGTGTGCAAACTAAGGCACACTCGCATGAGGAAAGAATTGCTAGGATAAACTATTGTCATGGAAGGGACACTCACTTCACAAAGGTGTTATAGTCGAGAGCAAACATCAATCCCCATGGCACTTTATATCATAGTGTGATTACAACAAGCACAATAGGATGTGCAAAATCCCTAAAAAAGTATACACCAAAATGACACTTTATCTTAGTGCGTCTACAAAAGAGAATGTGCATGAAAAAGATGTCTACAATGCCCAAATAGGACAGAATACTGGAAATACATGAAGAATAGCCAAAAACTAGTCATCCCACTCAAACAAAAAAGTTTTCAGGAGCTAAGACGTCTAAGTAATTCACCAGTGTGTGAAAACACAAAAAATTAAATAAAATGTACCTGAAGAGAAATATGGAAAAATTGCATGGATAGCTATGAAGATCTCGAAAACTGAGTTCAACGTGTCGGAATCATGAAGAAGAAATAGAAGCTGGTCCAAAGTTACGAGCTTCGTGGTAGAAAACAACACCTATGACTTCAAGAGGTTGTGGAATATACTAGCAAAACGGTGATAGAGATAAACACCACTAGAAATTTGAGAACCGGTTCCAATGACATCTTATTTTCCAAATTTGTCTGTATGCCCAAGTTATGGCCAAAGAAAAAAGACCCCCAGGGAACAAAGGGGGTCTTGAAGGGAACCTTACAACCCGTTTATGCAGGTTATCATGCTAAGCGTCAACAAGAATATTAAGTAAAAATATTCCCTTCAACCAAAAAATTCGAGGCCTAGGACAAATTGAACTCTTGAAAAAGGAGAATTGGCGTGGCATGCCAAAAAAGCCAATTTGGAAATTTTTGTGGATGCCATCGGGGAAAGTCTTTTCCAGCACCAAGAAAACTGCATGGATTTGCTATGAAATAATTGAGCAGCTAGAAAACATAAAGAAAATGGCCGAGCTTGTATGTCGTTGGTTCTTGAAAAAAGAGAGATAAAGGTGGGTGACTAAATGCGCCATATGGTTGAAGATGGGCGGGGTGTTGAAAAAACATTGCATTAAGAAATTACAAAGAGTTTCGGTGACCCTCGATTAGCAGAAGTGCTATGGGTACCATAAAACCGCTCACTAAGCGGGTTTTGGTTTTTAAACCTATATGCAACTTTTTACCGTTTTTCTGCAAAAAATTCAAAATAAAGGAATTACAAAAAAATGTAAGAACCTTTTATTTTGCACTTTTTCAGATACGTTGCATAGAGAGTCATACAAAGGGCATGGGCCTATTACAAAAATGTCGGAAGCTCCGACAGCGTGAAATAGAGGCCGAATTACTATAAGATCAAGGGTATGGAATCGACCTCCTGAATCCAACGGTGAGGTCATTTTTGCACCAAAATATCAAAAAAGTAGCTACCCTTTAGCTCCAAAAAAAAGCAATTGTTTCAAACCCTCGTAGATCTAACTTCAAGAGTCCAAATCAGGCCAAACAAAAAGGAAAATCTGACTTTTTCGACAACTCAGAATTCAACTATTAGGTCCTTTTTACGCCAAAATGCACCAAAAAAATGCCCACCTTCAAAATTTGCAAAAAAAAGCAAAGGGGAGTCTAGATCTAACGCTTGTAACCCTTATTAAAGAAAAAAATCCCATAAATCGAGAAGGGGTTCGCTGAATGCACGCTCAGATACCATGTTAGAATTGTGAAAAACACAAGCCACAGGGTCAAACAACGAACAAAGACACCTTCCATGCAAGAGATCTGCAAACAATATATGCAATATTCTTCAACAAGAAAAAGCTACAGAATGCAAGAGACTATCAAAAGGTATGAAATCTCGAGAGTAAATCTCCAAAGTGATAATACAATGAGGGTTGAGTGCTATATAGGAGCAAAATCATTAAAGCATAAAAGCACTCCTAAGTTTAGCTTAACTACATGAGAATAAATTAGACTAATAATTAATTAAATATTAATTAATTATTAGCTAATGCATGATTACTCATAACATTTTTTTTCTTTTTAAATTATATTAGTACTAAAAATATATGTTAAGAGAGAAACCAAAAGAAACAAGATAGAAATGCTAAGCATGTGTTGTAAAACATAGATTATGGATTTGTTTTTAATGGAGATTTGTTCTTAAGGTATTCTAAATCTCCCTCATATTTGAAAAAGAAATTTAGTGGTAATAAAAAATATTCAAGTTATGGAGTGTAAACAACTTATGAAAATAAGATATTAGAGTGTAATCATATTTTTTTACTGATTATTTGGCTTTGGATTGTCCTAGCTCTTGTTGTAAGAAAGGTGAGGCACCTTGGTGGAAAAATGCCCACTGTGACATCAACCTATTGGGGATTTTTCTAATTCAAAGGATGAGATGTTGGAGGTGGACTTGGCCTCAAGGGCTACCGCAGCTTCAGTGAATCCTAGTGGGTCATCCTCTCTAGGCCCTATTTCAACCAACCAACTTGTGATTCCATCAGTGTCACACATGGATTCTACAATGTTTTCTTCAGTGGAGGCTTTGGTAAAGCATACTACTCCTCTCTCTTTGCCTCTAGGGATTGTTGACGCTAGCCCTCCCGCCTCCAGATTTGTTATGAACCCTCGAAGGATGATTTTTTGTGGAAGATTGTTCATAGAAGGAAGAAATGTCTTCCAAAACATGCTTGTGATTCCTACACATGAATCATGGGTGCTGGAAATGTTAGGAAGGGACCAGGGGTGGTGTAGTTGACCATCCTTGGTTGTTGTGTTAGTTGTGTGATTCAATTGTTGGTTTGTGTCAAATTGGTTTTTGTATTGAGGTTGCCAACCTTTTCGACCACACTTTTGTTGTCCTAACTTTTGGCTACATGGCTTGTGTTGTAAAGGGTTTTGAGGTCTCTTCAAAAACCTATTTTTCCATAGTCAAAAACTTATGAAAATAAGATTAATATTTAATTTGTTATTATCATTAAAAAAATTAAAATGTTTTATATTAAATTTTATAAATAAATAAACTAAATATTAATCTTGTTTTCATAAGTTGTTTATACTTCATAACTTGAATATTTTATTACCACTAAATTTCTTTTTCAAATTGATGGAGATTTAGAATTACCTTAAGAACAAATCTCCATTAAAATTGAATCCATAACTCATATTTTACAATACATGCTTAGCATTTCTATCTTGTTTCATTTAGTTTCTTTCTTCATATATATTTAGTATTAATATGATTTGAATAGAAAATAATAATAGTCGCTTATAACCATAAAAAGAAAAAAATTAAACTGATCATTATCAAATATTTTTTTATCATCTAGTATATTTCAAATTTTAATATTAAATAATAATTATAATTTTTTAATAATAAAAATAATTAGATTATATAAATATCAAAATCTCTCCATTTTTAAAAAGATTACAATATGATGAAAACCCATATATGTTAGGTTATTTAAGAGAATGTTATGAATTCTAAGCTAAAAAAAACCAAAACAAAAATAAACAATTAAAAACTAAAAAAGTCATGATCAAACAAAATGAGAATTCATGATCACACCTCTTATATTCTTCACATTTCCCTAAGGTGTCAGATTTTAACTATTGTAGATAGATATGTTGATCAATTTATCATTATCTAGGATGCTAGATATTGTAGGTTTTATCATTCATTTGGGGAGTGTTCTCAATGCTAACTTCACATCAAGTTGTTTAAATGTATGTTAGTTGCAATTAGGGATTTGATCAAAATGTAACGAATATGTACTTACGGATTCTATCATGGATCAAGTCTAATGATTAGAATCTTGAGGTCTAGTCAGTATGAATGAATAATACCTTAGGAAATGCTACTGGGTGTATTGCTATTAATAACCATTAATTGGTGATCATTATATATAATTTATTATTACAATCATACTCTAGATTTTAATGATTACTTCTTAACAAATAAAATATTTTAACTCATGGATAAAAATAAAGTAAAATATAATAATACTAGCACTTGCACCATATGGACAGGTAATTTAATGCATAGTAACAAAAATTGTGGAAAACTCGCTTAATTCATATTAACTTGAGTCTTGATCTTCTTATGATCTTGTGTTTCTTACTTTATGTTCTCTTTAATTTTTTTTCTAAAATGTAGTAAATAGTAATTAAACCCCAAAGAAATAAAATTATTCAAAAGAAGTCTTCTAAGAGCCACAAAGTTTGCACTCTAGAGTCAGAAACACCATAGCTATTGTAGCAAATGTAAATGTAGCATTAAATAATCAACTTATCTGAACAAATGTTTACACCAAAAAAGAAACATTTGGATGCATTGAAAGGGACAAAGAAAACTCATATATGATAAACTTTTTTAGTGTTATATATTTATATAAATTGTTCAATTAAAAGAAGTGGCCATTTTTCTTTTCTTGCAACACAGGGAATGGTGTGAATAGAATTTAACAATCTTTCTTTCTCATTGGAATCTCTTGCATAAGTTTCTAAGAGTAAGCTACATGTACATTTCTTATTAAGCACATGTGAAAAGAATCACTTAACAACAAGTGAATTCAGGAAAAGTTTCTTAACAGTAAGTTCTACTTTTTTTTCAAATAACATGTAAAAGATGAGAAAATAAAAAGAAAATGTAAGAAACAAACATAGCATCTCTTGAATTGTGCTAACTGGAATGAATGTTCTCCATGCCAATTTGAAATCTATGGAGACATTTGGATCTATGAAAAAAAGGAGAATTGTGCCGCAATGCAACTTAATCTCTAAAAGAGGTGTATTAACTTTGTCTTGTAGGCAGTGTTGGCAAGGCTGTACAATTAACTGAAAGTGAGGGCCTTATTCTCAGTTATGAGCAAATATTTGCACACCGAAGAGAAATTCAATGGTTTCCTTTTTATTTGCAGACAACTTAGCACACAAAATATGTGTTTCAAGAATTAGTACTTAACCATGAACATTGAATTGTTAATAATAATGGATATCCCTTATTCACCAAACATTGAACAGGAACATAAATCATAGTGGCATCTTATCACCTTGTAGCCAAAATGGATCAACATGTTCATCTGACACACTTAATGGTTTCTGTTATGAGTTTGGGGATTCTAAAGTGCATAAGAATTTGAGTGGGCGAGATTCACCGTGTACTGTTCTTCACTCTCCAATGTCATACTTCCCCATTAGATAGAATTGATTCTGATGAGATGAATTACAAAATCAATTCAAGTCAGCCAAATTATTATTTGGTGTCTAGCAAGCAGATGGTTGGCATTTTCCTCTGTGTTTGGATGCACAGTGACCTAAGACAACATGCTTGAGATTTGAAAGTCTCTTGTGGATGTCATAGGATAACGGGATACCTTCGCAACAAGGTAAGAAAAGAAAAATCTATTACAACTACTTCAACTCTTATATCCATGCATATTCCATTGCTTCAATTTCTTTAGGTTATATCCCATACAGTTCAAAGCCATTAGTTTATAAATATAAGTGAATTTTTCAAACCAAAAATGAAGGATAGGTCTATTATTACTATAATTGTTATCAAAATCCTACACAGAGCAACATTAAAAACATCTATGAAAGTTTTCTTTATACAACTCTAAGATTCTATTAAACTTCTAGAAGGAGTTTTTTGAAAGCCATTAGTTTATAAATAAAGGTGTTGAAGTCTTTTGGTCAAGCCCTATTGATCAATGTCCTATCTCCTCAATTGCCTCAACACTGATAAAGCACCTGAAGGACTTAATTTTCATATGGACAGTTTGAGCATCTAAGGGTTGTTGATTAAGGGTGTATTATGGATAGTTTGGGCATCTAAGGTTTGTTGATCAAAGGTGTATTGTGGATAGTTTGAGTGTCCAAAGGTTGTTGGTCAATGATAGATAGTTGACCTTTTGATCCTCAACCTAAAGGTTAAGCCCTAATGTCAACTGAGTTCCTTAAAATTGGTCAAAGGCATGAACAACATTTGAATCTTTAAAATTAAGGTTGAATGCTCTTCCAATGGTCAAGCCTTAATGTTGATCACAACTTTGCCCTAATGATCAAGGTCTTATCTTATTGTTCAAGCATCTCAAGGACCTCTCTCATATATTGAGTGTGAAAAGGACCACTCCCAATGTATCAAATGAAATCATTTAAAATGTTTTCCTCTCCCAAGGAGATTCATCACCTAGGCACCCTCAATTGAAAAAGCAATGTACTATTCGAATAGGACCTTTGGCACTCGACCTCTATATCAATTAGATGAGTGTAAGATACAATGTGGCAAAAAGGAGTCATCAATCAATAGAGAAGCATAAATTCCCTAGAGACCTTCAACTAATTTATGTTCTTAATCAAGAAAACAAGAAAGAGCACTCAACAAACAGTAGAGTAATCTCTTTATATGAATTTGTATATGCATGCACACGCATGCTTGTGCATGTGTGCATGTGTCTACTCTTAAGCATTCTAAGTCATTCAAGAATAAAGAGACAACAGAAAATGAAGTTAGCATATAAACCTAACTATTGAGGCAATTATAATGATGTTCTCATCCTCTACATTGCTCTTGTCCTCCATGCCTAGTGATTCAAATTGCCATCTCATGCCTGATATCCCAGCCACCCATGACACATTAGTGTTGTTCCCCCTCCAACGAATGTGGTTGTTGTCTTGGGTGTCATTGTGGTTGTTGTGCATGCGTCCCCGCCTAGGGCTTCTACTAGGGTCGATGGTGTTTACATTGACTTGCCTTCTGCTTCTAGGGTTGTGGGTGTAGGTTATGTCCCCCTTTTGAGGACTACTATTGTTGCTAGTGGTTGGAGTTTTCTCATGTGACTGGCACTGGTGTTGTTCGTCCATCGAGGGAGAAAACTCGTCCTCTTCCTTGTGCCAAATCATCCTTGGTGGTGGTTTGTGGCCAGGATGTGGAAAATGAGGACATCTACCAACATAGGGGTCTAGTGTGCAAATTCTTCAATACTTAGCTTTCTCTTCATGATCTTCACAAATGGGTGTTGGATTCCTAAAGGCCTCTTGTGGCAGGTAGGATTGAGCTCTTTCCCTATGCTAAAGGTTTTTTTGTTGCCTCCTTTGCCTCTTCTGAGGACAAGAATTTGGTGTTGGGTAAGATGTGGGCTTGGGGGGAGCACTATCTCTCCATTAAGCCTTGGTCAATCTCCTTTAACCCTCATACTAAGCCACTAAATGTGTGTCTGATGTGGGTTAGACTTTCAAACTTCCCTTACAATTTTGGGAGGTTTCATGTTATGAGGTCATAAGCAACTCTATTGGTCACTTCTTAAAAGTTGACGATTTCACTTCCTACATGGGGCAGTCTACTTTTGCTCGCATTCTGGTGGATATTGACATCTCCAAGCCTCTTCACGAGGATGTGGTTTTGATGGTTGGGGATAGGCCTTGGACTCAACCTCTTGATTATGAGGACCTCCCCTTCAGACATTGTTGATGCTTCTCCATCGATCACCTAGTTGTAGGGTGTCCTCTCTCACGCCATAAGGGCTCTACTACATGGTGGAAGGATGCTAACGAAGATCACTTAACTATTCATGCTCCTGATTCTTCATTGGATGACTCCTCTCAAGATGATGACGAGTCTTTTACTCGAAGACATTAGATTTCCACAGTCCATATCAATGAAAGTATTATTTTTCTATATTAAACTACCTAAGTTTTGTTTGCATCGCGTTTTGGATCACACTCTATGATCCATCATCAGGATGACTGAACCATACTTCCCTCCCATGAAGGGTATCAATCAGAGACATTAGATTTCCACAATCCATATCGATGAAAGTATTAATTTTCTAGATTAAACTGCGTAAGTTTTGTCTACATCGACGTTTCAGATCACACTCTGTGATCCATCATCAAGATGATTGAACCATAATTCCCTCCCATGAAGGGTATCAATCAAAGACATTAGATTTCCACAGTCCATATCGATGAAAGTATTCCTTTTTTCTGGATTAAACTACGTAAGTTTTGTTTGCATCGACATTTTGGATCACACTCTATGATCCATCATCAAGATGATTGAACCATAATTCCCTCCCATGAAGGGTATCAATCAAAGACATTAGATTTCTACAGTCCATATCAATGAGAATTCTTTTTCTGGATTAAACTGCGTAAGTTTTGTTTATATCAACATCTCAAATCACACTCTGTGACCCATCATCAGGATGATTGAACCATAATTCCCTCCCATGAAGGGTATCAATCAAAGACTCTGTGATTCTTTTACTTCTAGCGCAGCTCTAACATGTCCCTTAGACCCTATTCAAGAACCTCCTGCCCTAACCTCTCAGCCTATTCTACCCTTAGCTTTGGACCAGCTCCAGATTACTCATGCATTGGATGGCCACCTTTCACCTCATTGTTTTATGGCTCTCTCCTCACGTGCTGGCAAGTTCTCTATAGGGGAATCCCCTCATGCTCCCCCTTATTTTGAGAATTTGGATGCTAATGTCTCTTGAACTTTTGTAAGGAGAGAGAAAGGTCTTCCTATATCGCTTCCCCAAACTCATGTTTGAGTGTTGGGCGAGAAGCCGTCTGTTATGGGCCTAGTATTGTCTAAGTGGGACCTCAGGGGTCCCAACTCTTTCTTTCACTACTTGTTTTTAGCAGCTTAGTTGCAACTGTTTTTTTTTTTGTTTCAGGCCAGCTTGGATCTATTTTGCCTTGCCTTTTGGCAACCTTGTAAAGGGTCGAGACCCTAGTTTCCCGCTTTCTTTAGTTATTCTTTGGTCTCTTTTTGTACAAGGGTCTAAGCCCCTTCAAAATCCCTGCTTACCTTAATCAAAAACATATTAATCTAACTAAATTTTTTGTTTGGTGGTGTTGTTGGATGTGTATGTCAAGGCACTCTTGAAATAAAGAAATATATTTTATATCATGATAAATGTCTATATTTTGTAATATAAGAAATTTATATCCCTACAAACTATTGCTTAATGCATATATTTAATTATTTATGCTGATATAATTTGTGCATACCTATCAATCTAAATATATTAATATCATAAAAGACAAATATTTTACAAAATTGTAGAGTATTGTACATATTTAACTTTTTGAAGAAATAGATAATTGGTGAATAACAACCCCGAAAGTTTTCCATAATGCTAAGCACTTGATAGTTGAAATATATTTTTTTCTTATAATTCATATTTCTTCTATGGCCATGTAGACTCCGGAAAGTTTACCACTTAAATCAATACATGTCTTGTTAATTTTCCATTGATAGATGGAATACTGTAAGATTGCAATTTTTTTCAGCACATGCACCTTCCATTAGATCATTCTTCTTATAGAAGGTCAAAATAAAGTCACAATGACATACCTATTCTGTATTATCAAAATGTCTTTTGACATTCACTTTATTCGAAGATACATAAAGGTAAGCATTCTCTGAAGTTTAATGTTTCCATGCTTCAATTCAGACAGTTGTCAATTCACAACCATTTACTTAATTCCCAAAGTTAATCAGGTGAATCTCAGTCTTCTCAACAGCAAGAACAGGGGATACAAATATGTTGTGTAGCTTGAGATTTTTAATATACAGATGAAATAATAAATGGTCTGTGGGAAACCTTTTAAACTTTCATACCTTCATAACTTACTTCTGCCTATATACATATTCGCAACAAATGTTTGCAAATATATAAGTTAGAGGGTAAAAGCATGCTCTTGGGTAACGGCAAGTTCATCAATGTTTCTTTTACCTTCTGGACCTTTAGTATACCATGCAGTGACATAATCCCCATAAAGGACTTCCCTATAACGAGGCAAGGAGTCTTTACTAATGAGCTCTGGTGCTGGACGTATTCTGGTTTGCTTTGAAGGATCATAGAATGTTGCAACAGAAAGACGTGCCTTATGAGCATTGACTACAGCACGATGTTCAGCACTTTTGTAGGTTCCATTGGTCAGAATCTGTGGTAGAATAAATAGTTAAGAACATAATAAAGGACATTAATGATCAGAAAACTTGCAGAGCAAACAAAATTTTAATAACACAGCTACACAATCTCTGAGGGAATAGATAAAAAAACAGGAGCAAGATTGGATCAAAAAGAAACCACACGTTGAAAAAATATAACACAGATTCACATACAATTTGTAATATCATTAAATTTTGGTAAGGCTAACCGCTAATCTAATTAGCATTGTCAACTAATGCAAGGTCAGGAAAGTTTGACGAAATACATTAAATATGCTGTATGCAAAATCAATATAACGGTTTTAACTATAATTTGTAAAAATGCTGTGAAAGTTGTTGAACCCAAGAGGTGGGAAATTAGAGATTTTCCCAACAAACTACTGAAATTTATTTGTTTCCACTCGCAAATTACTTCCACTAGTTGTTTAGTTCACATAGGTTTCCATGACTCTACACAGACAAGATCATCTGGGGTTCTGTCTACAGTCTATCTGTTAGTTTTAATCATTGAGTCAGCAGAAAGAATCAGTTCAAACTAAACCAGATGATTAGATTACATTGCATCGGTTCATGAATCAACTATTATTAGTTTGAATTAGTTTGAATCAACAAAGGGTGAGAGGGGCCTCTCAACTACTATCGGTATCTGCTATTGAGGTAGGTTATTTATCCATTTTTTGATTCATAATGGGTGGGTCGGCAGGGTAGCCCAACCGTTGAATATTTAGTAGTAGTTCAGTAGTAGAGGCAGGACCACCCAATTCGTAATTCATGTTGACTAGCCGAGTACAAGAACCAACGGTACTTGAGCATATGTTGAAGCGACTGAAGATTTCCCTCCCCAACAAGGACTTGACCAACGGTAGAGGGCCTTTAGGGATCAGGGTGGCATATCAGTTTTTTCCGTACACTTCACTTGGATCTGTTATTATGCTACCAGTTAATTGATCCTCTCCCAGACAGGAAACAATGATTCACAAATCTTATTCACATCCAAAACAAGGATTAGTTAAATGGTCTATTCAACATGTTAGAACACCGACTACTATGTTTGAACTTCAAACATAATCTTGCATTGAAAAGTAAAATGATGGGGTCAAAAGATGAACAGCAATTTGGATGCTCTTTTATTTAAGATTCTCTTCTTGCTGGTGCATAAACTTTCCCTGTCAACAAAGGATTCAACCATCAGTAAATTAACCAACTTCCATATGCAGAAAAGAGGTATCTTTTCAGTGTAGATGTTTTTCACGCTATGAAATCAATGCTGGCAGAAAGCTCTACCTACTTTCATGACATAAATTAATGCTTGTAAAAAACTTTGCCTACCAGCCAAGTATCAAAACTTCAAAAGTTTCCCTCATTGCCCAACTAGGAATGGACCAATGGTAAATTTGTGGTAGCAGCACCCCACCATAAGAAGAAGAATTGAAACAGTCAGGAAATTTTTCATGTTATGCACTAGAGACTGAATACAATGATCCCGAACTTCATCTTCCTTGTCAAACAGGGCCACAATCTACACACTGGAGATGGCAACTATAGAGAAGGAGATACAAAGTTTATGGTGTATATGTATGTATCAAACACTATACCACAGTTTTCTAGTAACTCGCACCTAACCCTTAATACTCCTCCCTATCTTGAAAATGCATATGTCTACAACGTTCATATGGTAACATCTTCAGACATTAAGAAACTTCAACTGACATCTCCATGTCTATTCAAAACATAAACCAAAATTTGGGAAACTTCCTACAGAAGTTTCTTAAATATGTCACATAATTATTAGATACAGATTGTTTGCTATTGTACAAATAGAAGGTTGAAGAGAGTTGAAAAAACTAAATCAAAATAATATTAGATTTTTTGGCATACATTTTACCAAGTTTTGATTAAAAAAAATCGATATGTTTTGTAGCAGAGAGTTTTACTAGTTAGAAGAGAAAACAATATGAAGGGTTAAGATGTCTGTATGAATAGAAAGTTTAATTAATAGAATGAAAAACAAATAAGGTTAGTCCATGTTCATAGCTTGTCCTGATAAACTATAACATCACCTTGACTTCTATATGCAATTTTCAAGTAGCAAACAAAAATACATGGAGGAGAAGTTCTTTGTAATCATTAGTGTTTACCTGAGTGAACTGCAAAAGATGGCGAGAGTTATGTACGAAGTTGGTGTAATTGGACTGGATGTGGAACATGAGGTCGAGAGGATGGCAGGTATCCAGTCAGAATGCAAAGGCAAATTCTTTCAGTGTTTCATCTCGCACGGATGGCCAGGAGTAGAGACAGTTGAGACTACCAGGCGAGAGTTGGCGGCCTACATTCAGAAGTCACAAGAGGAATTGGATCAAGTGGCGGCTGCCAAGCGGACGGGAGTTGTCATTCTCGAGAAGAAGTTGACAGAGAAAGACAAAGTACTGGCAGAGAAGGATCGACTATTGGTAGAGAAGGATACAAAGATGGCCGATGTGCTACGACTTTCAACTGAGAGGGAGAGTCAACTGCAAGAAAAGGAAAAGGAGTTGGCTAGCACCAAGTAGGAGCTTGAGAAGGCAAAGGCCAAACTGGCTAAGGCGGTCTAGATGGTGGAGCTTGCACATCCAGGGGCGCCTTCTCACCCTCCCTCCTCTTAATTTCCCTTTCTATTACCCTAGTTTTGTTTTTCGTCATCTGGAAGACATCTACTTTTGTGGGGGGGAATGATGTAGTTGGTCGTAGTCGGCCATAGTCATAGTTGGTTGAAGTCAGCCGAGAGTGTACTTGGTCGGTCGTGAGTCATAAGTAAATAAGACTTTAGTTAATGCTAATATTTCATGTACTTGTGTTATGTACTTATCATGTTAGTTAGTTGTCTCGGGAATTAAATTCCTGACAAAACAATTAGTTGTAATGAAGGGACACGATGGTCAATTTCTCAACCACCGCCCGCGTACTATATGTACTCAAGTCATTTAGTCAAGAAACAGGAGGATGGTTATGATTATGCTGATTATGTTCATGAATGCTATGATTCTGGAGACTATTCTGTTATGTACGTGTGCTACACTATTCTAGTATGGATGGTTGTACTTGCATACATTCTATCAATAAAGATAGTATGATTATTCTATGCATTGTGTTCTAGTACGTGTGTTATGTTTTGTGAGTTAATTCCATTTACTCTCATAGTACGTTGGAATTCATTCCTGTGAGTAAACAGTTGTGTCCCATCATAAAGGCACTTTGGAGATTGTACGTGGGTACACTTTGCAAAGTCAAAAGATGGTAAAAGTGAAACAACCAAAGCCTTGTAGTGAGTGGAGGTTCGTAAAGGCATCAAATCTGTTGGGTTGGTCCTCAGTTTCTGCCGGGGTATACTAGTGAATGTATCTAGTTATGGGGTTTGTTCAAAGGATTTTGAATGTGTTGTACCCAAAATTAAAAATTTTGCTTCATTAAGGCATTTTGGTAAAAATGGTCAAAATCTTGTAAAATTGTCATCAAAAGTCAAAAAAGGTCAAAAAGTCTAAAAATAGCAATTTCCTTTTTTTAGAAATTTCTAAACAACAAATGGATCATGAGGTTTTTATGGGTTTATTGTCAAGAGGATACTCGCAAAATTTTGAAAATTTTGAAATTAGAGTTTCAAGCCCCTATTTTTAGAAAAGCCCTAAAAAATAGGATCTTTCCAGAAATGGCTCAAAATGATTTTGATTGGTTAATTCTCCGTCACAATCACACTGGTCCAAGCAGAACATCAAAGAGTCAGTTTGCTCTGGTGGGTCTATTTCGCTTTTTCAGAAGAAAAGTTAGGAGGACCCTGAGGTCATCAATGGAGGATGGCTAGCTACTAGGTGTCAGAATCTAAGCTTCAAACGCTGCACAGAACAATCTATGGCCAAAGATGCTCGAAAAATGGTGAATGGCAGTGAGGGTTTCGAAAAGTTGAAAATTGCGAAAAATAAACTAAGATTGGAAAACGCAAATCATGCACACGCAACGGTGAATGTAGTCAACACATCAATAGCGGCAACTGACGCAGTCGACAAATACGTGAACGACTAGTGTTGGTGTTGCACACGAACGACGAGCACGATTGGCGAACAGCGAACACAGCTGACGAATAGTGAACATGAAGCTCGGAAAGGACGAAAACCATCAAAAAATGGTTAAGTATGAAGCACAAAAGCGCCCTTGCTGGCCAGGGGTGCCCAAGGTTTCAGGAAGTCATAAGTGCTTTAAAGGTTTGCAACTACAAACGATTTCTCTCTAGATTTGAGCAAGCTTTCCGACAAATTCATCAGCCAATCCAGAGGAGTCATCAAACGCCGCGAAATGCAGATCAAGTGTAGACACATCACAAGAAACAAAAGGGTCACAAGGAAAAGTAGAGGAAAAGCGCCCCTACAGGCCAGGGGCGCCCATGAATTCAAGGGTTCAAATGCGCTTGTTAGGGTTTGCAGTTTTGGGGGTCCTCTTCGGAATTTTGCAGGCTTTCCAATGAATCTAGCATCCAATTCATGGGATCTGTCAAATGCTTGCAAACGAAGAATGCTAAAAGTCAAAGAAAATCAAGATTATCAAAAATGGTTGTCTATAGCAGAAAAGCACCCCTGCTAGCCAGGGGCGCCCAACTTTTTGAGCCATCAAATGCAGTTTTTAGCTTTCACAACTTCCAAGAGGTCCTCCTCAGATTTGATCAAGCTTCGCAACAAGTTTGTTAGCAAGTTCACCAGATTTGTTGAACATCCAGAAACAAAGATCAAACAGGGGTGTGTCGTCAAGAGTGCAAACTGAGATTTTCTATCTCTAGCAAACAAAAGCGCCCTTGCAAGCCAAGGGCACCCAAACTTTTGATTCCTCTAAATCAGTTGTTAGGGTTTGCATATGTGATCATTCTTTCCGGAATTCCTCAAGCTTTTCATTGAATATCTTAGCCTAACCACAAGATTCATCAATCACTGGCAATTATAGATCGAATGGGAAGCGAAGCATAGGAGACAAATTGAAAGAGTTGAAAGTCAATCAAAAAATGGTTAAGTCTGGAGCACAAAAGCGCCCCTACAAGCCAGGGGCATCCAGACTTTTAGGCAATCAAAATCACCTTTTAGAGTTTGATACCTCCAGGGGATCCTTCTAAGATTTAGTCCAGCTCTGCAGCCAATCCATCAGCCAGCTTAGAGGACCTGTCAAATGTCGGCAATCCAAGATCAAACAAACACCAAAAATGGAGGAAAAGTTGAAAATCATGAAAAATGTTCAACACTGCAAAAGATGACGCCTTATCTCAAGGAAGGTGCCCAAGTCAACTTGAGTTAGATATTTTCGAGAGACGACTCCTAAAATTAGGGTTTTCACGAGTTAACTGCTTCTTTCACCTCCAAACTTTACTTTAGAAGCATTTGGGCATCTATTCTTCATTATTTTGCAGGTTAGCTTCAACGAGCAAACACAAATTTTCTTCTCAAAAGCATTTGAAGGATCAAACAAAGGGGGTTTTTAGAGATCTTCATAGTTTTGAGTTCAGGTTGCACAGAACACTTTTCCATGATCCATTTTTCCAGGGCATCCATTTTCAGAGACAGAAGGTTTTCTTTTCAAAATTTCATCGATCTAGGTCTTTTTATCTGACATTTCTCTTGAAGATTGGTGACTTTCTATGCAAGCTTTCAGCCCTATTTTTTAGGGATTCTTGAAAAATCACCTTTTTCAATAATCTGGCAATCTAGGTCTACTCAGCACAAAATTGGCCACAAAACCCACGTCCCAAATTTTTCCGAAAAAATTGCCTCGCTGCTTCCACTTTTTACGGTTTCTTTTGCATGTTCGTGAAAAAATCAGTTTTTCGAAAAATAGATGATTTGGGTTTCTTCGGCACACGAGCACCAACAAAACCCACGTCTCAGATTTTTTCGGGAAAAAATTGTTGCACAGCTTCTACCTTTGAGGGGTTCTTGCATGTTCTTGAAAAAGTCAATTTTTCGAGAAACAGACAATCTGGGTTTATTCAAAACGACATTCCTTACAAAACCCATATCTCAGATTTTTGGATAAAAATCTGCCTTTCAGCGAAGTTATTTTTAGTTTTTGTTCAGAACTTGTCTGAACATATCCATGTTCACAATCAAACTTCACGGTTTCATCATGCAATACTCTTCCATCGAGAAAAATCAAGAAAAGCGTCAGAAGCATAAAGTTGCAGAAGAAACAGAGGTTATCACTCCAGTTACAGAGCCACCAAAGTTACCAATCAATGAACTACCAATTGAAGCGTGCAGATATTTCCAGGAATAGAACTCAAGTGATGACAATAGTTAACTTGAGGCCTTTCCCGAGTTTAACTGACCGTCCTCTTTTCATGCATGTCTATCTTTGGGGACACCTATTGTACAGTTGGAGTTTTCTTTAGTTTTAGATTAGTTAACTAATGTTAGTCATTCTAGTTAACTGTTAGTTATCTTTGTTTAGACGTAGGAATAAATCTTGCAGATTGGCAAGTTTGATTGTTAACACAAGGAGATTTTAGGGTTCCCTACTCCTATGTTTGTGTATAAATAAGAGCAGCCTTGCTCATTATTTCTTAACCGTGCTTGTGATAACAAAACGCTGAGCCTTAGTGCTTGCTTCTTTGTTATTCAGTATATGTTCAGAACCGTTGTTGCTATAACAAAATTGCTGAGCCTAAGTGCCTTCAAGTTTTGCTCTTCAGTATCTGTTCACATTTGTTCAGTGTAAATTTGGTTGATCGTATATTGTACGTTTGTCTTCTTGATACAATCTACCGTCCCAAACATGTAACTGTTGTTGGAAAGCTTTGAGGAAATAAATCTTACGCCTACCTTGCTTTGATTCAAAGTCTCAAAGTCTTTCTGTGTTATTTTATGTTTTACTTTCATGAACTCTATTTCAGCGTACATCTGAAAGTACAATGAGTCTTCGGATGTGTTTTGGAAACAAGTTTATCTAAGTTTTGTGTTTACCAAATCATTCCCTGTTTACTTCTAATTCTCTTGCTCTGAATTTACTTGAGAAGTTAGAAGCGTCATTAGTTTAGGCCTAGTTGTAGTTGAAGTTACGAAAACAGAGAAAACCTCAGCTGCAACGCAAAGAGTTTTATAACCTTGTTCTCTCAGCTGAGATAAAAAGATAGGAAATTAGTTTAGTATTCTTTTTACGCATAATCAGCAAAAGAGGGAGCTTCCCCTCCTAATTTGAAGAGCAGTCTAAGTGTGCATAGCTGTCCATTTCCAATATGCACTCCAGAGGTGAGAATTGAAACGCCAACAGAATGGTAGAAGACTTTGCCCAGGGGTGCAGGTATGGAGGGATAGGAAGTGGCTGAGCTATAGCTTTTGTCTTTGTTTTTGCTATTGGAGGTGTAAGTGCGTAGGTAGCTGGTATATCTTTCCTTTTGTTTTTGGGCTGGCAGCCTCTGTATTGATGTTCTCTTCTGTTAGATCAGGCTTAGTTCTGTTATGGTAGCGCTTTGCCTTGTTTTTGTGCTCCTGGCTCTTCATAGCAGCTTTCTAGTTGTAGAGTTCTAATTTTATGTAAAAGGATTAGTATACTGTTCTAGTGTTTCACTATAGTGCCTATGATGGCTATAATCTTAAAACTAAGTCATTCCCTATATCAAATTGTAATTCATCCAATGAGACCTCAACCAATCCATGTTGCATCTCCTCCTCATTAATCTGTCTAGACCACATGTCCCTTTTTTCTTTTTCTTTTTATTTAGTCAAAAAAATTTGGGGACATCTGCAAGTCCCCCACAACATAGTGCCTCCAAAGTGGCTGTTTCACATATGCGTTCAATAAATTTTTGGGAATAAAGGGTGGCCAGGGGATATACATTGCCATCCCCATGCCCTGGGAAAGGCTTATGGGACAGGGATGTAGGGTTTGGGGGATTTTGCGGTGTTATGCATCGCACATTATTTCTTTATAGTCTGCCTGAGTCCTTAGAGATTATAAATAGTGTGGTAAATGAAATAGGAGTCCTTGGAAACCAAATTGATCATGATTGTGGAATAAAAAGGCACTACAGATGACAGGGTTTAAAGAAAATTAAGGTTTAACAATAATTTATTCATTTCAATTATCTGGATCTCCCATTACATAGTAATTATAATTGAAATAAACCATAAAAATTACCTGAGTTTGATCTCCCAGATTGACAACGATAGCATCACGCAAAGGCTGCACAGTTATCCATTCCCCGTCTTTAAGAACCTGCAGACCTCCAACTTCATCTTGTATTAGAAGAGTAATTGCACCCATATCAGAATGTGCCTGCAAACCCAAAGCGAGCTCTGGCTGAGAGCATGCCGGATAATAACTGATAGTAATATTCTGATAGGGCTCACCAATTACTTCTTGGATATATGACGATTGCAAACCAATACTTTCAGAAATTACAGCCAATAGCCTTTGAGCAAGCAGCTTCATCTGCTCACTATATTCCTGCACTGTTTCTCTGTATTAATTGAAAATCAATGGATTAATGGTGTGTATTCCCAAAACAAAAGCAATACAAAATGTCAGTTAAAGAATTGACCATGTTGTACCAAGTTTCATTTGATAGAAACTTTTGCATGCCCTCGTGGCATCAGAACCTCACAGTTGTAACTATCTTTACATGGTTCCATGCAAAACTTCATTTTAGGTCCACTGGTCCATGATTGAAAGAAATATCTTCCTAAATGAATTTTCAAACTAACATCAATTATTCCTTACTAGTTCATACATATTAAAAGCTGGTGAATTCCTTTTTTCAATATGTCTGACAGTCAATACATTGACAAAATAATTTCATATTCCAAGAACTTTTTTGCTTCTAATGAAACAGAAATGTACACTGAGACGCAAGACACAGAAGCTGAACTATTATTCACTTTCAGAGGATTAAAGATACTTCTGCAACTTTTTGCACCATGTAGCCACTGTAGAACTATCTTTGGCATTACAAAATTGAGGTTTCAAGGGTATAATGGCATCAAACAAACTGTAAGGGGATACAATAGGTTTAGAAGCACATGAACAAGTAGCACTGGAAAAAAAGAAAAGATTCCTTTGTGACTTTAAGGACAAAGATATACAAGTTTGAGATTAATTTCATGGCAACAAGGAGAAATGTTCTTTTAAATATAAAATTCCCCAGCCAAAGGATTGTCTAAAATTTACTGGAGCAAGACCAGACATAGACAAAATAGTGATGAAGGAAGCAATGACAGGAACACACCAGAACCAGAATAATGAAAACTAAAGGTGCAATGCCTGAGAACCATTGGCTGCAATCTTGAATGGAGACCTATGTGACTGGCATCGTGATGCTTGGTACTTTTAATTGTTACAGAGTATGTTGTACGGTCAAATATAAAGAATAACATTCACTCATATTTGATACATACAGCCCGGTAGTAAGGAGGGTTATCACAACTTCCATTTCAGTTTTTACTGTACCACAATAATGCTTTGAGTAATAAGACAACGCAGACCCGCTGAGTTGACCAATTTCCAAAGAGAATTGTCAGAGAAGTAACATGAAATGAAGAAAAAACTAAAACCAAAAGAATATAAGAGGCTAGTGTGGTAGAAGTTCCTTAGAGAAATATGAAAGAAGCAATACCCAAAGCTCGGCAAAATAGGTTTTTAGCAGTGAAAGGGATCTGCTTTCCCTGTCATTGGATGATCGTCCCTCACGGTGTCATGGCATACATGGATATCAACAAAATCATCGTTAACCAATCTTGCTCTATCTATATGGTGAAATCCATCTAGTGACAGTATGTTAATTCAAGCACAATAAAAAAGCCCACACCAATGGAATTCTATGCAAGTAATTTTGTAAATGATTTGATCCATGCAGAGTCAAGAAAGCAGCCACTTCTAACTTATAATAGGCAAGATTTTTTAGTTAAACAGCCTTAAGCAAAATACAATACAGCCTTTACACAGGAATATTGTAAACTTGGAAACAAAGTTACAAAGGCAAACCCATCTAAGATAGGAGAAAGCAACATTACTGATCATAACTCGTATTGAGAACCAAACAAGCTTACAATCATTTCAATCAACACCAAACGAAAAATCATACTGAGGGCAAAACAATCTTACAATTAATCTGATCAACACTGATCAAAATTTACAATCTTCCAATCAATTTGATCGACACTGATCAAAATTTACAATCTTACAATCAATTTCAATGCAAGCCCGAAAAAGGCCCAAAGACAATCCAAATGGCTCTTAAATGGTAATCCGAAATACAGTGAAATAAAGATGACCTTCAACTGACCTGTAAGAAGGCGGATCGTCAGGCCAACAGCTAGGGTTCCTTCTAGATATCGGCTGAGTATGGTGATTAAAATAGTCCCTCCAGTCCAAAACCTGATCTTCCTTAACTAACATCTTGCTGCCATATCCTTCTGAGGTAGGTGATCCAAGTTTGCAGGCGTATTTCAACTTATGTTCAACTGGGGTCTCAAAAAACTTTAGCCCAATATCTCTCATATCATCAAGAAGCCTTGTGGGTACTTCGTGGTTTATTATTTGAAACACGCCCCACTCTCTGCAGGCCTTCCCAACATCCTGTCTGATTTTATCCAAATTGTTTGGCTGGAAATTAAATAAATTTATGACCGGGACCTGGTCAAATGAAGAGCGGCAATTGACAAGATTGGGCCTTTGGCCTGGAGATTGCACATACTCCTTCGGGATGTATTGCCGCCCATTCCCATTTTGTATCAGTGACTGCACACTCTCAACACACCCTCTGCTCTTGTCATCAACATCCATAGTTGGTCCTACTCAAAATCCTGTTGACATGAGATAGATGTGTGAAGTCCGAGCTTAATAATTAGTCTTTAGATTATTAGTTCCTGCTACAGGTATGCCCACTATTATGTGGCGAATGCAAACCTCCAGACATATTTATAGGCATGCGTCCCACTATCATATGGCAAAGGTTAATCTGCAGACATTTGATTTTGATCTTTTTCCTTGGTAATACTTTTTTTTTTGGTTGGTTCCAATTGGTGTTTTTATGGAATTGGGAATGATGATTTATGGTGTGGATGAAAAGAGTGTAAGCACAAAATTTAGGATAAGGACTACATATGACCCCTATTTTGATGGTTGTAGTGGATGAATTTGTTCTTAATATCATGGAGGTGTCACTAAAATCATTTGATTTGTTGATCGATTAATAACCAAGGCCTTGATATGTACGATTTTCATGAAACTATACTGGTTCTAAAATACCTTGCTCATGTAGGCCTAGTCATCTTCTTTGATACTACATGATTTGACATATTTTATTTACGATGAGGTATTTTTTATTTTGGAAGGAAGATGCCAACCCATCATTTTGTAGCTAAAAACCATTAATGTTGGTTATTTTCTTATCTACAAGAATGTCCAATTTGATAAAAGTAGATGATCCTAGTTGATAGGATATTGTAGCTTTCTCATTGTTCATGCATGTGTTCTTTAAATCATTTTTTATGTCAAGATGATTCATAGTACCTTTTGTATCTTTTTGTATACTATGATTCATGTCACTTTTTTATTATCTTGTTTAAGGGAGGCAAGTGTATCATCTTAGGAAATGGATTTGGTTGGACAATGGATAGGATCAAGTTCAATTTTGTGATTATGGATGAGATAGAGGTGGATAAGGGGATCATCTTAGATTTATTGATCATAGGTAGGATCTTGATCAAAGATAGGCTCATCTTGGATGTCATGATTAGATCATTGATCAATGATAGGATTATCATGGAAGTTATAAATGCAATCTTGATCAAGGCTTTGATTAGCTTGTATATCATGACCATCTATAGGGATTTTTTGGGTAACTTGATCTTCATTTATGTTGGAGTTTATTTCATCATGCTTTAAACTTTTCTCATGACATAGATCCCATGGTTTGGATGGTGGAATTTGATTTTGGATAATGATGAGTAGGTGCAAGAAATTGGGTCCACTTTGTGGCCAAAAAGTGAAAGTGTTTTTCCTAAAAATCAAAGTTTATCATACTTGGAGTAAATTTTTTAAGTACTTACACATAGAATAATAAGAAAGCCTAGTAATATGAAATTTAGGATTTTGAGTCTATTTTTCAAATATGTGATTTATTCTAATATCTAGATGATACAAAAAAAAATATAGGCTTGTACAAGAACCACTTTTAAAAGTCATTATTTTAGGACCATACCATGCACGTGTCTAACAAGTATAATTTGACCTAAATAAAAGTAAATTTCTAAATTCCTTTTGGGAAAATATATGTATTATATTGAATATTGATGAAGATATTTTGTTATAATTTTGTTTCCAAATATTTTTTTTAATTATTTTTTATTGACCTGAATTGCTATTTTTAAAAACCTCATGTTCAACAAGCATAATTTGAGCTAAACTAATCATTTTACTGTTATTTTTTATTGTGTAAATAAGTATGTGTATATTAATGACAATGTTTTTAAAAACTTTTAAAAAGTTATTAAAAGAATAATAATACTTGATATTTCAATTTTATGGACCCTTTCCTCATAAATCAATGAATAAATAGAAGAGGATCTCAAATCATGAAAAAAAAATATATATTTAAAAATTAGACATTGTCATCTATAATGGGTTTTAATTTCATAAAAAAATGCTTAAAAAAGTTGTCAACCATATTGCTAAAGTCATTTTTTTCTCTTGATGTTAACATGGTCTTTGGGTTACCATGCCTTTTTTGAGCCTAAAACCAAAAAAATATGGATTGTGAGTTTCAAACTTTTTGAAAAAAGTACCCACTTTAAAATGGGTACATATTCTAAAAAATAAATGGGCGCCTATTTTAAAGCTGAAAAATGATACTTCCCCTAAAAGTGGACCCAACTTCTTGCACTTACCTTAATAGGGGATTCTTGGAAAAATAGGATTTTGAGATGGTAATATTGGTTTTTGGATAAGAAACTCTTGAGTGAGCTTGATAGGTGATGTATGGAATTGTGGTGAAATATGTTTGGATGGTGTAATATTAACAGTATGATGGGATTGTCTAACTTTGTTTGCATATTGGAGCTTAAGATCCTTTAATATTAGTCCTTGGAGAAAATTACCAAAAGTGATTTTATTGGATGGATTTGTGGATTGGGACGGAGTGGATTGCAATGATTTAGTGGATGAAGGATTGAGATAGGAGGTGGAGGCTATAAGACTTTCTTGAATTAGTAATGGGGTGTTAGATGCATAGGACAAATGAGAGGGGGGTGAATCAGTTGTATACTTTAAAACATCAAAAACTTTCATCAACATTCAGATCTGCATTAGTCCTTAAACCCTTAACAACGATTAAACCCTTATCATGCATTAACAGAATGTAAACTTATGAAACAGTAATGCAAACACATCCAAACACATAAGAACACCAAATTTATGTGGAAAAACCAAGAAGGGAAAAATCACTGTGAGGATTAGCTCACTAATATATGAA
>VDFB02255866.1:0-224351 GCA_007258455.2 Sequoia sempervirens | reverse complement strand
TTTTGCAAAAAAAATCAAAAATAAAGAAATTTACAAAAAAATCATGCCGACCTTTTTATTTTTGCAATTTTTTTCAAAGATCGTGCATAGTCCCGTACAAGGGCCGTACAGGCCCTTATACAAAAAAAAAAGTCTTAGAAGCTCCCGACATCGAAATAGGGTGAATTTATAATCAAAATTTGTGGAATCGACCTCCTGAATCCAACGGTGAGGTCATTTTTGCACCAAAATATCAAAAAAGTAGCTACCCTTTAGCTCCAAAAAAAAGCAATTGTTTCAAACCCTCGTAGATCTAACTTCAAGAGTCCAAATCAGGCCAAACAAAAAGGAAAATCTGACTTTTTCGACAACTCAGAATTCAACTATTAGGTCCTTTTTACGCCAAAATGCACCAAAAAAATGCCCACCTTCAAAATTTGCAAAAAAAAGCAAAGGGGAGTCTAGATCTAACGCTTGTAACCCTTATTAAAGAAAAAAATCCCATAAATCGAGAAGGGGTTCGCTGAATGCACGCTCAGATACCATGTTAGAATTGTGAAAAACACAAGCCACAGGGTCAAACAACGAACAAAGACACCTTCCATGCAAGAGATCTGCAAACAATATATGCAATATTCTTCAACAAGAAAAAGCTACAGAATGCAAGAGACTATCAAAAGGTATGAAATCTCGAGAGTAAATCTCCAAAGTGATAATACAATGAGGGTTGAGTGCTATATAGGAGCAAAATCATTAAAGCATAAAAGCACTCCTAAGTTTAGCTTAACTACATGAGAATAAATTAGACTAATAATTAATTAAATATTAATTAATTATTAGCTAATGCATGATTACTCATAACATTTTTTTTCTTTTTAAATTATATTAGTACTAAAAATATATGTTAAGAGAGAAACCAAAAGAAACAAGATAGAAATGCTAAGCATGTGTTGTAAAACATAGATTATGGATTTGTTTTTAATGGAGATTTGTTCTTAAGGTATTCTAAATCTCCCTCATATTTGAAAAAGAAATTTAGTGGTAATAAAAAATATTCAAGTTATGGAGTGTAAACAACTTATGAAAATAAGATATTAGAGTGTAATCATATTTTTTTACTGATTATTTGGCTTTGGATTGTCCTAGCTCTTGTTGTAAGAAAGGTGAGGCACCTTGGTGGAAAAATTCCCACTGTGACATCAACCTATTGGGGATTTTTCTAATTCAAAGGATGAGATGTTGGAGGTGGACTTGGCCTCAAGGGCTACCGCAGCTTCAGTGACTCCTAGTGGGTCATCCTCTCTAGGCCCTATTTCAACCAACCAACTTGTGATTCCATCAGTGTCACACATGGATTCTACAATGTTTTCTTCAGTGGAGGCTTTGGTAAAGCATACTACTCCTCTCTCTTTGCCTCTAGGGATTGTTGACGCTAGCCCTCCCGCCTCCAGATTTGTTATGAACCCTCGAAGGATGATTTTTTGTGGAAGATTGTTCATAGAAGGAAGAAATGTCTTCCAAAACATGCTTGTGATTCCTACACATGAATCATGGGTGCTGGAAATGTTAGGAAGGGACCAGGGGTGGTGTAGTTGACCATCCTTGGTTGTTGTGTTAGTTGTGTGATTCAATTGTTGGTTTGTGTCAAATTGGTTTTTGTATTGAGGTTGCCAACCTTTTCGACCACACTTTTGTTGTCCTAACTTTTGGCTACATGGCTTGTGTTGTAAAGGGTTTTGAGGTCTCTTCAAAAACCTATTTTTCCATAGTCAAAAACTTATGAAAATAAGATTAATATTTAATTTGTTATTATCATTAAAAAAATTAAAATGTTTTATATTAAATTTTATAAATAAATAAACTAAATATTAATCTTGTTTTCATAAGTTGTTTATACTTCATAACTTGAATATTTTATTACCACTAAATTTCTTTTTCAAATTGATGGAGATTTAGAATTACCTTAAGAACAAATCTCCATTAAAATTGAATCCATAACTCATATTTTACAATACATGCTTAGCATTTCTATCTTGTTTCATTTAGTTTCTTTCTTCATATATATTTAGTATTAATATGATTTGAATAGAAAATAATAATAGTCGCTTATAACCATAAAAAGAAAAAAATTAAACTGATCATTATCAAATATTTTTTTATCATCTAGTATATTTCAAATTTTAATATTAAATAATAATTATAATTTTTTAATAATAAAAATAATTAGATTATATAAATATCAAAATCTCTCCATTTTTAAAAAGATTACAATATGATGAAAACCCATATATGTTAGGTTATTTAAGAGAATGTTATGAATTCTAAGCTAAAAAAAACAAAACAAAAATAAACAATTAAAAACTAAAAAAGTCATGATGAAACAAAATGAGAATTCATGATCACACCTCTTATATTCTTCACATCTCCCTAAGGTGCCAGATTTTAACTATTGTAGATAGATATGTTGATCAATTTATCATTATCTAGGATGCTAGATAATGTAGGTTTTATCATTCATTTGGGGAGTGTTCTCAATGCTAACTTCACATCAAGTTGTTTAAATGTATGTTAGTTGCAATTAGGGATTTGATCAAAATGTAACGAATATGTACTTGCGGATTCTATCATGGATCAAGTCTAATGATTAGAATCTTGAGGTCTAGTCAGTATGAATGAATAATACCTTAGGAAATGCTACTGAGTGTATTGCTATTAATAACCATTAATTGGTGATCATTATATATAATTTATTATTACAATCATACTCTAGATTTTAAAGATTACTTCTTAACAAATAAAATATTTTAACTCATGGGTAAAAATAAAGTAAAATATAATAATACTAGCACTTGCACCAAGGGGTGCAAGGGCTACGCCAATAGAAAAATATATAGAAGTAAAGGAAGTGTAGTTTAAAATATATACAATCAAATTGTGTACCATATGGACAGGTAATTTAATGCATAGTAACAAAAAATGTGGAAAACTCGCTTAATTCATATTAACTTGAGTCTTGATCTTCTTATGATCTTGTGTTTCTTACTTTATGTTCTCTTTAGTTTTTTTTCTAAAATGTAGTAAATAGTAATTAAACCCCAAAGAAAAATAAAATTATTCAAAAGAAGTCTTCTAAGAGCCACAAAGTTTGCACTCTAGAGTCAGAAACACCATAGCTATTGTAGCAAATGTAAATGTAGCATTAAATAATCAACTTATCTGAACAAATGTTTACACCAAAAAAGAAACATTTGGATGCATTGAAAGGGACAAAGAAAACTCATATACTGATAAACTTTTTCAGTGTTATATATTTATATAAATTGTTCAATTCAAAGAAGTGGCCATTTTTCTTTTCTTGCAACACGGGGAATGGTGTGAATAGCATTTAACAATCTTTCTTTCTCACTGGAATCTCTTGCATAAGTTTCTAAGAGTAAGCTACATGTACATTTCCGATTAAGCACATGTGAAAAGAATCACTTAACAACAAGTGAATTCAGGAAAATTTTCTTAACAGTAAGTTGTACTTTTTTTTCAAATAACATGTAAAAGATGAGAAAATAAAAAGAAAATGTAAGAAACAAACATAGCATCTCTTGAATTGTGCTAACCGGAATGAATGTTCTCCATGCCAATTTGAAATCTGTGGAGACATTTGGATCTATGAAAAAAAGGAGAATTGTGCCGCAATGCAACTTAATCTCTAAAAGAGGTGTATTAACTTTGTCTTGTAGGCAGTGTTGGCAAGGCTGTACAATTAACTGAAAGTGAGGGCCTTATTCTCAGTTATGAGCAAATATTTGCACACCGAAGAGAAATTCAATGGTTTCCTTTTTATTTGCAGACAACTTAGCACACAAAATATGTGTTTCAAGAATTAGTACTTAACCATGAACATTGAATTGTTAATAATAATGGATATCCCTTATTCACCAAACATTGAACAGGAACATAAATCATAGTGGCATCTTATCACCTTGTAGCCAAAATGGATCAACATGTTCATCTGACACACTTAATGGTTTCTGTTATGAGTTTGGGGATTCTAAAGTGCATAAGAATTTGAGTGGGCGAGATTCACCGTGTACTGTTCTTCACTCTCCAATGTCATACTTCCCCATTAGATAGAATTGATTCTGATGAGATGAATTACAAAATCAATTCAAGTCAGCCAAATTATTATTTGGTGTCTAGCAAGCAGATGGTTGGCATTTTCCTCTGTGTTTGGATGCACAGTGACCTAAGACAACATGCTTGAGATTTGAAAGTCTCTTGTGGATGTCATAGGATAACGGGATACCTTCGCAACAAGGTAAGAAAAGAAAAATCTATTACAACTACTTCAACTCTTATATCCATGCATATTCCATTGCTTCAATTTCTTTAGGTTATATCCCATACAGTTCAAAGCCATTAGTTTATAAATATAAGTGAATTTTTCAAACCAAAAATGAAGGATAGGTCTATTATTACTATAATTGTTATCAAAATCCTACACAGAGCAACATTAAAAACATCTATGAAAGTTTTCTTTATACAACTCTAAGATTCTATTAAACTTCTAGAAGGAGTTTTTTGAAAGCCATTAGTTTATAAATAAAGGTGTTGAAGTCTTTTGGTCAAGCCCTATTGATCAATGTCCTATCTCCTCAATTGCCTCAACACTGATAAAGCACCTGAAGGACTTAATTTTCATATGGACAGTTTGAGCATCTAAGGGTTGTTGATTAAGGGTGTATTATGGATAGTTTGGGCATCTAAGGTTTGTTGATCAAAGGTGTATTGTGGATAGTTTGAGTGTCCAAAGGTTGTTGGTCAATGATAGATAGTTGACCTTTTGATCCTCAACCTAAAGGTTAAGCCCTAATGTCAACTGAGTTCCTTAAAATTGGTCAAAGGCATGAACAACATTTGAATCTTTAAAATTAAGGTTGAATGCTCTTCCAATGGTCAAGCCTTAATGTTGATCACAACTTTGCCCTAATGATCAAGGTCTTATCTTATTGTTCAAGCATCTCAAGGACCTCTCTCATATATTGAGTGTGAAAAGGACCACTCCCAATGTATCAAATGAAATCATTTAAAATGTTTTCCTCTCCCAAGGAGATTCATCACCTAGGCACCCTCAATTGAAAAAGCAATGTACTATTCGAATAGGACCTTTGGCACTCGACCTCTATATCAATTAGATGAGTGTAAGATACAATGTGGCAAAAAGGAGTCATCAATCAATAGAGAAGCATAAATTCCCTAGAGACCTTCAACTAATTTATGTTCTTAATCAAGAAAACAAGAAAGAGCACTCAACAAACAGTAGAGTAATCTCTTTATATGAATTTGTATATGCATGCACACGCATGCTTGTGCATGTGTGCATGTGTCTACTCTTAAGCATTCTAAGTCATTCAAGAATAAAGAGACAACAGAAAATGAAGTTAGCATATAAACCTAACTATTGAGGCAATTATAATGATGTTCTCATCCTCTACATTGCTCTTGTCCTCCATGCCTAGTGATTCAAATTGCCATCTCATGCCTGATATCCCAGCCACCCATGACACATTAGTGTTGTTCCCCCTCCAACGAATGTGGTTGTTGTCTTGGGTGTCATTGTGGTTGTTGTGCATGCGTCCCCGCCTAGGGCTTCTACTAGGGTCGATGGTGTTTACATTGACTTGCCTTCTGCTTCTAGGGTTGTGGGTGTAGGTTATGTCCCCCTTTTGAGGACTACTATTGTTGCTAGTGGTTGGAGTTTTCTCATGTGACTGGCACTGGTGTTGTTCGTCCATCGAGGGAGAAAACTCGTCCTCTTCCTTGTGCCAAATCATCCTTGGTGGTGGTTTGTGGCCAGGATGTGGAAAATGAGGACATCTACCAACATAGGGGTCTAGTGTGCAAATTCTTCAATACTTAGCTTTCTCTTCATGATCTTCACAAATGGGTGTTGGATTCCTAAAGGCCTCTTGTGGCAGGTAGGATTGAGCTCTTTCCCTATGCTAAAGGTTTTTTTGTTGCCTCCTTTGCCTCTTCTGAGGACAAGAATTTGGTGTTGGGTAAGATGTGGGCTTGGGGGGAGCACTATCTCTCCATTAAGCCTTGGTCAATCTCCTTTAACCCTCATACTAAGCCACTAAATGTGTGTCTGATGTGGGTTAGACTTTCAAACTTCCCTTACAATTTTGGGAGGTTTCATGTTATGAGGTCATAAGCAACTCTATTGGTCACTTCTTAAAAGTTGACGATTTCACTTCCTACATGGGGCAGTCTACTTTTGCTCGCATTCTGGTGGATATTGACATCTCCAAGCCTCTTCACGAGGATGTGGTTTTGATGGTTGGGGATAGGCCTTGGACTCAACCTCTTGATTATGAGGACCTCCCCTTCAGACATTGTTGATGCTTCTCCATCGATCACCTAGTTGTAGGGTGTCCTCTCTCACGCCATAAGGGCTCTACTACATGGTGGAAGGATGCTAACGAAGATCACTTAACTATTCATGCTCCTGATTCTTCATTGGATGACTCCTCTCAAGATGATGACGAGTCTTTTACTCGAAGACATTAGATTTCCACAGTCCATATCAATGAAAGTATTATTTTTCTATATTAAACTACCTAAGTTTTGTTTGCATCGCGTTTTGGATCACACTCTATGATCCATCATCAGGATGACTGAACCATACTTCCCTCCCATGAAGGGTATCAATCAGAGACATTAGATTTCCACAATCCATATCGATGAAAGTATTAATTTTCTAGATTAAACTGCGTAAGTTTTGTCTACATCGACGTTTCAGATCACACTCTGTGATCCATCATCAAGATGATTGAACCATAATTCCCTCCCATGAAGGGTATCAATCAAAGACATTAGATTTCCACAGTCCATATCGATGAAAGTATTCCTTTTTTCTGGATTAAACTACGTAAGTTTTGTTTGCATCGACATTTTGGATCACACTCTATGATCCATCATCAAGATGATTGAACCATAATTCCCTCCCATGAAGGGTATCAATCAAAGACATTAGATTTCTACAGTCCATATCAATGAGAATTCTTTTTCTGGATTAAACTGCGTAAGTTTTGTTTATATCAACATCTCAAATCACACTCTGTGACCCATCATCAGGATGATTGAACCATAATTCCCTCCCATGAAGGGTATCAATCAAAGACTCTGTGATTCTTTTACTTCTAGCGCAGCTCTAACATGTCCCTTAGACCCTATTCAAGAACCTCCTGCCCTAACCTCTCAGCCTATTCTACCCTTAGCTTTGGACCAGCTCCAGATTACTCATGCATTGGATGGCCACCTTTCACCTCATTGTTTTATGGCTCTCTCCTCACGTGCTGGCAAGTTCTCTATAGGGGAATCCCCTCATGCTCCCCCTTATTTTGAGAATTTGGATGCTAATGTCTCTTGAACTTTTGTAAGGAGAGAGAAAGGTCTTCCTATATCGCTTCCCCAAACTCATGTTTGAGTGTTGGGCGAGAAGCCGTCTGTTATGGGCCTAGTATTGTCTAAGTGGGACCTCAGGGGTCCCAACTCTTTCTTTCACTACTTGTTTTTAGCAGCTTAGTTGCAACTGTTTTTTTTTTTGTTTCAGGCCAGCTTGGATCTATTTTGCCTTGCCTTTTGGCAACCTTGTAAAGGGTCGAGACCCTAGTTTCCCGCTTTCTTTAGTTATTCTTTGGTCTCTTTTTGTACAAGGGTCTAAGCCCCTTCAAAATCCCTGCTTACCTTAATCAAAAACATATTAATCTAACTAAATTTTTTGTTTGGTGGTGTTGTTGGATGTGTATGTCAAGGCACTCTTGAAATAAAGAAATATATTTTATATCATGATAAATGTCTATATTTTGTAATATAAGAAATTTATATCCCTACAAACTATTGCTTAATGCATATATTTAATTATTTATGCTGATATAATTTGTGCATACCTATCAATCTAAATATATTAATATCATAAAAGACAAATATTTTACAAAATTGTAGAGTATTGTACATATTTAACTTTTTGAAGAAATAGATAATTGGTGAATAACAGCCCAGAAAGTTTTCCATAATGCTAAGCACTTGATAGTTGAAATATAATTTTTTCTTATAATTCAAATTTCTTCTATGACCATGTAGACTCCGGAAAGTTTACCACTTAAATCAATACATGTCTTGTTAATTTTCCATTGATAGATGGAATACTGTAAGATTGCAATTTTTTTCAGCACATGCACCTTCCATTAGATCATTCTTCTTATAGAAGGTCAAAACAAAGTCACAATGACATACCTATTCTGTATTATCAAAATGTGTTTTGATATTCACTTTATTCGAAGATACATAAAGGTAAGCATTCTCTGAAGTTTAATGTTTCCATGCTTCAATTCAGACAGTTGTCAATTCACAACCATTTACTTAATTCCCAAAGTTAATCAGGTGAATCTCAGTCTTCTCAACAGCAAGAACAGGGGATACAAATATGTTGTGTAGCTTGAGATTTTTAATATACAGATGAAATAATAAATGGTCTGTGGGAAACCTTTTAAACTTTCATACCTTCATAACTTACTTCTGCCTATATACATATTCGCAACAAATGTTTGCAAATATATAAGTTAGAGGGTAAAAGCATGCTCTTGGGTAACGGCAAGTTCATCAATGTTTCTTTTACCTTCTGGACCTTTAGTATACCATGCAGTGACATAATCCCCATAAAGGACTTCCCTATAACGAGGCAAGGAGTCTTTACTAATGAGCTCTGGTGCTGGACGTATTCTGGTTTGCTTTGAAGGATCATAGAATGTTGCAACAGAAAGACGTGCCTTATGAGCATTGACTACAGCACGATGTTCAGCACTTTTGTAGGTTCCATTGGTCAGAATCTGTGGTAGAATAAATAGTTAAGAACATAATAAAGGACATTAATGATCAGAAAACTTGCAGAGCAAACAAAATTTTAATAACACAGCTACACAATCTCTGAGGGAATAGATAAAAAAACAGGAGCAAGATTGGATCAAAAAGAAACCACACGTTGAAAAAATATAACACAGATTCACATACAATTTGTAATATCATTAAATTTTGGTAAGGCTAACCGCTAATCTAATTAGCATTGTCAACTAATGCAAGGTCAGGAAAGTTTGACGAAATACATTAAATATGCTGTATGCAAAATCAATATAACGGTTTTAACTATAATTTGTAAAAATGCTGTGAAAGTTGTTGAACCCAAGAGGTGGGAAATTAGAGATTTTCCCAACAAACTACTGAAATTTATTTGTTTCCACTCGCAAATTACTTCCACTAGTTGTTTAGTTCACATAGGTTTCCATGACTCTACACAGACAAGATCATCTGGGGTTCTGTCTACAGTCTATCTGTTAGTTTTAATCATTGAGTCAGCAGAAAGAATCAGTTCAAACTAAACCAGATGATTAGATTACATTGCATCGGTTCATGAATCAACTATT
The DNA here is from genome assembly GCA_007258455.2 of Sequoia sempervirens. NCBI lineage: Eukaryota > Viridiplantae > Streptophyta > Pinopsida > Cupressales > Cupressaceae > Sequoia > Sequoia sempervirens. The sequence continues at coordinate 214,896 of VDFB02255866.1, read as the reverse complement.
ATTAGTTTGAATTAGTTTGAATCAACAAAGGGTGAGAGGGGCCTCTCAACTACTATCGGTATCTGCTATTGAGGTAGGTTATTTATCCATTTTTTGATTCATAATGGGTGGGTCGGCAGGGTAGCCCAACCGTTGAATATTTAGTAGTAGTTCAGTAGTAGAGGCAGGACCACCCAATTCGTAATTCATGTTGACTAGCCGAGTACAAGAACCAACGGTACTTGAGCATATGTTGAAGCGACTGAAGATTTCCCTCCCCAACAAGGACTTGACCAACGGTAGAGGGCCTTTAGGGATCAGGGTGGCATATCAGTTTTTTCCGTACACTTCACTTGGATCTGTTATTATGCTACCAGTTAATTGATCCTCTCCCAGACAGGAAACAATGATTCACAAATCTTATTCACATCCAAAACAAGGATTAGTTAAATGGTCTATTCAACATGTTAGAACACCGACTACTATGTTTGAACTTCAAACATAATCTTGCATTGAAAAGTAAAATGATGGGGTCAAAAGATGAACAGCAATTTGGATGCTCTTTTATTTAAGATTCTCTTCTTGCTGGTGCATAAACTTTCCCTGTCAACAAAGGATTCAACCATCAGTAAATTAACCAACTTCCATATGCAGAAAAGAGGTATCTTTTCAGTGTAGATTTTCGCTATGAAATCAATGCTGGCAGAAAGCTCTACCTACTTTCATGACATAAATTAATGTAAAACTTTGCCTGCCAGCCAAGTATCAAAACTTCAAAAGTTTCCCTCATTGCCCAACTAGGAATGGACCAATGGTAAATTTGTGGTAGCAGCACCCCACCATAAGAAGAAGAATTGAAACAGTCAGGAAATTTTTCATGTTATGCACTAGAGACTGAATACAATGATCCCGAACTTCATCTTCCTTGTCAAACAGGGCCACAATCTACACACTGGAGATGGCAACTATAGAGAAGGAGATACAAAGTTTATGGTGTATATGTATGTATCAAACACTATACCACAGTTTTCTAGTAACTCGCACCTAACCCTTAATACTCCTCCCTATCTTGAAAATGCATATGTCTACAACGTTCATATGGTAACATCTTCAGACATTAAGAAACTTCAACTGACATCTCCATGTCTATTCAAAACATAAACCAAAATTTGGGAAACTTCCTACAGAAGTTTCTTAAATATGTCACATAATTATTAGATACAGAGTGTTTGCTATTGTACAAATAGAAGGTTGAAGAGAGTTGAAAAAACTAAATCAAAATAATATTAGATTTTTTGGCATACATTTTACCAAGTTTTGATTAAAAAAAATCGATATGTTTTGTAGCAGAGAGTTTTACTAGTTAGAAGAGAAAACAATATGAAGGGTTAAGATGTCTGTATGAATAGAAAGTTTAATTAATAGAATGAAAAACAAATAAGGTTAGTCCATGTTCATAGCTTGTCCTGATAAACTATAACATCACCTTGACTTCTATATGCAATTTTCAAGTAGCAAACAAAAATACATGGAGGAGAAGTTCTTTGTAATCATTAGTGTTTACCTGAGTGAACTGCAAAAGATGGCGAGAGTTATGTACGAAGTTGGTGTAATTGGACTGGATGTGGAACATGATCCCTTAATGGTACATGAGGTCGAGAGGATGGCAGGTATGCAGTCGGAATGCAAAGGCGAATTATTTCAGTGTTTCATCTTGCACGGATGGCCAGGAGTAGAGACAGTTGAGACTACCAGGCAAGAGTTGGCGGCCTACATTCAGAAGTCACAAGAGGAATTGGATCAAGTGACGGCTGCCAAGCAGACGGGAGTTGTCATTCTCGAGGAGAAGTTGACAGAGAAAGACAAAGTACTGGCAGAGAAGGATCTACTGTTGGCAGAGAAGGATACAAAGATGGCTGATGCGCTACGACTTTCAACTGAGAGGGAGAGTCAACTGCAGGAAAAGGAAAAGGAGTTGGCTAGCACCAAGTAGGAGCTTGAGAAGGCAAAAGGCCAAACTGGCTAAGGCGGTCCAGATGGTGGAGCTTGCACATCCAGGGGCGCCTTCTCACCCTCCCTCTTCTTAATTTCCCTTTCTATTACCCCAGTTTTGTTTTTCGTCATCTAGAAGACGACTACTTTTGTGGGGGGGATGATGTAGTTGGTCGTAGTCAGCCGTAGTCATAATTGGTTGTAGTCAGCCGAGAGTGTACTTGGTCGGTCGTGAGTCATAAGTAAATAAGACTTTAGTTAATGCTAATATTTCATGTACTTGTGTTATGTACTTATCATGTTAGTTAGTTGTCTCAGGAATTAAATTCCTAACAAAACAATTAGTTGTAATGAAGGGACGCGATGGTTAGTTTCTCAACCACCGCCCGCGTACTATATGTACTCAAGTCATGTAGTCAGGAAACAGGAGGATGGTTATGATTATGCTGATTATGTTCATGAATGCTATGATTCTGGAGACTATTCTGTTATGTACGTGTGCTACACTGTTCTAGTACGGATGGTTGTACTTGCATTCATTCTATCAATAAAGATAGTATAATTATTCTATGCATTGTGTTCTAGTACGTGTGTTATGTTCTGTGAGTTAATTCCATTTACTCTCATAGTACGTTGGAATTCATTCCTGTGAGTAAACAGTTGTGTCCCATCATAAAGGCACTTTGGAGATTGTACGTGGGTACACTTTGGCAAAGTCAAAAGATGGTAAAAGTGAAACAACCAAAGCCTTGCAGTGAGTGGAGGTTCGTAAAGGCATCAAATCTGTTGGGTTGGTCCTCAGTTTCTGCCAGGGTATACTAGTGAATGTATCTAGTTATGGGGTTTGTTCAAAGGATTTTGAATGTGTTGTACCCAAAATTAAAATTTTTGCTTCATTAAGGCATTTTGGTAAAAATGGTCAAAATCTTGTAAAATTGTCGTCAAAAGTCAAAAAAGGTCAAAAAGTCTAAAAATAGCAATTTCCTATTTTTAGAAATTTCTAAACAACAAATGGATCATGAGGTTTTTATGGGTTTATTGTCAAGAGGATACTCGCAAAATTTTGAAAATTTTGAAATTAGAGTTTCAAGCCCCTATTTTTAGAAAAGCCCTAAAAAATAGGATCTTTCCGAAAATGGCTCAAAATAATTTTGATTGGTTAATTCTCCGTCACAATCACACTGGTCCAGGCAGAATCATCAAAGAGTCAGTTTTGCTCTGGTGGGTCTATTTTGCTTTTTCAGAAGAAAAGTTAGGACCTCTGAGGTCATCAATGGAGGATGGCCAGATACTAGGTGTCAGAATCTAAGCTTCAAACACTGCACAGAACAATCTATGGCAAAAGATGCTCGAAAAATGGTGAATGGCAGTGGGGGTTTCGAAAAGTTGAAAATTGTGAAAAATAAACTAAGTCTGGAAAACGCAAATCATGCACGCGCAACAGTGAATGTAGTCAACACATCAATAGCGGCAACTGACGCAGTCGACAAACACATGAACGACTAGTGTTAGTGTTGCACGCAGATGACGAGCACGATCGGCGAACGGCGAACACAGTTGACGAATAGTGAACATGAAGCTCAGAAAGGATGAAAACCATCAAAAAATGGTTCGAACACAGTTGACGAATAGTGAACATGAAGCTCGGAAAGGACGAAAACCATCAAAAAATGGTTAAGTATGAAGCACAAAAGCGCCCTTGCTGGCCAGGGGTGCCCAAGGTTTCAGGAAGTCATAAGTGCTTTAAAGGTTTGCAACTACAAACGATTTCTCTCTAGATTTGAGCAAGCTTTCCGACAAATTCATCAGCCAATCCAGAGGAGTCATCAAACACCGCGAAATGCAGATCAAGTGTAGACACATCACAAGAAACAAAAGGGTCACAAGGAAAAGTAGAGGAAAAGCGCCCCTACAGGCCAGGGGCGCCCATGAATTCAAGGGTTCAAATGCGCTTGTTAGGGTTTGCAGTTTTGGGGGTCCTCTTCGGAATTTTGCAGGCTTTCCAATGAATCTAGCATCCAATTCATGGGATCTGTCAAATGCTTGCAAACGAAGAATGCTAAAAGTCAAAGAAAATCAAGATTATCAAAAATGGTTGTCTATAGCAGAAAAGCACCCCTGCTAGCCAGGGGCGCCCAACTTTTTGAGCCATCAAATGCAGTTTTTAGCTTTCACAACTTCCAAGAGGTCCTCCTCAGATTTGATCAAGCTTCGCAACAAGTTTGTTAGCAAGTTCACCAGATTTGTTGAACATCCAGAAACAAAGATCAAACAGGGGTGTGTCGTCAAGAGTGCAAACTGAGATTTTCTATCTCTAGCAAACAAAAGCGCCCTTGCAAGCCAAGGGCACCCAAACTTTTGATTCCTCTAAATCAGTTGTTAGGGTTTGCATATGTGATCATTCTTTCCGGAATTCCTCAAGCTTTTCATTGAATATCTTAGCCTAACCACAAGATTCATCAATCACTGGCAATTATAGATCGAATGGGAAGCGAAGCATAGGAGACAAATTGAAAGAGTTGAAAGTCAATCAAAAAATGGTTAAGTCTGGAGCACAAAAGCGCCCCTACAAGCCAGGGGCATCCAGACTTTTAGGCAATCAAAATCACTTTTTAGAGTTTGATACCTCCAGGGGATCCTTCTCAGATTTAGTCCAACTTTGCAGCGAATCCATCAGCCAGCTTAGAGGACATGTCAAATGTCGGCAATCCAAGATCAAACAGACACCAAAAATGGAGGAAAAGTTGAAAATCATGAAAAACGTTCAACACTGCACAAGTTGGACGCCTTATCTCAAGGAAGGCGCCCAAGTCAACTTGAGTTAGATATTTTCGAGAGACAACTCCTAAAATTAGGGTTTTCACGAGTTAACTGCTTCTTTCACCTCCAAACTTTACTTTAGAAGCATTTGGGCATCTATTCTTCATTATTTTGCAGGTTAGCTTCAATGAGCAAACATAGAATTTTCTTCTCAACAGCATTTGAAGGATCAAACGAAGGGGGTTTTTAGAGTTCTTCATAGTTTTGAGTTCAGGTTGCACAGAACACTTTTCCATGATCCATTTTTCCAGGGCATCCATTTTCAAAGACAGAAGGTTTTCTTTTCAAAATTTCATCGATCTGGGTCTTTTTATCTGACATTTCTCTTGAAGATTGGTGACTTTCTATGCAAGCTTTCAGCCCTATTTTTTAGGGATTCTTGAAAAATCACCTTTTTCAATAATCTGGCAATCTAGGTCTACTCAGCACAAAATTGGCCACAAAACCCACGTCCCAAATTTTTCCGAAAAAATTGCCTCGCTGCTTCCACTTTTTACGGTTTCTTTTGCATGTTCGTGAAAAAATCAGTTTTTCGAAAAATAGATGATTTGGGTTTCTTCGGCACACGAGCACCAACAAAACCCACGTCTCAGATTTTTTCGGGAAAAAATTGTTGCACAGCTTCTACCTTTGAGGGGTTCTTGCATGTTCTTGAAAAAGTCAATTTTTCGAGAAACAGACAATCTGGGTTTATTCAAAACGACATTCCTTACAAAACCCATATCTCAGATTTTTGGATAAAAATCTGCCTTTCAGCGAAGTTATTTTTAGTTTTTGTTCAGAACTTGTCTGAACATATCCATGTTCACAATCAAACTTCACGGTTTCATCATGCAATACTCTTCCATCGAGAAAAATCAAGAAAAGCGTCAGAAGCATAAAGTTGCAGAAGAAACAGAGGTTATCACTCCAGTTACAGAGCCACCAAAGTTACCAATCAATGAACTACCAATTGAAGCGTGCAGATATTTCCAGGAATAGAACTCAAGTGATGACAATAGTTAACTTGAGGCCTTTCCCGAGTTTAACTGACCGTCCTCTTTTCATGCATGTCTATCTTTGGGGACACCTATTGTACAGTTGGAGTTTTCTTTAGTTTTAGATTAGTTAACTAATGTTAGTCATTCTAGTTAACTGTTAGTTATCTTTGTTTAGACGTAGGAATAAATCTTGCAGATTGGCAAGTTTGATTGTTAACACAAGGAGATTTTAGGGTTCCCTACTCCTATGTTTGTGTATAAATAAGAGCAGCCTTGCTCATTATTTCTTAACCGTGCTTGTGATAACAAAACGCTGAGCCTTAGTGCTTGCTTCTTTGTTATTCAGTATATGTTCAGAACCGTTGTTGCTATAACAAAATTGCTGAGCCTAAGTGCCTTCAAGTTTTGCTCTTCAGTATCTGTTCACATTTGTTCAGTGTAAATTTGGTTGATCGTATATTGTACGTTTGTCTTCTTGATACAATCTACCGTCCCAAACATGTAACTGTTGTTGGAAAGCTTTGAGGAAATAAATCTTACGCCTACCTTGCTTTGATTCAAAGTCTCAAAGTCTTTCTGTGTTATTTTATGTTTTACTTTCATGAACTCTATTTCAGCGTACATCTGAAAGTACAATGAGTCTTCGGATGTGTTTTGGAAACAAGTTTATCTAAGTTTTGTGTTTACCAAATCATTCCCTGTTTACTTCTAATTCTCTTGCTCTGAATTTACTTGAGAAGTTAGAAGCGTCATTAGTTTAGGCCTAGTTGTAGTTGAAGTTACGAAAACAGAGAAAACCTCAGCTGCAACGCAAAGAGTTTTATAACCTTGTTCTCTCAGCTGAGATAAAAAGATAGGAAATTAGTTTAGTATTCTTTTTACGCATAATCAGCAAAAGAGGGAGCTTCCCCTCCTAATTTGAAGAGCAGTCTAAGTGTGCATAGCTGTCCATTTCCAATATGCACTCCAGAGGTGAGAATTGAAACGCCAACAGAATGGTAGAAGACTTTGCCCAGGGGTGCAGGTATGGAGGGATAGGAAGTGGCTGAGCTATAGCTTTTGTCTTTGTTTTTGCTATTGGAGGTGTAAGTGCGTAGGTAGCTGGTATATCTTTCCTTTTGTTTTTGGGCTGGCAGCCTCTGTATTGATGTTCTCTTCTGTTAGATCAGGCTTAGTTCTGTTATGGTAGCGCTTTGCCTTGTTTTTGTGCTCCTGGCTCTTCATAGCAGCTTTCTAGTTGTAGAGTTCTAATTTTATGTAAAAGGATTAGTATACTGTTCTAGTGTTTCACTATAGTGCCTATGATGGCTATAATCTTAAAACTAAGTCATTCCCTATATCAAATTGTAATTCATCCAATGAGACCTCAACCAATCCATGTTGCATCTCCTCCTCATTAATCTGTCTAGACCACATGTCCCTTTTTTCTTTTTCTTTTTATTTAGTCAAAAAAATTTGGGGACATCTGCAAGTCCCCCACAACATAGTGCCTCCAAAGTGGCTGTTTCACATATGCGTTCAATAAATTTTTGGGAATAAAGGGTGGCCAGGGGATATACATTGCCATCCCCATGCCCTGGGAAAGGCTTATGGGACAGGGATGTAGGGTTTGGGGGATTTTGCGGTGTTATGCATCGCACATTATTTCTTTATAGTCTGCCTGAGTCCTTAGAGATTATAAATAGTGTGGTAAATGAAATAGGAGTCCTTGGAAACCAAATTGATCATGATTGTGGAATAAAAAGGCACTACAGATGACAGGGTTTAAAGAAAATTAAGGTTTAACAATAATTTATTCATTTCAATTATCTGGATCTCCCATTACATAGTAATTATAATTGAAATAAACCATAAAAATTACCTGAGTTTGATCTCCCAGATTGACAACGATAGCATCACGCAAAGGCTGCACAGTTATCCATTCCCCGTCTTTAAGAACCTGCAGACCTCCAACTTCATCTTGTATTAGAAGAGTAATTGCACCCATATCAGAATGTGCCTGCAAACCCAAAGCGAGCTCTGGCTGAGAGCATGCCGGATAATAACTGATAGTAATATTCTGATAGGGCTCACCAATTACTTCTTGGATATATGACGATTGCAAACCAATACTTTCAGAAATTACAGCCAATAGCCTTTGAGCAAGCAGCTTCATCTGCTCACTATATTCCTGCACTGTTTCTCTGTATTAATTGAAAATCAATGGATTAATGGTGTGTATTCCCAAAACAAAAGCAATACAAAATGTCAGTTAAAGAATTGACCATGTTGTACCAAGTTTCATTTGATAGAAACTTTTGCATGCCCTCGTGGCATCAGAACCTCACAGTTGTAACTATCTTTACATGGTTCCATGCAAAACTTCATTTTAGGTCCACTGGTCCATGATTGAAAGAAATATCTTCCTAAATGAATTTTCAAACTAACATCAATTATTCCTTACTAGTTCATACATATTAAAAGCTGGTGAATTCCTTTTTTCAATATGTCTGACAGTCAATACATTGACAAAATAATTTCATATTCCAAGAACTTTTTTGCTTCTAATGAAACAGAAATGTACACTGAGACGCAAGACACAGAAGCTGAACTATTATTCACTTTCAGAGGATTAAAGATACTTCTGCAACTTTTTGCACCATGTAGCCACTGTAGAACTATCTTTGGCATTACAAAATTGAGGTTTCAAGGGTATAATGGCATCAAACAAACTGTAAGGGGATACAATAGGTTTAGAAGCACATGAACAAGTAGCACTGGAAAAAAAGAAAAGATTCCTTTGTGACTTTAAGGACAAAGATATACAAGTTTGAGATTAATTTCATGGCAACAAGGAGAAATGTTCTTTTAAATATAAAATTCCCCAGCCAAAGGATTGTCTAAAATTTACTGGAGCAAGACCAGACATAGACAAAATAGTGATGAAGGAAGCAATGACAGGAACACACCAGAACCAGAATAATGAAAACTAAAGGTGCAATGCCTGAGAACCATTGGCTGCAATCTTGAATGGAGACCTATGTGACTGGCATCGTGATGCTTGGTACTTTTAATTGTTACAGAGTATGTTGTACGGTCAAATATAAAGAATAACATTCACTCATATTTGATACATACAGCCCGGTAGTAAGGAGGGTTATCACAACTTCCATTTCAGTTTTTACTGTACCACAATAATGCTTTGAGTAATAAGACAACGCAGACCCGCTGAGTTGACCAATTTCCAAAGAGAATTGTCAGAGAAGTAACATGAAATGAAGAAAAAACTAAAACCAAAAGAATATAAGAGGCTAGTGTGGTAGAAGTTCCTTAGAGAAATATGAAAGAAGCAATACCCAAAGCTCGGCAAAATAGGTTTTTAGCAGTGAAAGGGATCTGCTTTCCCTGTCAACGGATGATCGTCCCTCACGGTGTCATGGCATACATGGATATCAACAAAATCATCGTTAACCAATCTTGCTCTATCTATATGGTGAAATCCATCTAGTGACAGTATGTTAATTCAAGCACAATAAAAAAGCCCACACCAATGGAATTCTATGCAAGTAATTTTGTAAATGATTTGATCCATGCAGAGTCAAGAAAGCAGCCACTTCTAACTTATAATAGGCAAGATTTTTTAGTTAAACAGCCTTAAGCAAAATACAATACAGCCTTTACACAGGAATATTGTAAACTTGGAAACAAAGTTACAAAGGCAAACCCATCTAAGATAGGAGAAAGCAACATTACTGATCATAACTCGTATTGAGAACCAAACAAGCTTACAATCATTTCAATCAACACCAAACGAAAAATCATACTGAGGGCAAAACAATCTTACAATTAATCTGATCAACACTGATCAAAATTTACAATCTTCCAATCAATTTGATCGACACTGATCAAAATATACAATCTTACAATCAATTTCAATGCAAGCCCGAAAAAGGCCCAAAGACAATCCAAATGGCTCTTAAATGGTAATCCGAAATACAGTGAAATAAAGATGACCTTCAACTGACCTGTAAGAAGGCGGATCGTCAGGCCAACAGCTAGGGTTCCTTCTAGATATCGGCTGAGTATGGTGATTAAAATAGTCCCTCCAGTCCAAAACCTGATCTTCCTTAACTAACATCTTGCTGCCATATCCTTCTGAGGTAGGTGATCCAAGTTTGCAGGCGTATTTCAACTTATGTTCAACTGGGGTCTCAAAAAACTTTAGCCCAATATCTCTCATATCATCAAGAAGCCTTGTGGGTACTTCGTGGTTTATTATTTGAAACACGCCCCACTCTCTGCAGGCCTTCCCAACATCCTGTCTGATTTTATCCAAATTGTTTGGCTGGAAATTAAATAAATTTATGACCGGGACCTGGTCAAATGAAGAGCGGCAATTGACAAGATTGGGCCTTTGGCCTGGAGATTGCACATACTCCTTCGGGATGTATTGCCGCCCATTCCCATTTTGTATCAGTGACTGCACACTCTCAACACACCCTCTGCTCTTGTCATCAACATCCATAGTTGGTCCTACTCAAAATCCTGTTGACATGAGATAGATGTGTGAAGTCCGAGCTTAATAATTAGTCTTTAGATTATTAGTTCCTGCTACAGGTATGCCCACTATTATGTGGCGAATGCAAACCTCCAGACATATTTATAGGCATGCGTCCCACTATCATATGGCAAAGGTTAATCTGCAGACATTTGATTTTGATCTTTTTCCTTGGTAATACTTTTTTTTTTGGTTGGTTCCAATTGGTGTTTTTATGGAATTGGGAATGATGATTTATGGTGTGGATGAAAAGAGTGTAAGCACAAAATTTAGGATAAGGACTACATATGACCCCTATTTTGATGGTTGTAGTGGATGAATTTGTTCTTAATATCATGGAGGTGTCACTAAAATCATTTGATTTGTTGATCGATTAATAACCAAGGCCTTGATATGTACGATTTTCATGAAACTATACTGGTTCTAAAATACCTTGCTCATGTAGGCCTAGTCATCTTCTTTGATACTACATGATTTGACATATTTTATTTATGATGAGGTATTTTTTATTTTGGAAGGAAGATGCCAACCCATCATTTTGTAGCTAAAAACCATTAATGTTGGTTATTTTCTTATCTACAAGAATGTCCAATTTGATAAAAGTAGATGATCCTAGTTGATAGGATATTGTAGCTTTCTCATTGTTCATGCATGTGTTCTTTAAATCATTTTTTATGTCAAGATGATTCATAGTACCTTTTGTATCTTTTTGTATACTATGATTCATGTCACTTTTTTATTATCTTGTTTAAGGGAGGCAAGTGTATCATCTTAGGAAATGGATTTGGTTGGACAATGGATAGGATCAAGTTCAATTTTGTGATTATGGATGAGATAGAGGTGGATAAGGGGATCATCTTAGATTTATTGATCATAGGTAGGATCTTGATCAAAGATAGGCTCATCTTGGATGTCATGATTAGATCATTGATCAATGATAGGATTATCATGGAAGTTATAAATGCAATCTTGATCAAGGCTTTGATTAGCTTGTATATCATGACCATCTATAGGGATTTTTTGGGTAACTTGATCTTCATTTATGTTGGAGTTTATTTCATCATGCTTTAAACTTTTCTCATGACATAGATCCCATGGTTTGGATGGTGGAATTTGATTTTGGATAATGATGAGTAGGTGCAAGAAATTGGGTCCACTTTGTGGCCAAAAAGTGAAAGTGTTTTTCCTAAAAATCAAAGTTTATCATACTTGGAGTAAAAATTTTAAGTACTTACACATAGAATAATAAGAAAGCCTAGTAATATGAAATTTAGGATTTTGAGTCTATTTTTCAAATATGTAATTTATTCTAATATCTAGATGATACAAAAAAAAATATAGGCTTGTACAAGAACCACTTTTAAAAGTCATTATTTTAGGACCATACCATGCACGTGTCTAACAAGTATAATTTGACCTAAATAAAAGTAAATTTCTAAATTCCTTTTGGGAAAATATATGTATTATATTGAATATTGATGAAGATATTTTGTTATAATTTTGTTTCCAAATATTTTTTTAAATTATTTTTTATTGACCTGAATTGTTATTTTTAAAAACCTCATGTTCAACAAGCATAATTTGAGCTAAACTAATCATTTTTTTATTATTTTTTATTGTGTAAATAATTATGTGTAGATTAATGACAATTTTTTAAAAAACTTTAAAAAAATTAAGTTATTAAAAGAATAATAATACTTGATATTTCAATTTTATGGACCCTTTCCTCATAAATCAATGAATAAATAGAAGAGAATCTCAAATCATGAAAAAAATTATATATTTAAAAATTAGACATTGTCATCTATAATGGGTTTTAATTTCATAAAAAAATGCGTAAAAAAGTTGTCAACCATATTGCTAAAGTCATTTTTTTCTCTTGATGTTAACATGGTCTTTGGGTTACCATGCCTTTTTTGAGCCTAAAACCAAAAAAAAAATGGATTGTGAGTTTCAAACTTTTTGAAAAAAAAGTACCCACTTTAAAATGGGTGCCTCTTTTACAACTGAAAAATGATACTTCCCCTAAAAGTGGACCCAACTTCTTGCACTTACCTTAATAGGGGATTCTTGGAAAAATAGGATTTTGAGATGGTAATATTGGTTTTTGGATAAGAAACTCTTGAGTGAGCTTGATAGGTGATGTATGGAATTGTGGTGAAATATGTTTGGATGGTGTAATATTAACAGTATGATGGGATTGTCTAACTTTGTTTGCATATTGGAGCTTAAGATCCTTTAATATTAGTCCTTGGAGAAAATTACCAAAAGTGATTTTATTGGATGGATTTGTGGATTGGGACGGAGTGGATTGCAATGATTTAGTGGATGAAGGATTGAGATAGGAGGTGGAGGCTATAAGACTTTCTTGAATTAGTAATGGGGTGTTAGATGCATAGGACAAATGAGAGGGGGGTGAATCAGTTGTATACTTTAAAACATCAAAAACTTTCATCAACATTCAGATCTGCATTAGTCCTTAAACCCTTAACAACGATTAAACCCTTATCATGCATTAACAGAATGTAAACTTATGAAACAGTAATGCAAACACATCCAAACACATAAGAACACCAAATTTATGTGGAAAAACCAAGAAGGGAAAAATCACTGTGAGGATTAGCTCACTAATATATGAATTACAACATCAAATATAATAAGGCTCACTACGCAGAAAGATAAGGAAAGGCTCACTACCAAAGGACTCGCTAACCAGAAGAAAAAAGAATAGAAGAAGGGGTGGCTCACTACCAATTTGAACTATAATAATGCATCTCTCATACGCCGAAGATATAGTTCCACTGAAGCAAAAACAACTCATCAAAAAAACTAAAATGTAGACACCTTTTGTTCACTGCATTAGGAGGTCATAGGGATTAAGGCTCACAATCAGATCATCACACTTGATCACATTTGCATCTTTCGCATCACACACTCTGCTCTTGATCCACTCAACAATTCTCCTTGCATTTATACCCTCCATGACGTAAAACAATCTCAATTAGGTCGGCCTAAAGGAAACATATGCACCTTAACCATGCAACATCAAATAGGTTAGCACCAAACACTTCCAAAATATAAAGAAGTGAAGCCAAACCATGCCACTACTTAATTTGGACCCAAATCTACACTAACACGCTTCTCAACACTTCCTCAAACAACAATTATCCTCTGCAATTAGTGCTAGCATGTCAGGTCAACCAAACCTACACTAACACTAACAAGAGACTCGAAACATACCTCTCCATGGACCATACAACAACATTCTGCAATATCCATATAACATCTCAAAATATTCCACATTATCATAATACTCGCCACAACTAATGCAACCACCTGAAACTCATGAACAATTTCATTTTGTGCAACCAGGCATACTGGCACAAACATCTAAAACACTAGAAAATTTTGTGGAACAACTCAACACTTAAAACTTCAAGGGAAGGTAGATACAAACAATATAATCATGTTCCCAAATCTATAACACTAGAACATTCATTATAGAAAAATGTGAAGCAATCTCATTTCTCCTAGACACCCTATTTTACCTGACAAACATACTGTTGAACACATCTTCCACTGCAGTATGATCCAAAACCTAAAACTCTAGATATAAAACCTTTGAACACCTCTAATCATCACATCCAAATTGCATGATCCTATCTTCAATAATGAAGAAATGCAAAGAAAAACACTAAACACCACTCTGTCATACTAAACTCTCTTTTATTCAAATTTTCTCAAAAGCACTTGGAAACCAAGTGAACCAACTTCATTAGCAACATTGTTAACATATCTACAACACATCTATAGTATCCTCAATATGCAACACTTTCCAACAACAACAATCTCCCCAAACACAAGTCAGGCCATCAACCTTTGCAACTATACTGAAGTAGGACATCAATGACAACACCAACATGTGTTGACATCAATACCAACCATTCCATCATTCTCTTTATACAAGGATTTGACATCAATGATAACACCCAATCAACTCATAAACAACTCAAGATTCCAACATCTCCAAACTTCCAACAATCTCCCCTTTGTCATTGATGGCAACACCTGCTTTCTGAAAAACCATCAACAACAAAAGCAACCAACAACAATAATGCAATAAGTAGTACTCCCTGTGACTAGGACAACTCTTTACTCTTCATCCTCTCTCTTCATAGTTTCTCCTACAACACATGCATTCTAAATCACTCATCTCCTTTGCTCCTCGGACAATACTTTTGCATACTCTCTCCCCCTGTTGTCTTCAGACCATACACACTTCTACACTATGGTTTTTTAACCACTTTAACTCTCTCCGAGTTTTTATTTATCCCCTTATGGTTTTTCAACCACTTTAACTCTCTCCCCCTTTGACATAAATGGCAAAGGGCCATAGACTCATCGAATTCTTTTTCCTACATTGAACTCTTTTGCTCTCCACCTTTTACAACATTCAAAGGGCAACATCAGATCTCTCTTTCCACTATTTTTCATCTTCTGCACTCACTTCCAAAGCTTCAAAGTACAACACCATCCAACAACCACTACTACCTACTCCCTCTGAGAGGTAGACTTTAGCATCAGTAAAGGATCAAGAATGTACCTTGAAATGCTTCTCGAACAGGTGCACACACTTATGCATCTAGTTGAAAGAAGGAGGGATGATAACCCCTAACTTCTCTCAGAGATACTCAAAACTATCTTTTGGAAGAGCCTTTGTGAAAATATCAGAAATTTGATCCTTAGTAGGCACATACTCCATCTTCACCTCATTATCTGCAACTTTCTCTCTCAAGAAGTGATACCAAATTGAGATATGTTTTGTTCTTGAATGCATTATCAAATTCTTTGAAAAATTGATTACACTTGTATTGTCACACATGATAGAAACAGGTTCATCATATGAAACTCTAATATCCTTCAATGTTTGATTCATCCACAACACATGTGCACAACATGATGTTGCTACAATATATTCTACTTCTGGAATAGATAATGACATTGAATCTTCCTTCTTACTTAGCCATGAAACCAACCTTCTTTCAAGAAAAAAAGCACCACCACTTGTACTTTTCTTGTCATCTACACATCTAGCCTAATCTACATTTGTATAAACACTCAAGGAGAATTCAGTATCCTTAGGATACCTTAAACCATAATCCAGAGTGCCCTTCAAATATCTAAATACTAAATATTCTCTTCACTACTGCAACATGAGATTCTATGGGATCTTCTTGAAATCAACCACAAGAAAAATTGAATGCATGATATCTGGTCTAGTAACAATAAGGTATAATAGTCCAACAATCATTGATCTATACTTGTTTGATCTGTCTTAGGAGATTCATCATTCTTGCTCAACTTACACCTTGTAACCATAGGAGTACATACTGATTTAGAGTCATCCATTCCAACCTTCTTCAACATTTCCTTAGCATACTTAGATTGTAATATGAATTTAACTTTCTTTGAGTGATTGATCTGCAAACCAAGGAAGAAATTCATCTCTCCACACATTGACATCTCAAATTCTTTCTGCATTTCCTCAGCAAAACTTTTGCACATACCTTCATTTCCTCTAAAGATTATGTCATCAACATATACTACCACAATTAAGATTTGTTCTCCTTCAACTTTGAAATACAGATTTCTATCTATAGTACCTTTTTTAAATCCTTGTTGCAACAAGTATTTATCTAACCTTTCATACCAAGCTCTAACAGCTTGCTTCAATCCATACAATGTTTTCTTCAACCTATAGACCATACTTGTATCTTTTGCCAACTAAAAACCTTATGGTTGTTCAATGTATACCTCTTCTTCCAATTCACCACTCAAGAATGCAGTCTTCACATCCATTTAATAAACTTTGAAAACTTTATGTGTTGCAAAAGCTAAAAACATCTTGACAACTTTCATTCTTGCAACCAAAGCAAAAGATTCCTCAAAATCTATACCTTCAACCTGTGATTAACCCTTACACACAAGTCTAGCCTTGTTCCTGACAATTTTTCCACCTTCATTCAACTTGTTATGAAATACCCACTTAGTACTAATCACATTCGTGTTTGTTGGTCTCGGACCAATTCCCAAGTAAAATTCTTGTCTATCTATTCTAACTCTTCCTTTGTTTCTTTGATCCAATTCTCATCTTTGCATGCCTCGGTCACTATTTTTGGTTCCACCTCAGAAAGTAAATAGAAATTTGTGTGTTCCTTTCTCATAGCAGCTTTTCTTCTTGTTAGCACACATTTTCTCTTATCTCTAATGATCTAATATTCTGAATGATTCTTCTGCACATACTTAGGAATCTTAGGATTCTTTTTCGGAGCTTCTTCCTCTTCAACTGTCAACTTTTTTACTTTATCTTTAGCCTTTTCTTCTTCACTGCAAGGGGACTCGTCAGATTCATATCCTTCTATCAATACTAAATCTTGATGTGGTTCTTCATCCACTTTAACATTTGTACTCTCAATAATCTTCTTCAATATTTTGTAGTAGCATCGATAGGCTTTGCTTCTTATAGAGTATCCAAGGAAGATTCTTTCATCAAATCTTGCATCAAACTTTCCTAAGTTTTCTTCATCTCTTTTGATATAACATTTTCTTCCAAAAAATCTGAAATATTTCATAGTAGGAGGTTTATCATATAATAATTCATAGGGAGTCTTTGAACTATTTTCTCTTGCTTGACCTCCATTAATAATGTAGACTGCAGTATGAATTGCTTCTCTCCAATAGACATCCATAAGATTAGCTTCCTTCATCATTGTCCTAGTTGCTTCTTGAACTATTCTATTTTTCTTTTCCACAGCGTCATTCTACTAAGAAGTTCTAGGGGTTGATAAATTCCTTCTTCTAATATGATCCTCACAAAAAATGTTAAACTCATTTGAAGTAAACTCACCACCTCTATCAAATCTCAAACATTTGATTTTCAGATTGATTTCATTCTCAACCATAGCCTTAAATGCTTTAAAATTGTCTAGAGCTTTTGATTTTTCTTTAAGAAATATGACCCAAGCCATTCTAGAGTAATCATCAATTAGTAACATGAAATACCTGTCACCACATGAGCTTCTAATTCTAGTAGGTTCACATATATTAGTATGCACTAACTCCAAGGGACCTATGGTAGAATATTCCTTTGTCTTGAATCTTGTCTTTGTTTGCTTTCCAACTTGATATTCTTTGCAAATTGTATTGATAGGCTTTGTAATCTTTGGAAAATATCTCACAGCATCAATAGAACTTATCCTCACTAGGCTATCAAAATTGATGTGACCCATTCTTCTATGCCATAGCCAACTTTCATTAGTTTGATACATAAAGCACTTTGCACCACTACCTTTGAGTTGATAGACATTACCTCTTGTCCTTGTTCCAGCAACAACCAGAGTATCGAAGCTTCCTTTTCTAATTTCACAACCACTATTTTGAAATACAAGATTATATGCTTTGATACACATTTTTCCTACACTTAGAAGATTATGCCGGAGACCCTTGACATAAAGAACATCATCTATATTATTTTTTCCATCAAAACTAATTGAACCTTTTTCCACAGATCCTAGCAAATGTATCATTACCAAACTTAACAAGACCACCATCATAATTTTCAAGCTTAACAAACTTACTCTTATCACCTGTCATATGATTTGAGCATCCACTATCAATGATCCAATAATTCTTCTCTTCTCTAGCATGAAAATTAGTCAACATAGTTCCTTCAATGTTATGACCTGTTTCCAAAGCACTTTCCTTCACACATCTTTTGAGATTAGTAGAATTAGTTCCAAAATTTAGAGCCATGAACAAGCATTCATCACTTCCTTCATCTAGATAATTTGATTCTTCATCATCAGATACACCATTGTCCTTTTCAACATAATAACTCTTTTTGACGAATTTACCCTTATGATCCTTTTATTTTTCATTAGTAACTTTGACAGGACATTTAGATGCATAATGACCTATCTTTCCACAATCAAAACATTTGAAAGGTAGCTTACCTTTGTATTTTCCAATACCCTTTTTCAATCTCCTCACAAAGTTTGCTTCCACCAAGCATCAAGATCATCTGGATCTAACCCATCATCCTTTTCCACTTTGCAGACTTTAAAAGCAATTTCTTTTTTTGTAGCATCTTGACCAAACTCTCTCATTTCAAAAGAAGTTAAAGCACCAAACATCTGATCTCTAAAATAATTATCTAGATCTCAGATCTATCTTAAATAATACAACTCCCCTCATTTGATTGAAAAGATCATCAATGTGTGGCAACGGGTACTTGTTCCTTATTGTTGCTTTGTTAAGCATGTGATAATCGATGAACAACCGCAAATTACCATCCTTCTTTTTCACAAAGATGACTAGTGCTCCACAAGGTGACACACTTGGTCTTATCAACCCCTTAGACAATAGTTCATCCAACTGTTCCTTAAGCTCCATTAGCTTGGTTTTCGTCATCCTATATGGTACCTTGGAAATAGGTTCAAACCCTGGAACTATATCTATAGAGAAGTCAAATATCCTTTTTGGCAGCAACCTAGGTAACTCATCTGGAAACACATTCAAAAAAAATCTCAGTATAGGATACCTCTCCATATCCGACATTCCTGTTTCATCAATTTCACCCTCTTCCATCTCTTGGAAGTTCTGTGACCCAAAGTTATCAAGGTTCTCTTCAAGTTCTTCTATCTTGACTACAAAGTGTTTGCACCCTTTCTTCTTAGCCCTTAACAGTTGCATTGAAAAGATTTGATGAATCTTGACCTCTCTAGGTATCCCTTGAAGCTTCACTTGGTTACCAAGATCATCTAGGCATTCTACAATTTTAGCATGGCGATCTACCTTATCCCTATGACTCCATAGCCAATTCATACCTAGGATAACATCATATGCGACATATACGTTCACTTATGTAGAAAAACAAGGCAGCTCTATCCTAGCTTCGAACAAACATTGTTCCACCTTTTCTCTTGTCTAGTTTCCATACTCTACATCCCAAGACTTTTTCATGTATCCAACCTTTCTAGATAATTGCTTAGCTATTCTAGGTGAAATGAAATTCTTAGTTGCACCAATATCTATAAGTACATAAATGGGTAAGCCAAACATAATACCTGGAGTTTAAATTGGAGTCACTTGATACTCTGTCTAGCGATCGCCCATGGCTACATGTATATTTTGTTGGAACATCGCTTGTTGGGTAGGTAGTGGATTACCATAAGATCGTGACTCAAAAGACCAATTGGGACATTCTCTAGCATAGTGGTCCCCTCCACATGTAAAACATCCAATATTCAATCCTCTCTTCCTTGCGGGTTCTCTAGATTTACTAGCATTCCCACTAGCATTGTTGGTATTCCCACCACTAGAACCATTCCTCTTACATTCCCTTTTGATTCTTTTTCACCATTACAGGATCCTTTTTCCCCTTGCTTGGGTACATTTTTCAAAACTCCCACCTTCTTTGGATTTGGCTTTTCCTAAGCTCCTGCAATCTTCTTACGATCTTTGTTTTCCTAGCGGATGGAGATAGCCTTGAGCTTCTACTCATGTTTAACCACTTTCTCATACACAAGATCCATAGTAGTTGGACCATGGACATCCACTTCTCCTCATATCTAACTATTTAATTCCCATGATAAAGTTTCTTATGTGAAATTGTTCATCTTTCTGGTACATAGGAACATAACGTAGCAAACGGGTAAACTTCTCCCAATACTCATTAACTGTCATATCACCTTATCTCAGACTCTGAAAATCTATGATTTTTTGGTCAAAATAGAGTTGGGGCAACCATAGAATGAAAAATAACAACAAATTCACTCAATGTCAATTTCCAAGAGTTAATATTGAGTTCCATCTTTTTATTCATCCACCAGTTAGAGGCTTCTCCTGCTAACTAGTATGCGCCCCATGCAGCTTTGGTGACCTTAGTATAATTTCAAATATCAAAATACTTCTCCATTTGGACTAACCAAGCCTCAGCTTCATCTCCACTAGCACTTCCCTCAAACTTGGTGGGGTAATTTTCTTCATATCTCTGGAAATTTCAAAATCCATATGCTTCTTATTTGTTTCCTCAAATAGTGTAGGTGATTTCTCTCTCATGATCATGAGTTTGATCATGTTCATGAGAAGATTTTTCTCCCTCGTGCTCATTATTGGGAACTTCCTTCTCAACCCTACCCTTTACCCTTTCTTGTTCTAGGTTTTCCAACCTTTCTAAGATTTGGTCCATTCTAGCTTCAACTCCTACTAGTCCTTGCCCATAACTTCTTGGCTTCCACTAGGATTAGTTCGTGTCCTCGCCATCTTCCCAAGGATGGATTTTACCTGAAGGTTCATCCATGTTAGATTTAATCATGTTATCAACTATCTTATGGAAAACATTATAATGAGCTATCAATCGCACATAAAGAATTCCACATAAGACTTAAGCACACGCTTTTGATAAACACATTATTTTATTCATTTTTTAAGGATTTCAACGTCCCTTGATTACATGGAGTGACTATTTAGATAGTCAAGTGGAGAGTATCCCTCGGATTCACTCTCTGAAACATAACTTAATGGAGTATATCCTACATATTGAGATTGTTGCTCATCTCTCATTTATTCATACCTATCCCAGAATGGATAATAGCCTTCAAATTTGTCACCCGATACATAGTTGCAAGGTACATAACCCTTAGACTCATTCCTTGAGGAAATTACAATTACTTTCACCATTGGAAGAATTCTAGGGTCCCTAAAGATAAATGTCATACTGACACTCCCTTCCAAGGGCATATCCCTGGAAAGTGATAAAGATTCAGACTTCTCTAGTGAGATGGAAGGTAGGTAGTTGTACTTGGCCTCCATCTTCATCTTTCTCTTCACATCACTGATTTGAGAAAGTGTGTAACTAAAGGTTTCAGTGTCGCTTAACCATATGGCATTGTCGTAGTTATTACCCTCAATTGTTCTAGTGATGGATTATCTTTCCTTCTTGGCCTTGAGGTAGCGCTCATCTCTGATTACTGACTTTCTAGCTGTTAGCCTGAGAAGCACCATCCTGGCACAAGAATTTCCAAACATTAGATAACATTGGATGGAAATTATGATGAGATCATAGGTTCCAAAGATAAACTTGGTAGCTCTGATACCACATGTAACATGCGAACCATTCACTGAAGTAATTTTTCCTAAGTTTTCACTTTGCGAGTAAATAAACTATGTAACAAGACATTTCAATAAAAAAAATCTTTTCTTTATTGAGAACAAATGAACATAGATGCTATAACAATATACAACAAGGATTCCATTTCAATATAATAATTTCACAAATTACAATATTCCAAGAATGTGTACAAATACATACATAGCTCAACCAAGCTTCAAAGCAATAGATATAGATGGTCCAAGATCCGCCTTTCAAAACTTGGTCTTCTATCGCTTACTGAGGAGGAGGAGAATAACTCAAACACTTTTCCGCCAACCATGGACTCATATGCAGTCTCCTACACATCTATCATATGATATATGGCTCTACCCTTCGACAAAGAGATTGGTGTAGTAACCTCGTACGACAACCACATTGAGCTTAGTGTTGTGCCCTACATGACTAGAACTTGTCACCCTACAATCTGGAACTAGCATGCACTACATGGACACGGTGAACTGAAAGTGGAGCCAAAGGCATTCACACTACTTTTTCCAAAGTGTTCTCACTCAATACTTTGAGTGATGGTAATTTTATTCAATTATACTTCTTAAGATCGATTTGACTTAAGGCCACTATAATCTATCCATAGGTAATCCCTCCAATGGGCAATATTTAACCCCAAAATTAACTTATCCCATTTCCCACAAACTCTATGGTATTTCTACTCACAAAGCATATGAACAAGTTCCCTCCCTTCAACAGACAAACAATCCCAAGAGTAACCCACTAGCTATCTAGTATAATCAAATAACTTAGCTATGAGTAACCCTTAAGCTACCATTGTTTAATCATATCTAGTGTATTAATACCTATGACAAACAATTCCTCCTATCATGGAGTAATTACAAGCACTTCAAAAAACATCATAAACAACTTCTATTTTCCTTTCAAAGAAAATGTTATTTTCCCTAATGCAAGTAATCTCAATAGATCAAATAAATCGCTCAAGAATCAATCTTTCATAAAGAAAGACAAATAAAGGAAGATGTATCCTCATGCCTGCAATATGCTTATCCAATTGACTGATTTGTTGCACAGCTTTCCAATAGTAGCCTACTAGCTTCACTTTGACCTCACAAGCAATACCTCAATAAAACCTCTCTCACAAGTTGATAATATGCTTCTCCCAAGTATAACTTCAAACAATAAAGCTCCTCACAAAACACTCAAGGCTCTCACAAAAATTAGCATAATAAGATTGCATAAAAGTACATAATAGTATGGAATATAATGCATCAAATGAGAGAGAATGCTTCTCTATTTATACAACAATCTCCATGCTAGTCGACTCACTTCTCTTGGCAAAAAGGTGGCAGCAATCAAAGATTTTACTCAGCACATGGAGCTACACGTCAACCTCTATGTTTTGATAGCAACTAAAGACTATTTCAATCTACACATGATCAAATGGTGACAGTCGATTTGTTTCCAAAATGGACTTCTATAGCATTTAGAACTTCATAATATGTTCCAAGCAAGCAACCTTCTCCCTATTGTTTTGGCATGACTTTACTCATTGAATCAGTCTACATTCAAAATGCAACACTTGCTCATGGTTGACTAAGTCTAAGCTTAGCAGAAAACAAAGGAATGATGAGTCGCTTGGCTCATAAATATGCTTTGACCAATTCTTTGCCTTTTTGTAGCAATTCCAATTATCATGTATTTTACACTTTACTGTGCTGTTGATATTTAATCCATCGTTATATGATAAGGCGTCCAAAGTAAATTGTTGTTTACCAAGTCAAAGATGTTATTTACATAGCATCGACTATGTTATATTCTCCATATCGACTTAACTGCTACACTATATATATTACTTATAATTCAATCTTTACTCAATGCCAATATGTATTATATTTGGCCTTTAAAATGCTTTGTATATGTTATATAGAATCGGCCTATGCTCATTTAAATATATCAGCCTCTAAGCATCACATATGTTAATCGACCTCCAAGCTTAGCTTATGTTCATATATAAATATATATACATATATTTACATATACATATATATATGTATATTAACACACACACACACACACATAGATATATATATATATCTTGGGTCAATAAAGTATGTATAAATTCAATATACAAATGAATACAAACAAGTTAACACTCTCATAGTAATAATAATTACATCAATTGTGTACATATATATATATATGCCTCTATGTACATGTATACATATGTGTACATATATTAATACATTTGTATCGGCATGTCCATTTTCCAAACATACGTGTGTATTAATACATGTATACATATGGATATATGTATATATCATATATATATATATATATGCACACACATTCGATTGCACACCACACTCATACACAATTACTATTGTATTGATAGGTATCTACGTGCGATATATCTTTACATATACATGTCGTAAGGTCCATTTGATAGTTCCATGCAAATAAGCAACCCATTCATAAGTGTGCATGGGTACGTTTTCCTATGTACCCTCATGTACGTATTCCTTCATGCATATGGTCTATCATCGAAATGCTTATGTATACATATACATACATTCCACGTGTGTTTAACTTATCAATACAAGCATAATAACAAAGGGAAGAACTTATAAGCTCAAACAAATAAACATCACCCAATAATGCACTCAATAGTAATCAATACCCTTACTAATGCAGGCACATCAAACTAAGGATGACTTACCAACTGCCAACATAATAACTTGACTCAACCATACTACTATGAGTGTGTGTAAGCTTAGATAGGTTATGTTACTATTTACCCGACCAAGATCTTCTCCTCGGTGAGACTTCCCCTCCACCTGGAGGATTGAACATATACTTGCATCCAACTAACACATGCCCACGGTAGTCAATTGTTCAACAAAATATGCATTACACATAATACATCTCCACAGTTAGAATTGTTACCTATTTTTAGGTACAGCTCAAAACAGGTGGAGCTGAATTGCATTCATCACAGAAAGGTGCAAAATTTCTACTAAAATTATTCATTAAATTCCAAAATTTGATTATGCAAATGTTTGTAATAGAAGAACTCATAAATTTGCATAAAATAATGTTGTTTTTATTCATATTGGAAAGACTGAAGTCCCGTACAAGTCGTGGGAGTAGCTAATTTGATTTTCATAATCAAATGATGGATACAAGAAAAGAATTTAAACTATACAACTGAAAATAATGTAAACATAAGATATAAGGTGATTCGTCATTGCCTGGAATGACAAATCGTATCTACGTTAAAATCTTCAGTTGTTGTGCTTTCGAATTGATCTAGCTCCAGGCTCCAAAAGCATCTACAAATATGCTGAAATGTGGTATTAGAGATGGTCTCTAAGCAATGACAAATCATACCCTATCCTATGCCTACACTACAAACAGAAATATAACGCACATTTGATCAAGCATCCATCAGATGATTTCATTGTTCAAAAGAAAACAGAATTCAATGGAAGCTTTCAGCTTCATTTATTTTGCTAATATGTTTGTTTAAGTGTGTAGGTACAAGTATAATCATCATTCCAATTGACAGATATGCTTATGAGTGGTGTAAAATGTGGCTCCCACAAGGGTTGAGCCCAGCTCATAAATAATGATATGGGACAACAGTATGGAATAAAGATAATCATCATTCTCCATGAATGAAGTTCAAAAAGCAACCTTATTTCAACATGGTGAAAATAGTTTGAGCAAGCATCTTATTGCTCATCATACTAAGAGAATGATTGAAACATGTTAAGAGATCATCAACTTCATTGATAACTTGTTTCAGTTCTACCTTGCATTCACTTTTGCATGAGGTATTGAGCCCCTTTACACTGAAGGGAAAAAAGAGAATCAAAGTGTTAAACTGTCCTCCATAACCTCAAGGTGTATATATGGTCTACAAGAGACTCAGGATGAACAATGATTTCAAAAAGACAGTGATTTGAAATTAATAAGTGCAAACATCAATTGCAATGATAAAAATTTAACAAATGTCTTTCACTTATTTTTCTACACAATATATAAAAAATGTACAGTTTCAGCTATAGCATAGTCATGATAATGAGAATTTATTAGAGCAGTGATAAGGTGAAGCTACAATGTATGGAGAAGTATGAAAAGAAAAATCAGAGTCACAATGCCATTCAAAGCCACAACAATGAAATGTGCACAATCTATTTCAAAAGAAGACACATTATGGTGGAAGTTTACTAATTTGCTTCCAAAGGTATCCTCAAATCAAATCTAATAAAGCAGCATGATGATAGACAACAGAATGTCAATATGCCCTTCGAGCAAGGGCCTGCTTTAGGATCCAGGACAGTAGAGTTAAAAATGAATTAGCAATTTCAAATAAAGGATAGTGACAAAGAATGGAGAAAGGACAACATAATGACAATCTTAAAGGGTAAAAGGATGAAGTAGTGGCTATGGAGTTTAGAGAAAATAAAGGGACAGTCATTAATTTTCATTGACAAGTAACATTGATACAAGCTGCATACATGAGAGCTAAGGCAGTGATTAAAGAGTAAGGGATGAAATGCCACAGTCACTCCAATAGGTTATAATGAGCAAGGTTCAAATCTTCAGGGTAGTCAATAGTCAAAGTAGTAAAATAATACTATTTCAGCTTATGCAGAGAGGCATGGTGACAAATTATACCATAGTTGACTAAGCATTTTGAATATGTTAAAATCAATTGTAAATGCATCAGAGAAGGACTTTATACCACTGGGATTTCAGTATGTTCTTATCATCATGAATGATGGCTTCCTGCAGTCCCTGCACATTGTCTTGACATATGTATAGATGTGGCTGAGGCATATGGTGCACAGAGAATTCATATCAACATAAGCTTGACTGAAATAAAGACTACTATGGACAACATTCAGACTTTTTAGTGAGGGGTTTAAATACTTACACAGAAGAAACAAATTTTACAGATGAGAGCAAGGGGCAGAATGAAAGGAATATACTCGCGGCCATAACAGAGAAAGTTTTACCCTATTTCCAGAAAATATAATGAGGTCGCGGCCTGTCATTAAAATGGAAGCATAGACAAGGCACAAATACTGTTTGACATAATACCTCAATGACTTGTTGTCTCATAATATAAAAGAAAAAAAAACAAAACTACCTCATGTAGCCGCAGCCTGGAAGTTTCAAGGCCAATTGCAGAGAAAAAGATTCCAATAGCTCAAACTAAGGCTCCAATGGTGGCTCAAACAGTAGGAGAAATATCAACATAATCAAAAGAATGTATTAGAAATACACAAGGCCGCAATCTTAGCTTACCATATGGACTAAAACCCATAAATTTTTGCACAAAAAGAATTAAGAGTGAAAACTCAAGCTTTTACAAACAATGGAGATAACTTACTAATCAATAGTTCAAATTTTTTGCATAAGATCTCGGCATTGCTTCCAGATTTCTCCACAAAATCTCAGCTTCAACTCTTAGTTAGCTTCAGTAAAACCCTATTTCTCCATAGTGCATGGCAGCACAACATAGTTTCTCTTCCAAAAGTGCAAAACATGAATGGAGAAATTATTAGGGTTCAAGTGTTTTGACTTGAAGCCCTAATTCGAATTATGATGCATTTTTTTTAAAATTGGGGTTTTATAAAATCATTTCATTTTATTGATGTCGTGGTTTTGAATTTTATGTCAAAAAAACCTAATGATTTAAGGAGGCCCGTGAAATAACCAAAGCCATAAAATCACTAAGGCCGAAATAACATTTGGAAAAAAAATATATTTCATCATATATTACATGATATGCATATATTGCATGAGGAGGTCAATAGCATGTGAAAAGACTCTGAGTCTTCTTGACTTATGATTAGAAAAGTGAGAGCTTGGAGTGCTATTATGAGGAGTCATAAGGAGAAATTTATTTTTTGCAAAAACATTTATTTTATTATTTTTCCCCTTATTCTATATTGTAAAGTTGTATTTGAACGTTATTAAGTGCAATTTTATTAATTGCTTTTCAATAATTTTTCAAACCAACTATTGTAAAAGGGGAAAATACATAAAAATTTCACTCGTGTGCATGTGGAGTTGAGGATTTTGCATGACCTTCAAAGTTGCAATCATCATGGGCGAGTTGATAAAAACGAGGCAGTTTTTGCATGCTTGGACCCACTTTTCAGGGATTTCAATTTCAGTTCGAGTGACCCATGTGTCAATCATGATTTGACCCTAACTTTGACCCTGAGTTCACTCATTTTTGCATGAGTTTGGGCTATTTTTATCAGAATTTTCTCTTCTACTCAAATTTCACATTGGAGATACAGTTTTTCACTTCAGTTCTCATTTAGTTCACCTTTTGGATGCTTTGTGCATGCCTATTTTTGTATATATTGGAAAAATTTAGTCTTTTTCCTCTAGTTATTGTTTTTATGCCTTTGTGTTCTACAAAGAGGACTATCTTGTAACTCAGCATTTTAGATTTAATACAGTTTTACAGCTTTACAAGTTACATAAGTTATCATTTTTGTAGAGTTTTTTTCCTTCATGATATTAATTGAAATAGAGTTCACCTTTCCAATTTCAAGAGTTTCATATTGTTTAAATAATTTGATGCAATTTTGATGAGTTTCATTTTCGAAACCTTCAAATTTCTATCTTGTTTACGCATGCATATCCACAATTGCAGTTCTTCACAGGTCATTAATTGTGCTCAAAAGTTGTTTTCTTTTTCCTTTAATTTGTGAAAACTCAGTTTTCCTTAGTAGGAAAAGAATGGATGTATCCTTTTAATGAATTATTCATGTGTTCGAAGTGTTCAAATTGGACTGTGTTAACATTTTTTCCTGAAGATATAAGTTGTGGATCATTCTTTTTCTGCAAGTTTACCATCATTTAGGTGCATCACCGAGGTTTTAATTTTAGTTCATGCATTCAGTTCAATCCTTCTTACCCTTTTCTCAAAACAAATCATTCAAGTACCTAATTGATCATCATATAGGAACCAATTTAGAATTTGTAGGTCTATCTTCACCATAGGAATACCCATAGCCTGAAGATAGTTCCCATGTTTCAACAGATTGTTGAATTTAGTCATTCAAGCATTCAGGTGCAATCTGATTGAAAACAAGAATATCAATTCAATAACCATTCATTTCGCATATATGCATTTCTTCACATATCATTAAATGAGATAACATTCATTCATAATTCATTGATAACAAAGTGCAAGCACAATTTATTCACATTTAGAATTCACATTTACCCTACATAGTAATAGTAAATAGTAAGTACACAATTAGGGTTTAACAACGGCTTTAAATATTTGGCCTAGTGCTAATTACTTTTTGAGTGACCTGAAGGGGCTTCTGGGAGCACAGTTACTCTGTGGAATCCCTTGAAATTTAAAGGTTCTATGGGATTCTCTAGAAAGAGTTGTCTCATGGTTTCCTTTGAAGACTTGTTTTCTTCATAAAAATGGAATTTAATTAATATTTATGCTCCTAATTCCTGTTAGGAAAGACTATAGTTATGGAACTTTTTGAATAATGCTATTAAGAGTAGAAAGGGGGACTATTGGATGTTGGGTGGAGACTTCAACTCGCCACTTTTACCCTCAAAAAATTTGGGGGGACTTGATGACTACTCTGAAAGTATGATGGATTTGGTTAGCTTTTTTAATTTTGCTGGGATTTTTTATGCCCCCCTTCTAGGCTCCCATTTCACATGGTCCAACAGGATTCTTGGTAATTAGTTGATCCAAGTGAATTTGGATAAGTTACTAGTCTCTACCAATTGCCGAAATATTTCTCAACAACTTTCCCTCTCTGCCCTCCCTAGATCCAATTATGATCATAATGACATCTTGCTTAAGAGAAATGTTGATCCTAATAAAGGCCCTTTCCTTTTCATATTTGAATTAATGTGGACTCTCCATCCTGAATTTGTTGTCCTAATTGAGAATTGGTGGTAAGAACCCATGGTTGGCACCCCCATGTTTCGCCTAGTGGAGAAGCTGAGAAGAATTAAGAAAAGAGTGAAAGGATAGAACAAATTAACTTTTGGTAACATACTTGATACCAAAAAATCCTTGGAGATACAACTTAAAGGAAGTGCAAGATAAGATGGAGCTTGGTCTGGTTGATGAAGGCATTTACATTCAAGAGCGTAACCTGAGAACTCAATGGTTTAAGATCAACAAACAGGAGGAGATTTTTTGGAAAAAAAAATCTCAGGTACAGTGGCTTTCCGAAGGAAACCAAAATACCAAATTCTTCCATTAGTTCACAATGAAACATAGAAGTAGAAACAAGATAAGACAGCTAAAGAAAGTTGATGACACTATGCCAACTACCAAGAGAGAAATTGCCGAGGAAGTTGTGAACTTCTACTCCTCCTTCCAGAATGAACCAGGGGATGCTAATCAGGTATTTGTTGATATCTTTCAAGTGATTCCTAAGGTTATTACTAACTAGGACCTAGAGGTTATGTCTAGAGCTTTTTCTCTTCAGGAGGTTAAAAATGTTTTCTTTTCCTTTGGGGCGTACAAAGCCCCAGGGTCGGATGAGTTTCCTCCAACTTTTTTCTAGATATATTGGGATATTGTGCATACTAACCTATTAAATGAAACTAGAGATTTCTTTAGATCAAGAAGGATTCTCAATCAAATGAATGTTATGTTCATTTCCCTTATCCCTAAAGAGGAAGATGCTTCATCCATGTAGGACTTTAGACCCATTAGTCTATGTAACACAATGTACAAAATATTCTAAGTTGTTTAGAGTAAAATGATAGCCTGAAACCAGAAAGGATTTGTTCAATGAAGAAACATCTTGGATGCTATCATAACCACCCATGAAATTCTCCACTCAATGGACCTAAGTAAAAATTCAGGGATAGCTCTAAAAAGTGACATATCTAAGCCTTATGACAAAGTCTCTTGGTCGTTCCTTTTTGTTGTTCTCAAAAAAATTGGGATTGATGGAAGATTCCTCAAATTACTTACTTCCTGTGTTACTAGCCCAAAGTGCTTGATTTTATTGAATGGGTCCCCCAGGGTTTCTTCTCATGTGGTTGTAGCCTTAGATAAGGAGACCCTCTCTCCCCCTATTTGTTTATAATTTTTGCAGAGATCCTTGGTAGAAACATTCAAAAACTCATTGATTCTAAAGTGTTGAAAGGAGTCAAGGTCGCTTCATCCCTCCCACCCGACTCTCATCAACAATTTTTTGATGATACCATTATGTTTGGAGAAGAATCGGTTGGTGAAGCTAGCCACTGGAAATCTATATTAAATGACTATGCTTTTGCTTTGGGTCAATATATCAATTATAGTAAGAGTAAGTTATACTTTTTCCATGTTGATCACATTGCAAAAGAGAGAGTGGTGTGAATTTTGGGCTTCTGGGAAGTTGGTTTGCCTCATGCTTACCTCAGTCTTCCTCTGATCTCTAGAAATTTGGAAAATAATTATTGGAATCACTTAATTGAAAGAGTCCAAAAAAATTTAGTTGGATGGAAAGGTAAACTCCTAAGCCAAGTAGGGAAGATTCAACTACTTAAAGCTTCTCTTCAAAACATCATGGTCTACTATTTGTATTTGTTTAAAATCCTTGCTTTTATTGTGGAAAAAAATGAACAAATCCAAAGAAGATTCGTGTAGTCTGGCATTGAAGAAAAAAATAGATTGGCACTTGTTGGATGGGAGAAGGTGTGTGCTCCAAAAAATGTTGGTGGATTTGGGATAAGGAGAATTAAACTCTTCAACAAATCTCTCACTGCCAAGATGGGGTGGAGCCTATTGGAAGGAACCAAGGACTAGGTTAAGATCATCCAAGCTAAATACCTCAGGAATAGAGAACTTGGTTTTTTCCTCACTTCTTCTAATCTGCCTTATGGATTTGTATTTTGGAACCACCTTATCAAAACCAAAAGTGTGCTAAAATTGGGTGTGAAAAAGTGTGTTGGCAATGGTAAGGATATTGATTTCTTGAAGGATCCTTGGATCTATGAGCCCCCTCTCTCATCTTTATATGGCCTCAACCCCCTGAAATAGAGTTTGACTAGAATTTGTGGCAAAAAGGTGGTTGATTACATTAATTGGAATGTAGATGAACCAAAGTGGATTGAATTTAACAACCTTCTTAGGAGTGTCAATTTGAGAGGTCAAAGACAACAAAACTGGGAGCCTATAGTGCAAAGGCTTAATAGCCTCATAGGGGAGGTGAATTGGTTTTCTAAAGATATGAATGATGAATGGCTATGGATTAAGAATCCTTCTAGTTGCTTCTCAGTCAAAAATTCCTATAAAGAATTGGAAAAACCTCTAATTGATTGCAGGGATCTTCATTGGGATAAGGTGTGGATAAAAAATCTAACTCTCAAAGTCAACTTTTTCTAGTGGGCAGCCTCTCATGGAAAAATCTTAACTATTGATAATCTTGTAAGAAGGGGGTTCTAGCTAGTTAACAGATATGTCCTATGTAAGTAGGAAGAAGAGACTATTACGCATCTATTATTCCACTGTCTATTCTCTAGAGAAGTTTGGTCCTTTTTCCTCCCTCCGCTGCTCATGGAATGGGTCTTCCCTCCTACCATGAAGTCTTTTATAAAAAAAATGGTCTTTTAGCCCTTATTCCCACAAGATAATTCTAGACCTCTGGAGCCAAGCCCCTCCTTTCATAGCATGGGGTATTTGGAAGGAAAGAAACAATCAAATTTTTAGGGAAACTGAGAGAAACAACCATGAGTTATGTATTTCCATAAAGGCTCAAATATAGGAAAATATGCAAGTGGGGGGATACAACTATTCAAAAATTATGCCCACTTATAAAGAAATAAGAATCAAGCAACTATTGGGCATAAAGAAGGACCTTACCAATATCAATTGGTCTACTTATCTCTCAAGAAATACTACAGTGTGGACTCCTCCTGATAGGGATTGGATAAAATGAAACTTTGAAAAATGTTCTAAAGGTAATCCTGGCATTGTAGGGGTGGGTGGTTTGTTGAGAAATCACCTTGGAGATTGTATAGTGGGATATGGGAAAAATGTGGGTATTTGTACCAACAACAAAGATGAGGCCATGATAGTGTGGGGAGGAATTAAGATGCTAAGGGATTTTGGTTTTCAGAAAGTCATCCTGGAAGGAGACTCAAAACTTATAGTTGACATACTAAAAGGTGGTACAACAGTTTATTGGGAACTAAAGGATATAATAGACAATTATAAGGAACTTATGAATTTCTTCACTCACAGTCGAATCCAACACATGTATAGGGAAGGAAACCATGCTGCCGATAGTGTTGCCAACGTGGCCCTCATTTGCAATACGTGGACCTGATGGGAGTTTTTCCAGTTGCCAATGACATTGAAAGATAAGGTGTTAAAAGAAAAATATGAAAATGTTTATATCTTATAAGGTTTTGATAAGGGGTCAGTAAGG
The DNA here is from genome assembly GCA_007258455.2 of Sequoia sempervirens. Classification (NCBI taxonomy): domain Eukaryota; kingdom Viridiplantae; phylum Streptophyta; class Pinopsida; order Cupressales; family Cupressaceae; genus Sequoia; species Sequoia sempervirens. Next base: position 181,971 of record VDFB02255866.1, on the reverse strand, counting down.
GGGACATTTAGATTTGATGATGGAAGGGGCTCAAATATTAATGATGGAAATCTTGGTACAATAAGTATTAAGAAGATATCCACAGGTGCAATAATTAATATCTCTATCATTCCAAAGAACTCCCAGGATAACATGGTTAATTACATTGGTAAGACTTGTGTCATATCACAATATTTCGATGTGCCAAATGTCATTTCCCACCTCTTAATCGAGGTTCAACTTGTAATGGGAAATCTGGATATATTTGTTATCAGAAAAGGTAATCATTTAAAATTTGTATTGTAAATCGTGTTTGAGGTCTCTTCTATCTACCAGTTCTTATTAAACATTTTAAAAAGCTTTCATCTTCCAAATACTTTTTGTGGTGATCTTTGCAAGGCTAGTTGCAAAAGTGTGTTTGGGCATTGTGGTGGTATGAAGAAAATTTAAAAAAGATTACAGAGTTCCAAAATGGGAGGGCCAAGGAAACATACTGAACCTCCCAATTGTGCAGCTCTTAAGCAAAATGTCGACCTTTGGAGGTTGTTTCAAAGGGTGGGAATGGTCTCCTTTTTTGAGGCTATGAAAGGCTACAATAAAATTTTGACAGACAAATTCACAAATTCTTGGAGAAAAGGGCAGGTGACTATAGGGATGGTCAAATTTGAAGTCTTTGATCAACTCATTATTGAGGCAACGGGTCTGACAAATGAGAGAAGAAAGTGTTGATGCAGTGTTTTCCACACTTTCTCAACATAGGTAATGCATAGGTACACTACCTCTCTTGAAAGGAAATTTCCAACAATAAGTTGTTGAAAATCACCCCAAGGTCTCTTGGGTGTCAGGTCATGACTTGCATGGAATCCCTTAGTTAATGTTTGATGCAATTTTGTTGGTAATCACAGGGCAGACTTACGAAGCTAGATGAATCAAAGTGGATCTTGAAACGGAGTTCTAAGGATAGGAAGTTGATGTACACTTTGTTGCAGGTTCGAACAGTAGTCTGAAACTCCAATATTTTCCTAAGGTTTGGCTTTACAATGTGCAATGAACCTTAGCATAGGATATTTCTAAAAAAAGGAAAAAGGGAAAGGAAGAGAAGAGGTTCCTGGATCTACAACTAACCATGAACAATGATCATGGAGGTTCCTACTATGGACAACTTCCTTAAAACAAAATTTCACTTAACCAAAAAACTCACAGTATCATGAAATTTGTGCTATCTTCTAAGGACTGCAAATATTTTACCATTCATTCACCATGTACATGCATGAATAAAGATAAAAGTTTGGAGAAACTTTGAATTTAAGTCTAGACTAACTTTACACAGCCATCTACCAATAGTAAACAACAAAGCACAACAAAAATCTTCACAACCATAGAACAACATTACCAAATCTATCAAAGCAATCTAAGACTAACTTAACCAACAAAGCAAATTTAACTAAATCATCTAACTATTGGAGTTGAATCATGAAACATGCAAAGAAACTTAGAAATGCACCAAAGTCATTGTATTTCTATTATAATTTCAGCAGCATGTCATTACAACAACTTAACTCTCCTTGAAAATGAGAGGAGACCCCCTATTTATAGTGTCCAAAAAGTAGAATGAATGGCCAAGATTGATTTTCATTATGTGGCCAAGATTCACTACAAACTAGGGTTCTACCTAACCCACAATATATTACATTTTAAAATACATTCCCTTGTCCTTTTCCCTATTTTGTCTTCTAGTGGCAACACTGTACCATTTTGTCTTTTTGTTGATTTCCCTTTGCTATAGCTATTCAGCCTTAAGGAGTTCATCATCAATAATAGTGTTCCCTTCTTGCTTCTTCAAAGCGGCATATTTCATGAACTTCAAGATTAGCAATTGGAGCTTATCAATTTCCATAATCTAAGATTGTAGCACTTGGTAACCCCATTGTTTGGACTGGTTGAATAGCTCGTACTTGGCAGTGTGGTCCCTGAATAGCTCAGATTGGGCAGCAAAACTCATGAAATCTGTGGTGATCTCGACGGTCATTCCATCTTCCATTTTCTTTTGGAATTGAGGCTTTATCTTTTCTAGATCAATTTGGACAACAGGAATATCATACCCCATCATTAGCTTCAAATATCGACTGCAATCCACCCAAACTTCCTTGGCCCACTTGATATATGGATCCACCTTGTCAAGCACCTACTCTAATCTTTCCTTTTGGTTTTCAAAATCCATCTTCCACATCTCTACAAGCCAATGATCATCCTCTTTGAATGCGAGCTCCTCTTTCCAAGTTTTCTTTGGCAACATGAGGATGGCCTCAATTTTTGGGTAGGTAGACCCGTACATCCCCGGGAAATCTGTACATAATTTCCTTGTGCTTTCAAGAGACCTTTGTAACTCCAAGAACTTATTGGTTGTCTTGACGGCTCGACCGATGGCCATGTTTCCAACATATAAGACCTACCAGAACCAGCTCTTTATGGTCCTATCAAAGTTCTTTCTTTTTTCAAGCTTGTCTATTTGTTCTTTGGATAGCAATTGTGGCGAAGCCGAAGACATGGTAGGCAGTTCCTCTATTGATGACCATTGTTGGATGTAGGTTGTCAGATCAGCCACTTGTGCCTTGAGTTCTTCCTTTGAAATCTTATCTTTCTATATCAAATGCACTACCGTGGTGACAGACTCCTGAAGGTGATCCACTTTCTATTCTCTAGAGGTCGTCCCCAAGTCGATAGTGGATACATTATAACTTATTCCCTCTTTTCCCACCACCAGCGTGCCTACTTGCATGGTTCTAGATCCAGAAGCATCCATTGTTATCTTGGATCTAATTTTGGGCTTCTTTTCTTTCTTAGTGTTTATTTGCGTCTAGGCTAAAATGGCCTCTAGCCTCGCTCTTGGATAACTCAGGACAGGAGATTTCTTCTCAAGTTGCTTTTCCAGCCATTTAGGCATTGAGGACTTTTCTTTAGGTGATTCATGATCACCTTCCTCTTCATCTCTCCTGATTTCAATCTCCTTTTCTTTAGGAGTTTCTTTCTCTACCCTTGTATCTTCTTCTTCTTCATCGAAGTCCTGAATGAACACCGTGCGCTTGATGGGGGATTCGGTGTGCACGCGCTCCTTGGGGTTGTTTTCCTTTTCAACATCCCTTTCTTCCTTCTCTTCTTCATGTTCATGCCCCTTGGGCTACTCAATCTTCGGAATCTTGTAGGTTTCAGCCTCTTCCTCAGGCTTATCTTCTTCTTTATCTATCTTCTCCTCGTGTGGAGGCGGCATATCTTTGTGTTCTTCTTTATCCGGTCCTTTCTTCCTTTCCGAGAGAGGCATCTCTTCATCGTGCTTGGGGCCTTCTTGTTCACCGGCTAGAATTTTGGTGCTTTCTTCCATTTTATCATCTTTTTTCGCTTCTTTGGGAGGTGATCTTTCCATTTCTTCTCCAACATCCTTCAATTGTTGGGCCAGTTCCTCCTCGAAATCAACATCAAAGTTTTGTATAATTTCCATACCGGCATCCCTTTCCTCATCACTCTCAGAAGACTTTGTATCCTCTCCTTCATGAACTACCTTATCAATTTGCAAATGTTGATGTTCTGGATGCTCATGGTAGTCATTTTCTTCCACCTCCTATGCCTTTGTGGCTTCCCTCTCCCATCTTTCCCACTCCTCTAATATCGCCATTGTGGCTTTCATTGCAGGTGGCTCAGTTAGGGGCTTTGAGATAGGAACACTAGCAAGAACCTGTGCCAGGGCAGCCTGGATGGCTAGATTCATTAACACTTCAGAAATTTTAGAGGGGGCACTCCGCATATGCCGCGAGAATTCTTCTGAAAGGGAGAGTGTCGGTATAGTTATTGTTGTTATTTCCAATGAAAGGGACGTAGTTGGAGACATGGAGGCAGAAGAAAGTGGAGAGGTGGTGGCGGAAGAAGAATCAACCACCACGACTGGTCCAGTTGGTGAAGAAGTAAGATGGACCGAGATTTCCACCGCAGGTGGGGAGGTAGCCACCATGGCTTGAGAAGTCGGTGGAAGAGAAGCAGTAACGGAGGTAGCCAGTGGAGACTTAGGTGGATCAACCTCCATTTCCTCTCCTTCGTGGAGTGGATCTCTTTGTATAATAGGCACTATAGTGGAATTGTCTGACCTTTTGTGTTTTTTGGAAGGTTCAGCTTATGAGGCCTTCCTTGCATATACTTTTGGGTTAGGCTGCTGCTCTTCAGCCTCTTTTCTTTTCCTTGACCTTGTGAGTGGAGGGGATTTTGAGATTTCTCCTGTTGAGTCTGTAGCCACTCCCTCATATGTTACACTAGGCTCACTTTCAAGCCCCTCATAGGTCAAGATGACCCCTAGTTGTTTTAATCAGGCAACTTTCCCATTAACCCATTCTCTTGTACAAGCCTCGATGGGCTCGGTTATGATGTCAAGGTCTTTGACCTCCTGCTCATCCCAATCTATCACTGGTAGTGGAAAATTGGCAACTGTGGTATATCGAGGATCCATGATCGTGCTCTCATCCTCTTCTACTTGATTGTGCATGGGAAATAGGTTCGCCCTATTCATAAAGTAGGTGATCATCCGCATGTAATTCCTCATCTGCACCTCTTTGTCATCTTGGTATTTTTCCCAAAAATCCTCAACACTATGTAAATATGCATACTCAGGTCCAAGCACCTTCCTTATATGTCCATAAGGATCCATGCATGGTCGGGCGGTGTGAAGCCTGAAGTGGTACTTGGCCAACTCCTATGAATTCCCTGCACATTGAGAGGTATGTAGTTCATACATTCCTTAGCCGAAAGAAAGGGGATAAGAAATCTCGGCCAAATGTTTGCTGCTTAGCAGGGTGTGTACATGTCACAATTGTCGAGAGAGCTCCAACAATATTATCCAGTCGTTAGGATACCGGGGCAGCTTGTTCGGTCTTTCTGAGAAGCCCTGGGCGTGGATGTATGTGAATTTTGGGTATTGAATGAACAAGAAAGCATATTTCTTAAGGAAGGATCGAGCACTATGGGAGACTCTCCTCTCAAAATCACCCCCAAGTAACCTGATAATATGACCTATGAAAGTGTCATTGACCCTGCAGTAATCCTTTTTGAAATTTCTAAACTGCAACTGGGGGTACCTATCGTAGACTTTTAATTCTCTACCTTGTTCTTCATTAGCGGCCCTGAACAAGCCACTGTACTGCCTCCGTTTGGCTAGTGAATAGACCAGGTAGGATGTCATGTAAAACTTGGAGGTCTTGTTGACATTCATGAATTGCTCATGAAAGTAGTCACTAATGATCTCGCCCCAATAGAATGTGGTCTCTGTGGTATCATCCTCTTTTTCGCGAAGAATCTTTTCAATGAAGTAGACCATCCATTCCTGGAAGTATGCAGCAGTGGGAAGGCCCATTACTCTGCTCGGGAGGGTTACTAGGTTGTGATAATCTTCATATAAATCGTTGTGAAAGGGCTCCTAGGGAACCTTAGCAACGTTGCCCCGCTTCTCTTTTACCCAATATTGATTTATGAGCTTCTTACATTGTAAGGGATCTTCGTCCCACATTGCCTTGCAATCTGCAATGCTTGGTACTTCCATTTCCCTGAAGGTGGGGATATGAAATTTCTTTGTTATTTCCCTGGGGGACATGTCAGCTAGAATGTTTCCATCCCTGTCCACTATTGTCTGATTCTTTGGTTGATATGTTTCCTTGCAAGCCATTACTAGCTCAGGGGCGACAAGAGATGGAGGGAAGCCTGGAGCCTTAGCAATTTTGATGCTTCTGATTAACCTTGCATTATCTGTTGTCTGATTGACTCTGATCCTCTATTTGAACTCGTCTATGTCAATATGCCCAATGTTGGTGTCTGTAACCTCTTTCCATTCTGTGGTGACCTTGGAATGTAGTGGTTCCCCTTGGAACTGGTACTTCATCTGATCCTTGTCTTCTTTTCTGCAAGGAGCTCTACCTATTTTTTTTCCTTTTTCTTTCTTTGTGACGGCCCCTGAGGGTCCTACACCTGATTCCATATATTCTACAGACAAAGGAAAGATGATCACAATCAAGCATGAAACATTATTAGATTGAATAGTATGACAATCAAGAAATCTAACATTTATCCTAGACGATCATTAGCAGTTTACTGAAGGGAGTTTGGATAGTCCCCGTCCTAGGGGTCAGACTTCCCTAGCCAAAATGTTGTTTTGAAGGGAAAACGGGGCAAGGCAATCTATATGGTTTCTTTCGCCTCCAAATTTAGATGATTTGAAAGGTCCATGGGGAAGAGGGTCCAATTTGAACATGTGGGTGAAAGTTTGTTTCCAAATTGGAAGGAATTTAGGTCATCACTGGGGCATTCAGAGTCATGAGGAGGGAAAGCCACCTGGGGTTTTCCATTTGGAACAACTTTGATGAAATGGCATTCCGGGGGAGGAGTTCCGATATCCGGGACCCACGATATTGATGGAAAGTTGGCACAATTCCCTAATCATTTAAGTGTTCGGGTCAGAGGGGATGAGAAGCCACTCGAGGATTGTCATCTGAAACTGGAGAGCTATGAGCGAAATCCCGATGGGAGAAACTCAATGGATTGGACCTGGATATAAACTTCATTTCCAAATTTTCTTCGTTATGGGTTCTATCAGCAACTGAGGTACTGGGCCCTGGAGGTTGGAAGGATGGGCTTGATTTTATTTTTGCAACGACTGAGATGGGACAAAGTCCCGACGGTGAAAGTCCAGTGAAGCGAATTCAGCAAGTGTTGGGACACTTAGGCTTTCATCATTTTATTCACGCGGCATTGGGATGTTCGAGACCCGGAGGGAAGAAAGTAGCCATCTGACAACCGTGTGAAACAACAATGTTGCAACAGAAATCCGCAAACCAGGACCCAGAAAGCGCTAAGGATGTGGGAGTTTCATTTTCTAAGTCAGGCGGCGGACTGAAGGGCGGTTCCCCGGGATCGGGCAGAAAAAACCAAGATGTTGTTTGGAAGTGGTGAATGGCAGGTGGCAACCTGGGGATGGAATCTCGCGGAAGTGGGCCCAGAGATCATGGGTTGAGTCAAGGAGTTCAATTTTTGCCAAATCCAAATGACAGAAAGACAAAGGCACTCTGGGATGGTGGACCCGAGAGGGTATTTCGCCATTTTAAGTTTGTCTTCAATTTTCATGTTTTATCGACAACGAAGGGGATTCCCAGGCTCGGAGAGATTTAAGGTTCTATGTGAAGAACGATGCTAGGGCAGGGAAGTTTCTAATTCATTTCTAGGGTGATTTGCATAGGTTTCTTGAAATTTTACCACATGGGTTTTTAAAGCCTCATTCTTCTCTATCAAATGCATACATTTTCATTCCTTTTAATCATCATTTCACCCTGAAATCAAAGAAAAACACAACATGAGACACAAGCGGAAAACTTACCACCAAAGTTCGGTGAATGAAGATGGTGAAATTTCCAACGAACATGAGGGATCAACGAAGGAAGACTACGGGCTCGAAGGTGGCGCGCAATGAAGGCTCTAGAATCACTCTAAACTTCTCTGGCTAACCTGACATGTGAAAATGACAGGTCGAATTGGCTTATTTATACCCTTAAGTGAATTTAATGCACCCAATTAAATCATGTATAGCGGGCTCACAAGTTGGTGAATTTGAAATTCAAGATTAGTTGCAGGAGGGCCGAAGTCTGGTGGCTAAAAAGCCATTATCAAATGGTCGTTTGAAACTTAGCCAAGAAACAAGGGCAGCGTCGAGGATGTCGGACTCCAAGCAACGGGAACTCATTGAAGGATGGCCGTTAGAAATGGAAAAAGAGCAATGAAAGTCCTGCAAGAACATCCCAACAGGCCGGGCCCGAGAGGTCTCAAAGATGCTCATTTAAACTTGGTCGCTGAAGACACGGAGAAACGATGAACGAAGCATTAGGGAAACCCGACCAATGAAACCCGATGGGGTGGGTCCGGAAGGTGCCAAGGACGCTAGCAGAAGCAAACCATCAAGGGATCTCCACAAGGACCTAAGATAGAAAATAAAAAGGGATGAAACATGGTCAACTTGAGATAAGGACTTAAAGGTACATTGACCATATAGGACACTAAAATGGGGGCATGTAAAATGAGGTGATGAAAAAATGAGCAAGCAAGGCGAAGGAAAGAGAGGGTCCTCGTTGTAAACGGGGCGTGTGTGCCGAGGGTACAACAAAAAGTTTGTTAAGAAAAGTGGATTCAACTATCAAATTGTTACCTATTTTTCACTCCAAGCTCAAACAGGTAGAGCTGAATGAAGTTCATCATTTATAGGTACAAAAAAATTTCATGTTTTGCTGATTAAGTGTTCATTGATCATCATTGAGATCATCTTATATATGAGTCATAGTTTATTGTGCAAACATTTAAAACAGAAAATTGAGAAAATTTGCATAATAATGCTTTTATTCATTTTGTAAAAAATGTTGAATTCCACAAAAGCTGTGGAAGTAACTTTTGGATTTTTTTTACAACCAAATAAGGAATGCTTAAACAATGGTATGCTATACAACTGAAAATAACGAAAGCATAGGGTAAAAGATGATCCGTCATTGCCTGGAATGACGAATCGTTGACGGTTGAGGTTCAGTGGTGACGTCAGTTTTAGCTCTGTTTCCAGCTTCAGCTTCGGTTTTCAGCTTCAAAGGGATCTGCAGGAAAAGATTAAAATGATGTTAGAGATGGTCTCTAAGCAATAACGGATCAAATCCTATCATATGCCTACGCTACTGACAGGAATATAAGATACAGTCAATCAGGAATTCATCAGATGATTGCAAAACATCAAGAGGAAAGACATAATTCAATGGAAGCTTTCAGCTTCTTTTATTTTGCTAACATATTTGTTTCAGTGTGCAAGAACTGGTCATCATGTTGAGTTCATTTCATCAGATATGTGGAGTAAAACGTGCTCCCACAAGGGTTGAGCCCGACATATCAAAAGGATACACTCTCAAATTACATACGAGAGTTCTTTAACATTGTCAAAACAGTCATCTAAAGAGCTACTGAAATAAAGAAATAGTCAAATAAGCAGCTTTATTTCAAACAGATTCAGGAAAAGCAGCTTGAGCAATGTTGCACTCATTAATTTTATTTTTTGTTTATGCTCTACTTTATATTTTTCACATTACATCTAAATAAAGTTTTGAGCCTCTTTGCATTGAAGAGAAACAGGATATTCAAGTATTGGAATTCTTTCATAAACCATATCACTGTACAGGACATATTTGCAACAATCTAATTTTTTGTTAGTTCTTCAACAGAAGGCAGCAAATTTTGTCTTAAGTCAACATTCAAGAATAATGGAAGAAACGATGCATCATCTTTTATCAAACCAGCATACAGTGTCACAAATGTCAGTGAGACAGCAATGGAGTATGAGTTTTCAGCATTGACATTAAATGGAGTGCCCATTTTCAATGGTAGTCGCTATTTACAGTTTTCCAAAACAACAGCTATAGAATTTTAATTTCTTTAATGTTAAAAGTTCATCATTTCATTGAAATTCTATTTCAGCTCTGTTTGGCATTTTTACATCACTTTTTAATAAAGTGTAGAGCCTCTTTACATTGAAGAGAGCCAGAGTATTCATGCATTCGAGTTCAATAGACAACAGGGGAAAAACCTTTCATGTTCATAAAAGATACTCAAAGATACTCAAAAGAATAATCATTACTTTGAATGAACAGTTTTTCAAGCAGCAACTGTCATTAAGTAGACAATACATTGCTATATATCAGAAGATATTCAAAAGATGTCACAAGACAGTGTACAATAAATTTTATCTTTTCCAAGGATCATATGTTGAAGCTGGTCAAAACAAGCAAAGAGCAGAAATACAACAGTGAACAAGGTGTGCATTGAAAACAGTAGTGAAGGATTAATGAGATGATTGGAGGAGAAAAGAAATGTTTTGAGTTCTTAAAAAATACAAATCTTGAATCATAAGACAATATTTGGATGTCTTAGAACAGTAACACTGCCCATCAAGAGTATAATTCACAGACAAGTCATATAAATCTGTGTGCAACAGTTTGAGGAAAAGCATGTTTGCTACAGTGGAACAACATGAGTGCATACCATTTTCTGATGTTCATTATACAAGCACATACTATCAACAGTATAAAGGTCAGAGAATGTAGGAAGGTAATCAAATGGCATTCATTTTATGATCTGGAATGATCTTTTCATAGTGTAGGTAGTTGTGATACTGCTGACAGTAGTTATATAAGCATAAACAGAGTAATGTTTGAGCAGTTTTATACAGAGAATGAGACAGTCAAGCACATGCCGAGCTACATATCACATACATTTACAATGGAGAGTAAAGTTAACTGGGATCTTTTGCTTTCCTTTGATCATTTTCAAAAACTAAATGCAGAAAAGCCATGGAAAGAGGTACAATAAGGTCGCGAGCTGTTATAAAATGAAGCATAAACAAGGCACGAATACCATTTAACAAAAATCTCAACTATCCATGAGATCACAAATACCCAGATCAGAATTATTTGCCGCGGCCTGAGTATTCAATGAAGAGCTTTGAAAATGAACAAGAGTGCTCAGATCTGTACAAAGAAGACTTACTAGGTAATTTTTCAGAGAATCTTCAAGAAATCGACAAAAGGCAGCATTATGAATGTTATGAGAAATACCCAGATACAAAACAAAATACCCATAGTGAAATGCTAGTGTTTTTCTCAAGTTCGCTCAGAAATGTTTTTGTGATGTTAAAGAAACAGATTTCCCTTACCCATTTAGGGATTTTACTCTAAAAATATGACTGGCAAAATGATTTTATCAGTTTTAGCTACAAGCGCTCCAGAATCATTTAGGTATGCACTTATAAATGGCAGAAGAGATGATATATATTTGCCACGAATTTCTATATTGGAGAATATTAATAGAAAAAGAAATGAAAATCTGGTTTACCTTTTTCTTTTGAGGGCGACCAAGATTGAGGTGGAGGATCTGAAAAGACTCAGTGATATCTAAATCCATTTCCAACTCTCATAGCGACCAGAACCAACAGTGATGCAAAGATTAACAGAGAAAAAGAAATGATACAGAAAAACATCAAATTAAATCATGGCCACGACTGTATGAATCAAAAAATGATTCAAAATGGTAAGAGGTTTGCATTTTTATGAAAGATCAAGGCCATTACGCATTTTTACCTTGTTGAGGTTTTTCAGAAACAGCAAAGCATAATAAATTTTGAGCCTTGGCATCAAGGAAATTCCAGAAACCCTACTCATGGCGGCCGACTTCCTCCAAAATCTTCTCAAAAGTCAAAAGACATAATGATTTTAGGGTTCATGTTTTACCTTATTCATTCGCCCTAAATTCTTTTTGATATTTTTGCAAATGATTTTCAATAAATCATTTTGTTTTTAATTGTCTCCATGGTCACGTTTTTGAAGTCAACTCGCCTAACAAAGTGGTCGGCCTTATCAATGATGGAGTTTTGTGCTGAATATTTTGGTAAAACATTTAATCATTACCAAATACATATGCCAAGTGTGGTTAGCTCTAAGTATAATATGGTGATCTTCTATGGTGTTTATAAAACAATGCATATCTTTAATATATGCTAAAGATAGTGTATAAAGCTGTGAGGGGAGATTTAATTTTTTGCAAAAAGAATTATTCTCATTTATTTATTTGCATTAAGTCATGTAAGCTTATTAATTAAATGATATGTTTTAAATCATTTGATTAATATAGCATTTTAAAATGCAAATTAATAAATTTTATGTAAAGTTGAGTTGCAACTTTGTCTCAAACTGAAGATTGATCATGCATGGATTGAGTACAAGATATTATGGGCGGATTGGTAAAAACGAGGCAGTTTTGCATGCTTTAGCCCACTTTTTCAGGGATTTCAGTTCAGTTCAAGTTGCAGATTAGTTGCACGCTTTATGACTGCCAGTTCGAGTTTGTGTTCACTCATTTTTGCATGAGTTTGAGCCACTTTTTTAGGAATTTTCACTTGTGCTCGGATTTCACATTGTAATTGTCATGTTTTCACTTTCTGATGACTTTCAGTTACTATTCATGCACTTTGGAGTGCCTTTCATATTGTATATATTGAAAAAGTTTATCTTTTTCAATCTAGTTCTTGTTTTTCAGCCTTTGCACTCTGCAAAGTGAATCATCTTGTAACTCAACATTTTTTTATAGAGTAATACAGTAGTGTTTTTATAGGTTCAAATCGTGTTATTGCAGAGAATTCCTTCAAGTTTCAGTATTTTAGAATTTTCCTTCAAGTTTCAAGCATCTCTGTCATGTGGGATTGATCGAAGTAATTATTGTGTTGCAGTTTATGAAACCTTTAAATATTTATGTCTCCTTAATGAATTATGTATGCATCCAAGTTTAAATCTACTGGTTAAACATTGTGCTAATCAACAATTGAACAGTCTAGTTGTGGAAATCATATTTTCCTTATGTGATTGTTTCTTTAACAACCTTTGTTTAAAACATTCAAGTATTTAAACTTCCAGATCTAGTTGTGCGAATGAAAATAGTGAGTAATTGTTCTGTGAGTTAAGTCTGCATGTTGAATTCTTCGGTGCATCACCATAGTTAAAGTTTCATAGTTTCGAATTTAGACTTAGTCTTTCTACCTCTTTCCCAGCCAAATCAGTTAGTTTTAGGAGGTTTTTTCATCAGGGAACCAACCCTCTTTGGAGATTGATTCTCAAAATTAGGCAACCCACAGGCCTGAGAATCATTCCATGTTTCAATAGATTGCTAGATTTAAATAATCAAGCGTTCGGGTGCAATCTGATTGACAACACAGATGTTTGTGGAGAATTTTCTTCATGATGGAGAAAAGCTAACGCAGTTCCAGAACTGGTACGCTCGACTTGAACTTCCTCAACCTTTTTTCCTAGTAAGTATTGTATAAGAGCAAATTTGCGCCCTAGGTGCAATTCCCCTTTTTGCCTCTTTACACTTTAGAAAACCTAAGTCGGAGGCTTAAATTCACTTAATCCCGCTGATGGCAGTCCACTTGGCGCCTGTTTTGTGTGTCGATGGAGGTGTTTTCTATTAGGGATGCCCGTGCGGCATGCTTATATCCCTGGTAGATTCTTGTGGCTGAGCCAGCAGAGGCGTTACTCTTCCCATTGGCAATGAAGTTGTAACACCTCCTTCGGCCACCCGACCCAAATATGGTCATTTCCTTTCTCACTCCATAATCATTCTTTGAACTTGCATTTGGAGGTTGGATGAAATATTGGAAGAACTCTACACCACATCAAACTCTCATACTCTCATTCACAAGCTCATTTGCACTCACTTCCAAGCATTCCATAACAACAATATCACACTCCATCACGTCGGTAGAGTAAGTTTGGGACCACACCATTGCAACAGAGGCTTGAGTTCCTCTCATTTCTCCCCCAAGCAGCCTTGAGTGCTCTTGGTGGAGGTGGTAAGCTTCCCTCTCCTCTCCTCTATCATTTGGTCGAGTAGCATAGTATTGTTTGTAGTGTTTGTGTTTTTATCACTTCTTTATCTCTTTTCCATTGGTTGTCCATGGAGGTGGGAACACCTAAATGGGAGTCTAACTAAGGTAGACCCCTATACAGCCACCCCCCAACATTCTCTCTCTTGTTGTGTGTAGAGGTGTGAGCTCTTGGAGGATTAGCTGGTGAACGAGTTCATTGTTACCTTGTTGGGCCATTAGCTAGTTTTTGGTGGCTTGACCTTATCTTTATCATTGTCTAGCCGTACGGACTACAACACACTTTCAAGACGCCAGCGCACCGTGTTTTTGTCCAAATTCTGTGCTTTTGTCCTCGAACAGAGAGCTTTCCAAGATGAAGTGTTAAGCCTAGAAACCAGCTCGCCTAGCCTCTTTCTACATTTCAAGCCTGTTGAGTAGGTGAGAGGCCCTACGGTCCTCGCTATCCTCACCTTGCATACCCTAAATAATACACTTAGTTGAGGTAAGTTAGGGCAGCCTCTCGCATCTTGACCCTCCATGACTTGGGGTCTTGCATGTGGTGGTCCCCCCTCTCTTACATTTTTGGTGAACCTGACGTGAACCAACGTTTGTTCATCCGTTGGTGTTAAAACTCCCTTTAGATATTCAGTGGTTGTTGTGACCTCGTGTGTTGTGAAGGTTTATGAGCATCACAACCTAGTCCACAAATTTTGGGCATATTGTGAGGAGAAGTATACGACACCTCCCGATGGATAGAATGAAGGTCTCACTTGGTCTCTCTACAAGTCTCTTCTCTGGTCCTGCCATTAGCTTGGTCTTGCAGGAACAATTATCGAGAAATGAGATGGGGTTCGCTGACAAGACCGATCACATTCCCACTCCTCTGGAATCTCCCACGCCATCATCGGTGGATGAGCATGAGGCCATTCAAATCCCTGTTGAATATGTGTCTTCCCTTACAAGATGGTTGGGCGACCTTGAAAATCATTTGGAAAGAAATCTAAAGATGGCTAGAGCTGCTCAGGTTGTTAGTGAATTAAAACACATGATGAACAAAGATCAAATAGGTGTAGAGCTTCTGAGTAGTCTCTTTGGTATCGCCAAAGCGTGTGCTCCTTCGAGCAACTCTGGTTTTGCACAAGGAGTCACCTTCGAAGAACACGAGAGACAACTAGGAGTATCAATGCCTCCCACTTCTGTCTACATGGTCTATGCGATCCCTTCCATTAGTATCCCTTCCATCCCTGCACAACTGGAAACTATCAAGGTGAATAAGGTCTTGTTGGGCTTTAGCTTTACCCCTTTTGTCACCTCTAGTGGTGGAGGTCTTAGAAGAATAGGTGGTGGAGGTTTTGGTAGTGGCGGTGGATTCGATAGTGGAGGTGGTGTCAGCGGAGGTCATGGTAGTGGTTCCGACAGTGGCCCTACTGGTGGCGATGGCTCTGGTAGTCATTCTTGCGGAAGTCACACCGGTGGCGGTTCTGGAAGTGGACCTAGCGGTGGTTCTGGAGGAGGAGGTTTCTCTAGCCCTCTATCTTCTAACGACCCTATTTTGAATACTCTACTTCAAAATATGGGTAAGATGTAGAGTCAGTTAGTAGGCCTCTCCCAGGCCTCGGTCCAGCCCATTTTCCAAAACTTCTTCCGACATAGCCCATTGTCGGTCGCTATCTTAAACACTCCCTTCCCTCAGGGGATGGAGATTCTGAAGTTTGAGAAGTTCAGTGGCAAAGGGGATCCACAGACACACGTGTCTTCCTTTAACGCTCTCTACTCTGATTTCTTCCATCATGATGCTTTGATGGCTAAACTATTTCCCCGATCTATCAAGGACACAACACTCGAGTGGTACTGTTCCTTTCCTAATAATTCTATTTTCTCATTTGATTAGTTTATTAACTAATTCCTTAGGCAATTCCAAGCAAACATCGGGCCGAAGATGACCTTTTTGGATCTCGTCTAATATAAGCAAGGAGATAATGAAAAGATCACTGATTTCATAGCCAGTTATCAAGTGCTCCTTTCACAAATCTCGTATCAGCTGCCCAATTCTAACATGTAGAAGGTATTCATAGGAAACTTACAAAGACCTTGGCAAGAGAAGTTCACCTTGATGAAATATCCCTCTTTCGCACATCTGTGTGCAACTTTATGAGAATAGCAACAAATTGTTGCTCAGTTTAGGGGATATTCCTTGCGCTCCCATTATGAAGGGAAATCCATTGCATCAATCTCTGGAAAAGGAAAATCCATTGCAAATGTAGTAGCCGCTGCTAATGATAATGACCTCAAACGCAATCGAAAGTTCACAAAGTTATCAAAATCTTATACCTCCATCTTACAGAAGTTGTTGAGGGATAAGATCATAACTTTGCCAGCTCCTAATCCTATTAAGGAACCTTACCCTAACTGGTATGATGGGAGCACCTACTGTCAGTACCATCGTGTTAATGGACATGATACCGAACGTTGTATGCAGTTGTGTCATGAAATACAAGACCGCATCAAGGACGGTAGCATTCATCTCGATGGGAGTAAACAAAACACTAAAAAAATTAGTGGCAAAATAAAATAGTGAATTGCAGATATACATGGACCCATTTCTGTTGCATTGTGCTAACATGATTATCAATCCCACTAATTCTACTTCTCAACCTGAGGCCTATGTGAATATGGTCACAGTAACTTCCACTGTTTCACCCGCACTTGGTTCACCAGATATTACATTTACAGCACAGGATCTACCTTTGAACAACAAGCCCTCACCTCTTTACATTCCCACGATGGTATGAATCTCAAACCTTATGGCTCAATCACCTTGTCTGTCCTAATTGGACCTAGGACTATCGACATGGTCTTCGATATCATTATGAAGTCAGACCTATTCAGAGTGAAGCTAGGCATTCCTTGGCTGGCTTCCATGAATGGGGTCGCCTCCATTATCCACAAATGTTTAAAGTTCTCCCACAAGCATGTCATGCATGTAGTACATGATACCAGATATCAACCTTTGGTATCTTGTGGTGGATATTCGTTTGATCACTTTTGGCCCTCTCCAGTTGGTCTACTTCCTTCGAGAACATACCTACTTTATAAGAACTATGTGAAGTATAAAACTAGAGGCAAAGGGGAGCCAAAGCTGACCCTTCCTATAACAGAGCAATTGATTACCTCCTCTTCCTAGGAAGAGAAGAAGAAGCTCGCGCTTATGACTACTCCTTCTCCGAGAGAGAAAGAGAAGTCTACACTGGTCCCTTCTCCTTCTTGCGAAGGTAAAGAGAAGGAGGAGAATCCCACTCCCTCTTCCTTGAAGAAGGAGGAGAAGCCCATAGCAGCTCCCTCTTCTTCCCATAAGGGTAAAGGGAAAATGACCTTTTCATGGACTGCACCGTCCTCTCCCCTTTCCTAGGAAGAGTACTAGATGAGCAAGCCTGGTGGCTACCTATTAAATCTGATGATTCCTCCTTGGCGTAGGCCCAAGATCAGAATCGCGGACCTTCCTAATGAATTTCTAGGACCATGGTACTACTTATAAGGTAGGAAGAAGGGTTATCATAGAGAATTTGATTTGTTGCTCCTACCGCTCCTTCCCCTAAGGCAATGAGCAGAAAGAGGCCTGTTGTTGAGGCTCTCGAGTTGACTCCTCCCGTCGCTCCTCAGCCTGCTCCCCCTACTCCTGCACAGGAATCCATTCCTCCACCCAAAATGGCTGTAGTGGATGTTCCTATGATTGAGCAAGAAACTCTTGTCCCTTCACAAGCTCTAGATTCTAACTCCAAGAGCCGTAGGAACCGCCTTGCATGAGAGCGCAAGCACCGGTGAAAGGATCTCCTGGCCGAGTAGGCCACTTCGTAATAGAAGGAGGAAGAAATGACTACCCCCACTTCAGGGCCCTCTGCAGCGTCTTCTTCCTCCCCTCTTGTTGTGTCTCTTCTGCCTGATTCACTACTGGCTTCCGTTGTGACCACAAACACACCTAACCCTAAACGGGTACAAATGTTTATCACTCCTTTGGCGGAGCTGCCTTTGTTGATGACCGTTCCAAATATTTAGCCCTTCCCTAAACCTGTGGATATGGTTAACACTTCGGTCATATCCACTGCGGTTTTGTCCTCCTCCTCCTCTACACCTCTAGCTTCATCTGTGGGGAGTTCATCCCCTCCCATGAAGAAAGAGGTAGAGGCTATTCCTTCTCATGATAAAGTACGTAGGAGGATCCCACCTTCACAAGGTGGCCCTATGATGACCTATTCTATCCTTGTGACAAAATCAATCCCGACCTCCCCTGAGTTTGTCACCTCTCCCAAATCGTTCGGAAAGCCTAGCGGTGGATCTCAGGCATAACCCATCCCATCTGCTGAGGTAATACATGGTGCTCCCATGGGGTGCATGTTTAACTCTATGGATAAAGTCCCGACCCTGTCAGTAATCTTTGTGAAATCACTAACTTTGACTTCACAAGAGCTCAGTGGAGAGGACCTCGAGGGGCCCTCTTCCTTGGCCCTTGTTGCGGGAGGGTCAAACGCCCCTCCTCTTAACATTCCACCCTTGTAGGCTCATCCTCCTTCCCCTTATGAGGATCTAGATTGGGAAGCAGACGACCTTTTGGATGATCAGTGTTAGGAGGAGGTCCCCCTTTCTTGATCTTGTGTGCGTGTGTGTGTGTTTTGTAATGTGTTCCCCTGTACTCATGCTATGTGTGCCTAGATGACCCTCATCACCCTTGTTGGTGTGTGGATATAGTCATGGTTTGTGTGTCGTAAACCTTCTTCTATTTGTACCATCATTCTTCCATGTTTGTGTTTGATTTTCAATAAATTGGGGACTATGCAAAGCGTTGGGGGCATTTAGGCTTCCCTTCCATGTTGACCCAATTTTTAATTTTTACTTTGTTTTTTGTGCATTCTTCTTGATCTGGTTGGGGATTGATGATCTTTTGCCTTGCATTGCGGTTATCTACTATTATATGAGCTCAGACAAATCTGACCCCGCTAAACCAGATCCCAATGTGCCCTTTGTTTGTACTTTTTGCTTTCCCTTTATCTTTCTCTCTTCTTTGCTTGAGTTGTCCCTCCTATGTGTGACAACGTTCTTTAACACTTCAACTTTCAGAAAATGAATTTGCTGCCAACAAATCTTTTCTTGAAAGTCCTCACAACACCTTTTCCTTGGAAGCGCATTCTCAACTTGGAATCCTAACATAATGTGTTTCCTTCATCACGGGTTTGTAAAGAAAGGACTTGAAGACCTTCCTCCGAAGTGGGAACTTCTTTGACTTCCCCTCACATGGGGGCATGACCTTCCTTTCGAATTCCTTGATGAAGTGAACATCTTTCTAAAGGATCCCTTGGTGATGAATCACTCTAAGATGGTAACTTTTGAATTGC
Organism: Sequoia sempervirens; assembly: GCA_007258455.2. Taxonomy (NCBI): domain Eukaryota; kingdom Viridiplantae; phylum Streptophyta; class Pinopsida; order Cupressales; family Cupressaceae; genus Sequoia; species Sequoia sempervirens. The sequence continues at coordinate 163,143 of VDFB02255866.1, read as the reverse complement.
GTGTATGTTGATTGGACCCCCCTTATACTTCATGGCAGGTTCCTCAAGGACCCTTTCTTCTAAAGCCTTTGTAACGAATGGAATCTTTCACATCTAGCTTGGGGGCAGCCTGACTAGACTCGTTCCATTCATCCTTTCACGTCTAGCTTGGGGGCAGCCTGACTAGACCTTACTTTTTCAAACAATGCGTCCCTTGAGTGGACCGCTCTCCTTTTGAAGGGTTCCCAAGGGACCCCTTTGAAGTTTTTTCGATCTGCGTGACCGGCTACTTTGAACATATTATGTCTGCAGGTAGACATGTCACCACTTTTAGATGCATTCTATCTATGGGTAGACGTATCGATGCTTTAGACATGTTTTGTCTACGAGTAGACATGTCACCACTTTTAGATGTGTTATATTTGCGGGTAGACGTATCGATGCTTTAGACATGTTCTATCTGCGGGTAGACGTATTGATGCTTTAGACACGCTCTATCTACGGGTGGATGTGTCACCGCTTCTGACATGTTTTATCTACAGGTAGACATGTCGCCTCTTCCTGACTCTATGGAGTCCACTTCCTTGGGGCTTCCTCCATGCGAGAGATCTTGGGGGTTTCCTCCTTGCAGGTCTACGGGCCTGTAAGGCGCTTTGTTGTTCCAACTTCATAGTTTCGAGTAGCTATGGAGTCCTTTGTTTTTCCTAGATCTTTAGGTCCGCCAGATCACAGTCTAATTCCTCGATGATTTAGGTATACTTTTCTAACCCTACTCTACTTTACCGAGCACTCATTAGTACTTGTGCTTGCTAAAGTGGGGGAAAAATGTATAAGAGCGAATTTTCACCTTAGGTGCAATTCCCCTTTTTGCCTCTTTACACTTTAGAAAACTTAAGTCAGAGGCTTAAATTCACTTAAGCCCACTGATGGTAGTCCACTTGGCACCTATTTTGTGTGTCGGTGGAGGCATTTCTCTCAAGGACGCCCATGCGGCGCGTAGACGTCTGTGCGGCGCACTTACGTCCCTGGAAGATTCTTGCGGCTGAGCCAATAGAGGCATTACTCTTCCCATTGGCAGCAAAGTTGTAACACCTCCTTCAGCCACCCGACCTGAATATGGCCATTTCCTTTCTCACTCCTTCATAATTAGTATTTGAACTTGCATTTGGAGGTTGGATGAAATATTGGAAGAACTCTACACCACATCAATCTCTTATACTCTCATTCACAAGCTCATTTGTACTCACTTCCAATCAGTCCATAACAACAATATCACACTCCATCATGTCGGTAGAGCAAGTTTGGGACCATGCCATTGCAGCAGAGGCTTGAGTTCCTCTCATTTCTCCCCCAAGCATCCTTGAGTTCTCTTGGTGGAGGTGGTAAGCTTCCCTCTCCTCTCCTCTATCATTTGGTTGAGTAGCATAGTATTGTTTGTAGTGCTTGTGTTTTTGTCACTTCTTTATCTCTTTTCCATTGGCCTTCCATGGAGGTGGGACCACCTAAATGGGGTTCTGACTGAGGTAGACCCCTATACAACCACCCCCCAACATTCTCTCTCTTGTTATGTGTAGGTGTGTGAGCTCTTGGAGGATTAGTTGGCGAACGAGTTCATTGTTAGCTTGTTGGGCTATTAGCTAGTTTTTGGTGGCTTGACCTTATCTTTATCATTGTCTAGTTGTACGGACTACAACATACCTTCAAGACGCCAGCACGTCACACGATCATCCAAAGTCCGCTATTCTATCCTTAGACAAAGAGATTTTTGAGATGAAGTGTTAAGCCTAGAAACCAACTCACCTAGTGTCTTTCTGCATTTTGGGCATGTTGAGTAGTTGAGAAGCCCTACGGTCCTCACTACCCTCACCTTACATACCCTAAAAAATACACTTAGCTGAGGTAAGTTAGGGAAGCCTCTAGCGTCTTGACCCTCCGTGAGCTAGGGTCTTGCATGCGGTGGTCCCCCTCTCTTACAAGTATGTTTGTAATGAGATATTTCACTTTAGAGGGAAGATGCATGACAACCCATGCTTATCATTTTCCCCTTCTTAACCATATCTTCCATAATGACTGCATTAACCTGCCCTTCTATCTGTTATCTTCCTTGCAACAAAATATCGAGAATGGGGCAACTTCCCCATTGCACCAAGGTATTATGCTATCCCTCTACAAGTATGCCCTAGTTAACAACCCTCATGGCAACCCATTGGCAACTAGGCAAGAAATCCCTAATCAAAATGTCGATGTGGAAGATGAACCCTTGGTTGTTGCTCATCCTAATTTGGAGCCTAACCCTAGGCCTCTGCCTCAGATTATTGCTCCTAGGGAGAATTCGTCTGTGAATGTCGCCCCCTTGGCTGCTCATAGTTCCAAACCCTCTACCCCTATTGCTAAGTTGGCTTCTATGAAAAAATATTTTGAGTTTGATCTGATTAAGGCAACCTCAAAGAAGCGAAAACACTCGTCATTGCTCCTTGAATCACCCAAGGCTAAGAATATGAAAAAAGACCATAAAAAATAGAGTGTTGTTATAACCATTAATGAAGTCCAAGAGGGGAATCAATGGGATGAATTAGAGGAAGGGCAGTCGAGATTGACTAGTGGTGGCCGAAGATTGATGCATTTAGCTAAGGTTGCCTCATTGGACAAAAAGGGAAAATAGAAGGCTATTGACCAAGATGAGGTGGAACAAATGGTGGTGGAAGAATTTGAACCACAAGTTGATTAGGAAAGTGAAGACTTGGAATTTGAAGAGAGTGCTTATGAAATGGGAGAAGAAGATTCGGAGGAGGTAAAAGATGATAAGGAGGAGGATGACAATGGGAGGGAAGAGGAACCTAGGGTTTCTATGAAGGAGGCCACTAAAACTAAGAACAAAGCCAATGCCTCTAATTCTCCTGAGGATACTAACATTGATTGTTTGAAAAGCAGGATAACTTTTATCTAGGTACAGATGGATGACATGGAGAAGGAAATCATCACCCTGATGAAGGTCATCAATGGACTCATACGTTGTGCCATGGTGGGTGCGATCTTAGGACAAACAAAGATTAGGAAGATGCTTAAGAAGATTGGGAAAAGTAAAGACAAGAAGGACCAGGAAGATGAAGATGGCCATGATTAGAGGGAGTTTGTGTCCCAAATCAACAAAAAATGGGATTTGATTACCAATGCTAAGTAATAGCATTGTTTCTCTTTTTTGTTATCTGTTTGCTTAAGTTATATGACTACTTTGAAACTATTGGTTCTTAGTTTTTTTATCTCATACTACTATTTCATGATAGCTATGTTATGGTTACGTACCTACTAGACTTTGGTTAATCTTATAAATGGTCTACGTACTATTTTATGGATTAATATGGGGATTTTGTTTTTTATTATGTTGTTAATGGTTATGTGGTTGCAATTTTGGGTACTTGGCCTGCGAGCCATTTTGGGCTTTGGTTTGTTTTGTCTACTGTTATTTTTTGGTGTTGGATGGTGTTGTTTTTCCTAGCTTGTTTCTTTGTTTTTTGTTCTGGATTTTTAGCCACGGGATCAAGGCCCTTTCCCTGCTTAATCAATAACAAAGGTTTCACGTCAAGTTCACCTAAATGTAGAGAAGGGGGACCCATCGCCCTCGGGTCTCCAGGTCACGGGAGAGCCCCAAGGAATAGGCTGCCCTAAACTACCTCAAGTTTGCTAAATAGTTTGAAAAGGACAAGGTACTAAGACTAAAAATGAAGAGCAGATGGCTTACCACTTTCCTTTTTCTAAAATTGGATGCTCACAGGGTCAGAAGAGTTGGTTTCAAATTTTTGGCCTACGGCCTAGACAACTCACTATCTAAGGACAATAGTGTAGATCTCAGACTCCAGCACAACGTGTTGGTGTCTCAAGGACATGCTGGCATTCATACAAACAAGGATCTAAAATATAGGCAAAAACTCAAAGAAACCTACTACCTACCTAACTAAGTCTTGAAAAAATATAAAAGTATAGAAACAAAAAATATGACAAAAGAAGACTAAGAAATAAACTATTGCGGAAATGACAAGGAGGGTGAGAAAACATACCTTTTCACCCATGAGTTGATTCTTCAAGTACCTTCACTCAAAAACACCTACACACATAGAAATAGGAAAAATGTTGGGGAGGACTACCTCAGTCAGTCCCTCGTTTCGATGTTCCCACCTCCATGGAAAGCCAGATAGCCACAAAGTGTAGAAAGTGATAGAGAAATAGAAAGGAAATATAATTATTGCTAAGAGAGAGCACAAGCAACTAGTATGCTACTTGATAAACAAGATGATGCAAAGAGCAAACAATAATGAGCAATATCACCTTCACAACTATGAGCACTCAAGGAAAGTAGTGGAAGAAGCTTGAGAATTATCCAATAGTAGCTTTGTTACAACAAGAACGTTGTGTAGGAACCAAAACCAACAACTTACAGCCAAGGAGTGGTGTACAAGTTGTAGAATGAACTTAGAATGTGAAAGAGAGTGAATAGTTCATGAGAATTGAGCAAGAGGGAGTCCAAGAGAGTGAATGAATGTGAAAGAATGGATTTGAACTAGAAAAAGGGAGGCAAGAGACCCATTTTTCATTGATCAAGGACATAGGAGACGTTACTCTTCACGACCAATGAGAAACATAATGTTCCTGCAGATTCTAGAGGCAGGAATCATGTCAGGATGGTAGTGCAGCATGCGAACGTCCGTGCGGTGCATGTGTGTCCCTAACATAGATTCCTCCATCGACACAAAAATATGTAGCTAGGTGGAGGGAGTGAGGTGGTGGTGGTAAAATTGCATCATCAGGTTTACATTTTCTAAGGTAGGGGTGACGAAATGGGGAATTTTCCTAGGGGTGCAAATTCGCTCCATTACAAATATAAATTTTTGAAGTTGTGTATCATCAAGTAGATTAGGTTATTGGTTTGTAGGGTGATGAAGAAGATAAATTATTAATTATTTTCTTACCAGTAATATTTCCGTAGCAAGTTGTGTTGAAGAATTCAAAATATAGGGGCAATTTCAAGATTGTGAGTCTTCACAGGGAATGCCTCAAATTTTAGGGTTATGTGTCAAGGATACAAAATTAGATTTGAACTAAGTTTTTGATTCAATCATGAAGGAGTACATTAGAATTTATGGTATAACTAGGTTGCAAGCTTTGGATGAGTTAGAGTGTGTACATGATTTATCCCAACTTGAGGTTTTACCTCACATGATGCTTTTCAACTTGATACTCAAGAATAAATTTCTACCCCTTAATTTATGTGTAGTTCAAGGTGTGCTTTATGCTACTAAGGAGAAGGAAAGTATTTTTTTTCAAATGATGGAGCATGATAATGGCTCTTACTACTTGTACTTTCTATGTTGAGATTATTTTCACCTCCACTTCTAGCATGATAGCCAAATCACTAGAAGTTTGCATGTGCCCACATTCAAGAATGGATTTTGTTGCAGTTCAAAGGTAATTTTGGTGGGATAGAGGTTAGTTCAACATACTTTTCTTCAAAAAAGGGAAGTATTCTCTGAAATCGTATCTATGGCCTTGTGTCATTAATTTTCTTTGTAGGGTTTGACTTCCAATTATGTTGTGAGTATGCTTCCAGTCATTTTTATTTTTTTCATACTTTCATGTCTTGGTTGTAAGTTATTGTCTCCCTATATAAAGTGGTTTCTTATTTGTGTCACGTTATTTTATAAATATTATTGTGTTTGTGCAATCATGATCCCTATTTTGTCATGATGAAGAGTTTTTATCTTGATCCCATTTCTTCCTATTTTCGTATGCTCCCTAAGATTTGGATTCTCACTATGCCTACAAGAGGTACATGTCCCCAATCAGATTTTTTTGGGACTTAGCTTTGTAATTCCAATTGTACTTGAGTCCCTTTTCTTTTGTGTGTCTTAGCCATGTTTGAACCATTGGTTATAATTGATGTGAGATATTCTAGAATCGGGTCACCTAAATGTCAAAAGAAGTAAAAATGCATGAAAAGCCAAAGTATAGGCCATTTCTAGTATCTTAATATTTTTTTCAGCCTTTGAAACTTTTGGGGAATTTCATACCTACATACATTCCCTACTAATGCCAACAACCCACTCACGCCCTTATAAAAAATTCCTAAGTGTTTAGTTTTTTATACTTTTAGAGTATTCCTTACTCCCATCCCATGTTTGATGTAAGGAGACTAGTTGTATTATGAAGAAAAGTTATGTTTGGTGGGTTTTCAAGGTTTTTCATGTCCTCATCCTTAGTATTGGGGAATCACCAAGTCTAATACTTATAGAGATATCCAATGGGGGATCTTCAATGGAAGAAGTCCAATAATGAAGTAATTTCAAGTGATTTTGTTAGAGAATCAAGGTGGTATGTCATTGCCTCCCTTCCTAACATATTAGAGGAATATTATGTTTTTTCATGGTATCGAGGTATCATCTACCCCCATCCCATGGCAAGAAGGTTGAGGGTGGTCTGATGTCTTGATAAGGATAAGGTTTTTGGTATTTCTCTATAGGATATGGGAGAATTTAATGTTCATATCCCCATCATGGATATTTCAATAAGGCCAAAATCCTAACATTTTCCAGATTTCCCAACAAGAATCTAAATGCAAAAATAGATTTATATGAAAAAATTCAAATATTTCCACTAAGGTGACGAAGCTCTGATAACTAAGAAGCTATTGGAAGAGTTATTGGTAAGTTTCGATAATTGGTGATATGGTTGAAATAGGACATAAGGAGATTTGTATTTTTTTAGAGCATTCTAAGGGACAAGAACTAGGAAGCTCCAACAAACTTCTGAGTTCTAGTCTACCTTTAACAAGTGATAAGAGAGTAACTAAAGGACAAAGAAAAGATAAGCAAGTATGTAGTGTTGTCAAAACTTGTGGTAGTTTAGAACCACATTGAGTTCCTAACATGGAAAGAAGTACAACCAACCATTTAGAATTTGATATGTCATAATTTTGGTGAGTGTTAGAAAGGGAAATATCCTAAGGTATTTTTAAACTAGAGAAAATTTCATGGAAAAAAAGTGCAAATCGATGTTGTTGATTGTAGTGAAATCGATGACCAGGGAAAGCATGGAAAAAAATGTTTTAGAGGCTTGAGTTGTTCTTTAGGAATATCAATATAATGAATCATGTACATTATTAAAAATAGAATCCTATTATTATTAAATTCATTTTAAATATGTTTTGAGCACCACATGTAATGACTTTATGTTTACTTTCCCAACCATCCACCATTAATGTAGATAGCTCTCTTAACTACCTTGCCCACCTTGTATAGTTGTCATTCATTCGAGGCACCCATTATGGGTGAGAATGATTCTACACTGATTTTAAATTTTTTGTAATGCTTCTATTAGGGTTTTGGTTCCCAACATGGTTAAATAGATGTTTTGGTTCATTTTAAGGTGGTTGGTTGTTGAGCTAGTTTTATATTATAGAATTATACAGGTAGGTTGTTCTAGGGATTCAAACTTTGAATGTTTGAGATGTAAATGAAGGGATACACCTTGTAATAGTGTGGTAATATTATTGTAATGTATGTTAATGTAAATTTATATTTCCATAGCAATTTTCTAAGATTTAGGGAAATATTTTAATCATAATTATATGTATCCTCTTCCTACATTTTCTAGCACAATTGTAATGAAGGTTTGATGGTGTGTGACAACACCTAATCAATTGAAATTTATTTTTTATCATCATTCCTTTGTGTTGTTCATGAATTTGTTGCCCAATAGAGTATGCATTGGTCCATATTGGTGAAGAATCAATCAATCCACCATTTTAATAACCTTCTATCATGTTAGCTATACGAGTAGTGTAGATATGCATATTGTTCATCAATCCAATAAAATAAACAAGGAATAAGTTCAAGCAATATTAATGGATAAAAATTTAGAGGATCATATCTAGTATGCCCTCACCTTGCCATTATGTATGCAATATAAATGAATATATTTTAAGGGATTAATGAAGTTGATAATTATGGTTGCATGTGCAGAGCATGTAATAATCTATATAGGGGTTATTGCAACCAATCTTATTTGACCTAGTGTTAACTTTTGGGGTCTAGTAATCAATTAGGTTTGGTTATTATTATTTCAATTTTTTATTATATTTGATAAATACTTATTAAGTTATGCCTCTAGGAACATCCTCATGATTCCAAGCCAAGCTCAAAATGTAGGAGAGAAAACCCACTCTAGTATACTTGACCTTCAAACCTCCATAGTATGTAGATTAGTAGGTTTTACTTCCCTGATGAGAACCTTGGCGTTTAAAGTTAGATTTTGTTTTAGAAAGTGGAGTGCCATTTCAAAACCCAACAACATGAATACTTCTAATGTGGTACAAGGTATGAAGCATCCTTGAACCATAAACCCTAGCACTTAAGACTTCACTTTATGCACATATATTAGTCATTTAATAATTAATATTAATTATTAAATGCACTCACCTTAGGGTTAGGTTTTCCTTTCCATTTTGATCTCCTTTTATAAGGATTGATCTCTTGTATTGTATTCACTTCTTGATGTTCTTTTTTCAATCTGATAATATATTCTTACATATTGTCAAAGAAAAACCCTTGTTTTGTTTCCTACAGATTTCTTCCTTGTGACAGGTTTTTGCATGCAGGTTTCTTGGGCTTAATAGATTTGTTTTTCATCAAATCTTACATGGTATCAAAGCTAGATCTGCTGTAGCTTGTTCATGTTTGAAGAAAAAAGGGAGCAAGGGTTTGACAAAAGAAATTTGGGATTCTTTGGCTAATTTGAGAGGTTCTAGGTGTAGTTTTCAGATCTGGTATTCCTTGCCCAACGATATTTTTTGTTTAAAAAATTTTTAGGGTTTTTTACAAGCGCATGCATGTGAAAAGGCATTTTTTGGGGTGTCCTTCTCTGTGATTTTCACAGTGGTGTCCTTCCTGGTATCGTTTACCAGACTTGCACCTTATTCCTCTGAACGTCATGCATGAGCTGATGTCTACGTTGGTAGATCTGAAAAGGCAAAACTTCAAACCCCCGCAGGCGCTATACTTTGACTTGAAAGTTTTTTTTACCGACGATTGCTATCCAGATCTGCAATCTATTTCATCAGTAAATTCTTTAGGTACACAGAGATTTTTCTCATTCATCTACTGCTTTCTATTGTTTTCTGGCTTTCAATTTGTACTGGGGATTGGATTTTTGCATTGTGGGGGGGTGTTTTTTCTTGCTTTCTGTCATTTACATTAGAAAACTAGAATTTATAAACACCAAAACAAACAAACAAACCCCTTCTGCATCTTCTGTCTAGTTCTAAAAGACCACTAAATAATAATAATAAAAATTCAGAGTAGTTGAGGCACAGTTCACAGATGGTGATAGATCTATTGAATCTCTCACACTGCATAATTATCACACTTGGAAGGGTCGCATGATGAATCTTCTCCAGTCTTGAGGGTTATGGTCTTGTTTGGATGAGGTTCAGCCTCAGTTGACTCGCACCTTTGAGGTTATGTAGCACAGGAACAATATGGATCAGGCTATGGGATTGATGGCTTTGCACATTTCCGACAGTCTCCTGTTTCATCTTGATGGTTGTCTCACTCCTCGAGCCATTTGGACCAAGTTTGATGGAATTTTTGGTACTGTCAATGAGTTCAGAGCTTTGCAGCTTGAGGATGAGTTAACTTCCTTGGTACCTAATTCGTTTCCCTCCATTGAGGACTTCCTGATGAAGTTCAAATAGCAAAGATCTATCTTGCAGGGTTGTGGAAAGGTTAAGACTGATACAAAGTGCATCTTCCTAATCCTCTCCAAGCTTCGAGGTCCATTTCAGATCTTCTCTTCGACCTTCCATTCCACCATGGATGCCTTGGGTGCTCGACATGTCATGCCTACTTTTGAGGTCTTTTGTGATCGTCTGACTCGTGAGCAAGCTAAGCTCAAGCAGATGGATTCACTTTCAGGTTCATAGAACCAAGCATTGGTAGCCCAGTCCTCCAAGGGAAAATAGAAGCAGAAACCAAAGAATAAGAAAGATTCAGGGGCTAGTGAGAATCCCTCCAAGCCACCACCTAAGTTTGATTCAAAACCACAGCCCAAACATAAATCTTCGCAGTCTGGTGAGTTTTCCTCCAAGACTAAGAAGAAATCTGGTGATCCTTGCAGTTTTTGTGGCAAGGAAGGACATCCAGTTTCCAGGTGTTGGAAACATTTAGAGACTTTAGAGGAAGCCATGCAGCAACATAATATCAGTGCACCTCAGCCTCCTTCATAGCCCATAGGGAAAGGTCATGCTCTTTCTACAGGAGCATTGTCCTCAGAATCCACTTGGATTCTAGATTCTAGTGCCTCTCACCATATGACACACACAGAGGATTTGGTCACCGCTCTTGCCCCTACAGGCACTAGACATATTGCAGTTGGTGACTCAGCACAGCTTTCAGTTCAGGGTTTAGGTACTGTTTCATTGGATGGTGGTTGTCTTCAGGATGTGCTTCTGGTTCCTGAAATTTCGACAAACCTTCTATCTGTTTATCATATTTTCCACTTTGGCTCTGGTAAGACAGTTGAGTTCTCACCACATGATGTGGTTATTCGAGACCTTCATGATCCTGACTTGGTTGTGGCTACTGGGAGTGTGGATTCTGCATCATGCTTATACAGATTTGATGGCTTTGAGAGTTCAGACACTGTTGGTTCCTCTCTTATAGCACATGCAGATTCAGTGAGCAGACTTTGGCATGAGCGTTTTGGCCATGTCAATTATAGATATCTACAGCAGATGAGTACTCAAGCACTTGTGATTAGGCTCCCATAGATTTCTTGTACTGATGGTGTATGTCAAGGTTGTGTCCTTGGTAAACATCATCGAGATCCTTTTCCTAAGGGTCGAGCCACTCGTGCTAGGGCACCCCTAGAGTTGGTGCATAGTGATCTTATGTCCTTTCTGACTCCTTCCTTTTCAGGGGCCCGCTATGTGCTCACTTTTATTGATGACTTCTCTAGACGTACATGGGTGTACTTTCTTAAGTACAAGTCTAATGTCTTTGACTCATTCAGGACTTTTAAGACATTTGTGGAGAAGCAATCTGGACTTTCTATCAGGAGGATACACATAGATAATGGGGGGAATATGTTAATTAGGATTTTATAGATTTTTGCACTGAGCATGGTTTATAGCATCAGTTTACAGTCCCTTACACCCCTCAGCAGAATGGTGTCACTGAGAGAAAGAACAGAACCTTACGAGAGATGGAAAATTGTATGATACAGTCTAGAGCTATGAGTTCTTCATTTTGGGTTGAGGCATTCAATTGTGCCAATTATATTCAGAATTGGATGCCTCATAAGGCATTGCGACATATGACTCCTGAGGAGGCTTGGACCCATGTCAAGCCTGATGTTTCTACATTCTGAGTTTTTGGTAGTGAGGCTTGGGCATTTATTCCTGATGCTCAGCGGAAATCCATGGAGAGGAAGAGCCGACCACTCATATTTGTTGGCTACTGTGGGGATGTTAAGGCGTACAGGTTGTTTGATCCTGATTCCAAAGAGGTCTTGTTTTGGCAGGATGTCCAGTTTGATGAGCGCTATCCTCAGATGGATTCTCCATCACTAGCTTCTCCCTCATTGCCTACTCCTCCCTCTTCATCTCTTGAGGATTACTTATCTCTTGAGGATGATGTAGATGATGATCCACCATCTCCACCACCACCATTTGCTCTGTCTTTGCCTAGGTGGGCCCGTGTCACTGTTGATGTAGTTGGTTCTTTGGCAGGTGATCCTTTAGCTACTCGTCATACTTGTGCTCAGACATCTGGTTCTAGTCTTTTGAGTCATGCCATTTCGGATGATCCTCAGAAGTTTTCAGAGGCGACAGGTCACCTTGAGTGGGATAGGGCCATGGATGAGGAGTATTCTTCTTTGATGAAGAATCATACTTGGGATCTTTGTCCTCTTCCTAAGGGAAGAAAGTTGGTTCGGTGCAAGTGGGTGTACCATACCAAGTATGCTACAGATGGTTCTATTGATAGGTATAAGGCACGTCTTGTTGCTAAGGGGTTTTCTCAGGTAGAGGGTATTGACTACTCTGAGACCTTTGCTCCTATTGCCAAGATGAACTCTATACGCCTTGTCCTTTCACTTGCAGCTTCACAGGGATGGACAGTGTTTCAGATGGATGTGAAGAGTGCTTTCTTGCATGGAGACCTACATGAGGAGTCTATATGGAGCAGTCTCAGGGATTTGTGCAGGACACTTCTTTGGTTTGCAGACTTCGGCATTCATTGTATGGTCTCAAACAAGCCCCTCAGGCTTGGTATGAGAAGATGGACTCTTTCTTGCTTTCCTCTCACTTCACACGCTGTCATTTCGATCACACAGTGTATATTCAGCGTCAGGAGGCTGACCTTTTGATTCTTGTGCTATATGTAGATGATCTCATTCTTATAGGTAGCTCATCCTCCATGATTCAGAGTGTTCAGAGAGCTTTGATGGAGCAGTTTGAGATGACAGATCTCGGTCTTCTGCACTTCTTTCTAGGTCTTCAGGTTATTTAGTCTTCGGATGGGATTTCCATATTTTAGGAGAAGTATGCTCTTGATATGCTTCATCGATTTGGCATGCTTGATTGCAAGTCTTCCCCCACTCCATTTCAGTCAGGTGTTGTTTTGTCCTCCACTTGTTCTACTCCTTCAGTGGATCCCACTTTATATAGGCAGTTGGTTGGCAGTTTGTTGTACTTGACACATTCTCATCCTGATCTTTCCTTTGCGGTTGGCCTTGTCTCTCAGTTTTCCCATGATCCTCATGAGAGCCATTGGCAAGCAGCCAAACGTATTTTGAGGTACATTCAGGGCGCCACTCATTATGGCATTCACTACACTTTAGGATCCCCTCACATCATTGGCTTCACTGACTCCGATTGGGCTGGTGATGTCAATGATCATAAGTCTACTTATAGCTTTGTTTTTTGCCTTGGTTCTGGTCCTATCACATGGTCTTGCAAGAAGCAGTCTGCTATTGCATTATCATCTACAGAGGCTGAGTACCGTGCAGCAGTATTAGCCAGTTAGGAGGTTTTATGGCGGCAGTTGATGACGAGTTTGGGTTTCCTCCGAGATAGTCCCACTATTCTTTGGTGTGACAATGAGTGCCATTCACATTTCTCGCAACCCAATGGAGCATCAGCGGACAAAGCACATTGAAATCCACATGCACTTCATCAGGCAGTTGATTCAGGATGGTTCTCTCATCTTGGAGTACATTCCTACAGAGGAGCAGGTTGCAGACATCTTCACTAAACCTTTGGCATCTCCGCGCTATCTTCAATTGTGCTCCATGCTTGGGGTGAAGGAAGTTGTCCTTGGGGGGTCTCAGTGAGGCCTTCCTTCATGTTTTTTCTTTCAGCATGTTTCTTTATCTCTTTTTGGACAGGAGTTTTTTCCCACTGGGTTTTCTCCTTTACTCCGCTTTATAGAGATTTTGTTGTATTCGGGTACCTAATCTGGCCATGTTGTCGGGACCCACAGTTGCATTGTAGTTCCTTTGCTTTCTTTTGCATTGTTTGTAGCTGCATTGTAGCTCATCTTAAGAGGGGGTGTTAGAGTAAAGTAATTAATTAACTTTACTCTCCTCTTAAGACTTCACTTTATACACATATATTAGTCATTTAATAATTAATATTAATTATTAAATGCACTCACCTTAGGGTTAGGTTTTCCTTTCCGTTTTGATCTCCTTTTATAAGGATTGATCTCTTGTATTGTATTCACTTCTTGATGTTCTTTTTTCAGTCCGATAATACATTCTTCCATATTGTCAGAGAAAAACCCTTGTTTCGTTTCCTACAGATTTCTTCCTTGTGACAGGTTTTTGCATGCAGGTTTCTTGGGATTAATAGATTTGTTTTTCATCAAATCTTACAACTTTCAATTATATTATCTCATTGGGATCATAGGTTTGAACATGCCCATATTTAGGTTTCTTGTAAGAAATACTCCCAACTCCTAATCCCCAACATCTCACTTGATATTACCTTATTAATAACATGAGCTTAAAATTATCCTTATTTGCATGCCTTAAGAGATGAATGCTTTATTATCATTAACTTCCCAACAATGGTATGGGTTATGAGGTATCCCTAATTCCTAATACCTATAACTCCAAAACTCCCATGTCCTAAACTATTCAATCCTACCTATCTCCTTGCGTAAATTTGAATACCATTAATGACCCAATATGGCCTTGCAACTAAATAATTAATTTTTTATGCCTTAAAACAATTTTTATCTTAAATGAATAGATTCACATGTACTTGCAGTGATGAAAAGATAGAGGCACCTCGTTAAGTCATTAATTTGGTGGTTGATTTTTCAAGCCTTAATGGTCCTCATGCCAATAAATCATTCTAGAAATTTTTTTAGGCTCTTCTACACCTTGCACAATTGAATATAAGGATACCATTAATTCTCAAAATAATTAAAAATATGAAGAGAATAATTTTCTCATTCCTTGAAGTACCTTTGCACATGTTAAAGGGGTAATTTTTGTATGGGGGTATTGATGTTGATGACATCAAAAGCATGGGTGGCCCATGTATCACAAAGCAACCATGTTTCTTCTCCCAAGGTTGTAGGAACGAGTTGCAAGGTATCTATTTTTGAATCTTCATTCTATCAAGAACATGGAAAAAGGAAAAAAAGGTAAGGGAACATAGAAGAGGAAGAAACTTTCTTAGTAGAGCCCAAGGGTTTTAGTTTCTAACTACGTGAGTAAATATATTGATACTATAATGATCTGAGGTCATCCAAAAATTATAGAAACATTTGTAATGTCTAGTGAATAATTAAAAGTAGAACCGACCTCGATTGAGTGTCTTCTTATGAATGTGTGGCAACAAAAAAAGTATCCCTTCTGCTTTTCCCTTGCTTGTTTGGGACCTCCTGGTAGACTAGGCTTAATGGTGCCTTGATTTAGTGTTGTAATGTGTTTAACACATTCACATTAGATCTTGGGCCCTTGTGAACTAATGAATTTAAATGGTACCTTGCTAAAGTTTTGTGAAGTGTTGTAACACACTTTCACACTTTTCTAAGGTTTTATTAATTAACTACACTTAATAAATCTATTTTTAACCTTAATCATTCCTTATCTAAAGTGTTGTAAAGTGTTGTAACACACTTTCACACTTTTCTAGGTTTGTCATTAATAATTGGGCTTATTTTGCATCCACGAGCCTAATTTAATTCATCTTTTCGAGGATAATCCCGACACAAATCATTACCCAATCATAATTTAGGTTTTTTCAAGTTGAATGGCCCCAAATTTAGTGATTTGGGAATCATTTTCCACCTTGGGCGAATGAGTCCCACCTAGGTTTTTGGGTCCCGAACCTAGTTTCTCACCTTTCTAAGTATTTTTAAAAATGGTACCAAAAATTATGCTTGGTGGGACTCATTCACCACCTTGGGTGAATGAGTTCCATGTGGCCCAAAATAAAAATTAATTCAAATTCTTAGGGGGATTTTATCCTCCTAGATCTGATGTTGGCTTGTAGTGTTGTAATTTCAGGAACTCTTGCATAATTGAGTATAAATACAAGGTTCTTTCACTCATTTTCACCTAAGCATTCAAGAGATCACTCTGAACATTCAAGTATTCGTCATTATAGTAAGTTTGAGTTCACAAGAGCATTCAAGAGCATTCAAGGGAAAATTATCTAGCATTTTAGAGCAACATTCAAGCATCAAGCATCATTATTGTTTTGGAGCTAACAATTGTGATGTAGGGTTTCATGATTCAAGCTAGCACTTCATTCAATATTTATCACCTTCAAGCAAGAGTCAAGATCTACATCCATTGGAGCCATCTCATACATGTTTGCAACACTTTATTGCTAGGGTTTGGTGAGTTGCAACATCATATTTTGGTCATTCATCATTCTCCATTTCTATTTCATTCTATTTCAAGGTTTGATTACCAAAATGAGGTTTGACCAAGGAAAACCCCTATCCACTAATCCAACAACATTTTTCCCTCTCCTTGTGTGTGATTTGGAGGTCTAGGTTGCAGATTTCCTAAGGAGCATGATTGGAGAAAAGTTGTCAAATCATTCAAAGTTGTCAAAGTTGTCATCAAACCTTGGAGAAAATTGCAGAACACCTACAGGTTGCAAATCAGGGTTTCAGATTTGGAAATCAATCAGGAAGGACAGAGCAGATAGAAAAGAGCAGGATCAAACTTTGAAGCTCTAGAAAACCCTAATTGGACTGATTCGCCACTTCTAGTAAATGAGTCACAGTTTCAGTCAAAACTTAGATTTTTGCAGATTCAGATACCCATTTGGCAGATTCTTGTTCCTACACAGAAACCCAAATTTTGGAATGAATTTACCAGCTTGGTGAATGAGTCCCACTTAGCATTAAAGGTATAAATTCTAGTGTTTCATACCTCCTTCTAGTCATCTCCAGATTTCCAAGTGCACACAATCCTTTCTTTAGCTTTAGGTGTTGTTTCATTTACATTTCTAGGTCATTTTCTAGGTCATTGAATTGAATTAGGGTTTAGTGTTGCATCTTTCATTTCATTTATCTTTCCAAGTCTTAACTTGGTGGAGAACCCCTTATTAGTTTACATTCAACCCCTAGGACAACCCTATTGCAAGATATCTTTCTCCTTTGCATTGAGATCTCTAGGGTTACCCTTGAATGGAATAACTTGAAAGTGGGTGTGCTCTATGTCCTAAACCATACGATAGCATTTAATAACCCATTTCCATTTTAAGAGGTTTCATTCTAGTGAACCTGCATTTAAAACATCATAATTCTAATTTGGAGTGCATCATCATCCTAGATTTGGCTTGCATTAACATTGTATTAGGATTTGCATTAGTTAATTGGCATTCTAGGGTTTCTAATTTTGTATTAGTGAAAGCTCATATAGCTTTCATTTTTGCATCTCATTTCATTGAAAATCAAACAAAATCTGCATTTTCACTTAGGATTTACATCATACAATATAAAAAGCATAAAAATCAATTGAAAATTTCTAAAAATTTTGAAAAAAATCACTATTGGGATTCATTTGCCACCTTGGGTGAATCAATCCTTGTGCATAGTCTGCACTGCATTTTCTGGCATTTAAAACAATCTTTCTGAGTTTCTATTTACTGTTTATAAATTTATGTTTCAGTTTCCATAATTTATGTTATAAGCATTTCATTGTTCTTAGCTTTTATTGCATTTCCATTCATATTGTATATAGTATCCCTTGTACAAGTATTTGGTGTCCTATTGCTAATACTGTAGTGAGACAAATTTTGATACTCATGTCATCCTGCGATAGCACAATCATTGTGGATCATGGGTTATCTAGCTCTTTCACTCCTAGTATTGATACTAGTACACTAGGTATGGACCATACCCTCAACAACTCTTTACCTTCAAGTAGTGTGACGCATGTTGAAAACATGGTTGCTAGTGCCCTACAAGAAAACATAATTCAAATCAATGAATACTTAGCAAACCTACAACATCAAGTGCAAAATTTCAACATTTCAACTACTACCATCCCTACAATAGATAACATTCATCACATGCTTGAAAGTGAAGATGGATTTAAAATTGTGAAAAACATAGTTCAAATCTTTGGAAAACATCTCACCGCAACCACTAGTTGTCCTTTACCTACAAGAAATGTCACAAGCCAAGGAGGAACTCAAATTCCTCCCCTCACAACAACAGCCTCAATTCCCACCTATACAAACCCTCAAGTTACAACAACAATGCAACCAACTAGTAATGTGATTCCTTCCTTGGGTATTTTTGCTAGCATCCCTAGTTCCTTTGTGGCATCGCACACCATATCTCCTACCACTTTACCACCTATAATCATTCCATTTACTTGTCCCTTCAAAAAATACACCCCCACATCTTTTTCACCTCCATCTCATAACACAAGCAATGACCCTCTCATAAACCAACTTCTCCAAACCGTTTCATCCCTTCAAAAATCAATTTCCACCATCAACCAAAATCAAAATGGCCCACCTCCATATTATGTCAAAATTAGTCCATTGTCCTTAGAGATATTGTGAACACCGATGCCACAAGGTGTAGAGGTGCCTAGATTTGAGAAATATGGAGGAAAGGGAGATCCTTCTAACCATGTTAATGCTTATACCGCCTTATGTAGTGACTTTGTCCTTGATGATAAACTCTTGGCTAATATTTTCCCTAGGTCCTTGAAGGATACAGCCTTGGAATGGTTCTCTTCTTTACCGAACAACTCAATTCATTCATTCAATGAACTTGTTGAGGAATTTGTTAACCATTTCCAAGTGCATATCACCCCTAAGATGTCCTTGGCTGATTTGATGAGATGCAAGCAAGAAGAAGAAGAAAATATAACTAACTTTATCTCATGCTACCAATCGCTTTATTCCCAAATCGATGTCAAGGTTCTCGATCCTCACCTTCAAAATATGTTCATAGAAAATTTGCAAAGCAAGATACAAGACAAGCTTAGCATGATGCAATTTCCATCCTTTATGTACTTGTGTACTACCCTCTGTGATTATCAAAATTCAATTAGTAGTCAAGATATAAAATCCACTTCTACGCGAACTAAGAAGTTTGAGCCCGCAAACCAAAACAATTCCCACCCTTTTAGAAAACAGAACAAAGGGTTCCTTCAATTCAAACCCACTCAACAAACAACTTAGAATGTCAATAACCAAGTAGTTGTTAAAGTTGCGATACCCTATAGTTATGGAGACCCGAAAAGATAATTCACCCCCTTACCCGATACCCTTCATAACACAATGTCCTAACTCATAAAATAGAATATGATTACCTTGCCTCCTGTTAAAAATACCAATCCTAGTAAACCATTACCCACAAGTTACAAACCAAACTCTTATTGCCATTATCATTGACAAAATGGACATGACACAGAACATTGTAAGAGTCTTAAACATCTTGTGCAAGACCTCATTGATTCTGGTTGTCTTTCCATTGGAGGTGTTAGTGATCAAGGAAATAAGTTTGTTGCTCCTCCTAACCAAAATTTGCAAATATTTACCAACCCTATGCCTAATCATCACATTTCATTTGTCAAAGCCAGCAAAACTACAAAGAATGATGTGATGAATGTCGATACAGATGATGATAATAATGATTCTATTCAACATGATTTTATATATAATGATCCTATGGATGACATGGTAGGAGTGATATATGTCATTCCTCATAAGGGACAAACTAAAAATCCCCTTGATATTGCTTTCTCCTCTAAGGATATACTTAAACATACACCTGATGGTCCTCTTTACGTAGTTGGATGAATCTATGACAAGCCCACTAATGGGATACTAATAGATCTCGCCTGTGGAGAGAATGTGATCACCAAGGAATTCTTCCTTTTGCATGAGATATATCAAGATATATATGATAAACCAAAATCATGGATAAATACGCATAATGGATTCACTTTCCCTACGATGGGATCGATCACTCTTCCATTACAAATGGGACCAAAAACATTAGATATCACATTTTCCATCATTCCACTGTCGGACGAATTTCATGTGAAGCTAGGATATCCATGGATTCGCTCCATGAAAGTTGTCCCTTCGGGTGTGTATAAATGCTTAAAGTTTCCCTTTGACAATGAATTTTTCACCATCCATCACAGTTGCTTTAACCCATTGTCCTCTAAAGGTAACTTTTCCTTATATTTCTTTTGGCCCGAGCCTATGGAACCTATAAAACCACGAGAATTCTTTTTCCTATCATAACAAAAGTTCAAGGCAAAGAAAATAGCAGAACTATCCCTCTGAAACATGCTTCCGTACGAACTTACCATCCTAGACGAAACCATAATTGAGCCTAAAGAAATTCCAAACAACCAAGACCAACCTAAGAAAAAGCCTTCAACTACTTCCTACAAATGACAAAGAGATAATGAAAACAATCCCATCATACCTCCTAGAATAAAACAAGTTTACAAAGTCAAATAGAAAGTGGTTGAACAACCTCTTGTGGTTCCTTCCATTCCTCCCCTTAGGGAAGAAAAGAAACCTATGGTTGATCAACCCGCTCCTACACAAATGCAACTTGAAAATAGAATTTAAAGAAACAAGGGTGCTAGAGAGCGTAGGCATAGATGTCGTGCCCTTGCTCCGGGTTAAATCACAAAATAAATAAAGAAAAGAAAAATACAAACTTGACTGGAGCAATGCATGATGAATCTACTCTCACCTCGAAACAAAACTACCCAATGCAACAACCACAACAAGAGTTGAACCCTTCTTTAGACATTATCACTCAACCTCCTATTGTGAGTAATTTAGATGACGATGAAGAAGTTGCTAAAATTGACGAAGAGGTGCATAATAAACTGAATACATTTTTTTCCTCTTCCATGAGCTTAAACAACATTCTCCTACGAAGAGTGTTGAACTCGGTGATGGCACAAGTTTAGCACTTGCTATTGTCCCTTTGGCTAGTTGTCTGCCTTATGTATATGACGAATGTGAATGGGATGCAGAAAACCTGCTAATAGGTTGACTCACATGTGCCTTACTAGTATTTTTCATTATTTGTTTTGTATTGTCTTTTGTGTGATTGCATGTGTGTAATGTGATCCCCCGTAACATTTTATTTGATGTGTCTCTCTCTTTGTGACATTCCTCTATATGTATCTTCATTGTTCTCTATGTCGTAAATCTTTCATCTTTTAGCCTTTTAATCTTTGTCATTTGTCTTGTGTTTTCCTTTTGGGGATGACACAAGGCGTCAATGCATTCATGTCTCTTCGATGTTGACCCAAAAGGATTTTCCTTTGCTTTTTCTTTATCTTTTTTATTGTCTTGTGCTTTCCTTTTGGGGATGGCGCAAGACATTGAGACATTCATGTTTCTTCCATGTTGACCTGAAATGTTTTTCTTTCTTTTTGCTATTTTTGTGACATTCTTCTAGTTCTATGTGTATTTGGGGAATGATGACAATTTTGAGCTCTCTAAAATCATTTTAGCAAGAACATGCTGACCCCAAATTCATAGATCCCTTATGTGTTTGGATTTTCATCTTTGGGGGCAACCCCTCTCTTTTCCTTTTCTTTTGCATGACTTAGCTTTACTTGGAAACATATGACTTGGAATAGGGCTTTCCAAGTTATCTCTCATGTCCTTTTATTTTTTGCATTTATCATTTTCTACTTTAAAGTAATTGCTCACAACATGGTGTTTAGCAATATCTTTAAATTAGGGGCATACATTGGCATTATTCTTTTGCATTTTTCTTTCCATGTTTCATGGTGTAGTCTTTTTACTTTATACGATGCGTCTTTTGGTTTGTGGATGCCATTGGGTGTGATGTCCTTCAAGAGTGTGATCTTTCTTAGCATATTATATTCCTCTTAGTGACTTGATGCGACATAATGCACCCCCTAAGTTGTGAATTTTCTCTTCTTAGATTGGTCCTCTCTTGGAGACAATAGGCATAATTTTCCCTAAGTTAGGACCTTGCAATAACTAAGCAAGACTCCTTTGAACATTTCTTATTGTTGCATTTGCATTTTTCAGTTATATGGCCCCCTTGAATAATACAACTTCAATGCTTATAGAGCCATCTTGATTGTTCATGAGCTCCAAGCATACAAAGCTTTTCTTTTCTCATGAAGCTAAAAAATCATTTTTGTGTGGCACCTTATCAAAGTTATCAAGAGGTATAACTTTGGTATGTTTTGACGGGAAGTCAAACGAGGGCATGACTTTCCCTTAGCCACTTGTGTGTGTGTGTGAGCGCATACTAGCCATGAGTGTATGTTTCTCACCTTCTTAGACTTCTCACCCAACTAATAGCCTGAAGTTGCATTGCCTTAGAGTGAGTATGCATTTTTCACACAAACAACCTAGATCTGATCCACATCATGTTGGACAAATGGTCGAAGCTTGATCTGCCCCTTTTTCTTTTTCATTTTGTATCATTTTTCATCTTTGATAGTGCATGACTATGCTTTGTTGATTCTCTTTATATCATTTTCATGTGTGTTCTTTTGTGTCTATGTTGGTTTTCCATGGGATCTTGATATTGGGGGCTTGATCACCCCTCTTGATCATCGTCATCCCATCTTACCAACATTGGCACACTTGGACCCCTCTTGATGTTTGTTTGTCTACTTTAGTATGAGATTGAAGCAGGTTCATCCTCTCACTAAAGTGGGGGCTAAATGTGGCAACGAAAAAAGTATCCCTTTTGCTTTTCCCTTGCTTGTTTGGGCCCTCCTAGTAGACTAGGCTTAATGGTGCCTTGATTTAGTGTTGTAATGTGTTTAACACATTCACATTAGATCTTGGGCCCTTGTGGACTAATGAATTCAAATGGTACCTTGCTAAAGTGTTGTGAAGTGTTGTAACACACTTTCACACTTTTCTAAGGTTTTATTAATTAACTACACTTAATAAATCTATTTTTAACCTTAATCATGCCTTATCTAAAGTGTTGTAAAATGTTGTAACACACTTTCACACTTATCTAGGGTTGTCATTCATAATTGGGCTTTCTTATGCTTTAATTAGACTTATTTTGCATCCACAAGCCTCATTTAATGATTCTTTTCGAGGATAATCCTGACACAAATCATTACCCAATCATAATTCAGGTGTTTTAGGTTTAATGGCCCCAGATTTAGTGATTTGGGACTCATTCACCACCTTGGGCGAATGAGTCCCACCTAGGTTTTTGGGTCTCGAACCTAGTTTCACACCTTTCTAAGCATTTTTTAAAATGGTCCCAAAAATTATTCTTGGTGGGACTCATTCGCCACCTTGGGCGAATGAGTCCCGTGTGTCCCAAAATCAAAATTAATTCAAATTCTTTGTGGGAATTTATCCTCCTAGATCTGACTTCGGCTTGTAGTGTTGTAATTTCAAGAATTCTTGCATAATTAAGTATAAATACAAGGTTCTTTCACTCATTTTCACCTAAGCATTCAAGAGATCACCCCAAACATTCAAGTATTCATCCTTATAGCAAGTTTGAGTTCACAAGAGCATTCAAGAGCATTCAAGGTAATATTATCTAGCATTTTAGAGTAGTATTCAAGCATCAATCATCATGTCAAGGATTTCATGCATCATGTTTGTTTTGGAGCTAACAATTGTGATGTAGGGTTTCATGATTCAAGCTAGCACTTCATTCAAGATTTATTAACTTCAAGCAAGAGTCAAGATATACATCCATTGGAGCCATCTCATACATGTTTACATCACTTCATTGCTAGGGTTTGGTGAGTTGCAACATCATATTTTGGTCATTCATCATTCTCCATTTCTATTTCATTATATTTCAAGGTTTGATTACCAAAACGGGGTTTGACCAAGGAAAAACCCTATCCACTAATCCAACAACATTTTTCCCTCTCCTTTGTGTGTGATTTGCAGGTCTAGGTTGCATATTTCTTAAGGAGCAAGATTGGAGAAAAGTTTTCAAATCATTCAAAGTTGTCAAAGTTGTCATCAAACCTTGGAGAACATTGGAGAACACCTACAAGTTGCAAATTAGGGTTTCAAAGCCGAAAATAAATCAAGAAGGATAGAGGAGATAGAAAAGAGCAGGATCATAATTTGAAGCTTCGAAAAATCCTAACTGGACTGATTCGCCACTTCTAGTGAATAAGTCCCAGTTTTAAGCAAAATTCAGATTTTTGCAAATTTGGATACCCATTTTGCAAATTCCTATTCCCGCACAGAAACCTAGATTCTGGACTGATTCACCCAACTTGGTGAATGAGTCCTACACAACATTAAAGGTAGAAATTTTAGTGTTTCAGACCTCCTTCCAGTCATCTCCAAATTTCCAAGTGCACACAGTCCTTTCTATAGCTTTTTGTGTTGTTTCATTTACATTTCTAGGTCATTGCATTGAATTAGGGTTTAGTGTTGTATCTTGCATTTCATTTATCTTTCCAAGTCTTAACTTTGGGGAAAACCCCTTATTAGTTTACACTCAACCCCTAGGACAACCCTATTGTAAGATCTCTTTCATGTTTGCACTGGGATCTCTAGGGTTACCCTTGAATGGAATAGCTTGAAAGTAGGTGTGCTCTATGTTCTACAACATACGATAGCACTTAATACCCCATTTCCCATTTTAAGAGGTTCCATTTTGGTGAACTTGCATTTATAACATCATAATTCTAATTTGGAGTGCATCATCATCCTAGATTTGGCTTGCTTTAACATTTCATTAGGATTTGCATTAAAGTTAATTGGCATTCTAAGGTTTCTAATTTTGCATTTGTGAAAGTTCATATAGCTTGCATTTTTTCATCTCACTTCATTGAAAATCAAACAAAATCTACATTTAAACTTAGGATTTACATCATAAAACATCAAAACCATAAAAATCAATTGAATATTTTTGAAAATTTTGAAAAAAATCCCTACTAGGACTCATTTGCCACCTTGGGTGAATAAGTCCTTATGCATATTCTGCACTAAATTTTTTGGCATTTAAAATAGTGTTTCTGAGTTTTTGTTTGTTGTTTATAACTTTTTGTTTCAATTTCTAGAATTTTTGTTATAATCATTTATTGTTCTTAGGTTATATTGCATTTGCATTCATATTGCATTTAGGAGCCCTTGTATGAGTATTTGGTGTCCTATTTCTAATATTGTAGTGATACGAAGTTTGAGACTCATCCTGTGATAGCACAATCGTTGTGGATCCTGGGTTATCTAGTTCTTTCACTCCTAGTATTGACACTAGTACACTAGGTATGGACCATACCCTCAACAACTCTTTACCTTCAAGTAGTGTGATGCATATTGAAACCATGGTTGCTAGTGTCCCACAAGAAAACATAATTCAAATCGATGAAGAATTATCAAACCTACAACATCAAGTGTGAAATGACAACATTTCAACTACTTCCATCCCTACTATAGATAACATTCATCACATGCTTGAAAGTGAAGATGGGCTTGACCTTGTGAAAAACATAGTTCAAATCTTTGGAAAACATCTCACCACAACCACTAGTTTTCCTTTACCTACAAGCAACATCACAAGCCCAAGAGGAACTCAAATTCCTCCCCTCACAACAATAGCCTCAATTCCTACCTATACAAACCCTCAAGTCCTACCTATACAAACCCTCAAGTCACAACAACAATGCAACCAACTAGTAATGTGATTCCTTCCTTGGTATTTCCGCTAACAACCTTAGTTCCTTTGTGGCATTGCATGCCATATCTCCTACCACTTTACCACCTATAAGCATTCCATTCACTTGTCCCTCAAACACATACACCCTCTCATAAACCAACTTTTCCAAACCATTTCATCCCTTCAAAAATAAATTTCCACCATCAACCAAAATCAAAATGGCCCACCTACATATTATGTCAAAATTATTCCATTGTCCTTAGAGATATTGCAAACAACAATGCCACAAAGTGTAGAGGTGCCTAGATTCAAGAAATATGGAGGAAAGGGAGATACTTCTAACCATGTTAATACTTATACCGCCTTATGTAGTGAATTTTTACTTGATGATAAACTCTTGGCTAAGCTTTTTCCTAGGTCCTTGAAGGATACTGCCTTGGAATGGTTCTCTTCTTTACCGAACAACTCAATTCATTCATTCAATAAAAATTTTGAGGCATTTTTTAACCATTTCCAAGTGCATATCACCCCGAATATGACCTTGGCTAATTTTATGAGATGCAAGCAAAAAGAAGAAGAATAGATAACTAACTTAATCTCACGCTGCCAATTGCTTTATTCCCAAATCGATGTCAAGGTTCCTGATCATCACCTTCAAAATATGGTCATAGAAAATTTGCAAAGCAAGATACAATACAAGCTTATCATGATGAAATTTCCATCCTTTATGCACTTGTGTACTGCCCTCCGTGATTATCAAAATTTGATTAAAATTTGAGATACAAAATCCACTTCTACCCAAACTGTGAAGTCTGAGCCCGCAAACCAAAACAATTCCCAACCTTTTAGAAAATAGAACAAAGGGTTCCTTCAATTAAACCCCCCTCAACAAACAACTCAAAATTTCAATAACCAAGTAGCTACTATTAAAGTTGCGATACCCTTTAGTTATGGAGACCCAAAAAGACAATTCACCCCCTTACCCGATACCCTTCATAACACAATGTCCCAACTCATAGAATAGATGATGGTTACCTTGCCTCCCATTAAAACACCGGATCCTAGTAAACCATTACTCGCAAGCTATAGACCAAACTCTTACTACCATTATCATCGACAAAATGGACATGACACAAAACATTGTAGGCGTCTTAAACATCTTGTGCAAGACCTCATTGATTTTTGTCGTCTTTTTGTTGGAGATGTTAGTGATCAAGGAAATAATTCAGTTGCCCCTCCTAACCAAAATTTGTAAATATTTACCAACCCTATGCCTAATAATAACATTTCATTTATCAAAGTCAGTGAAACTACAAAGAATGATGTGATGAGTGTCGATACAGATGATGATAATAATGATTTTATTCAATATGATTCTATAGATAATGATCATATGAATGACATGGTAGGAGTGATAGATGTGATTCCTCCTAAGGGACAAACTAAAAATCCTCTTGACATTGCTTTCTCCTCTAATGATATACTTAAACATACACCCAATGGTCCTCTTTACATAGCCAGAATAATCTATGACAAGCCCACTAATGGGATACTAATAGATCCCGCCTGTGGAGAGAATGTGATCACCGAGGAATTCTTACTTTTGCATGAGATCTATCCAAATATATATGATAAACTGAAAGCATGGATAAAGGCACATAATGGTTTCGCTTGCCCTATGATGGGATCGATCACTCTTCTCTTACAAATAGGACCAAAAACATTAGATATCTCATTCTCCATCATCACACAGTTGGACCAATTTTGTGTGAAGCTCGGCTATCCATGGCTTTGCTCCATGAAAGTTGTCCCTTCGGTTGTGCATAAATGCTTAAAGTTTCACTTTGACAATGAATTTTTCACCATCCATCATAGTGGCTTTAACTCGTTGTCCTCCAAAGGTAAATTTTCTTAGATTTATTTTGGCCCAAACCTATGGAACCTATAAAACAATGAGAAGACTTCTTTTTCTTGTCCTATCAAAAGTTCAAGGCAAAGAAAATAACAGAATTATCCCTCTGAAACATGCCTCCGTTAGAACCTACCCTCCTAGATGAAACCATGATTGAGCCTATAGAATTTCCAAATAACCATGACCAACCTAAGAAAAAACCTTCACCTACTTCCTACAAATGACAAAGAGATAATGAAAACAGTCCCATCACACCTCCTAGAATAAAACAAGTTTACAAAGTCGAATAGAAAGTGGTTGAAAAACCTCTTGTGGTTCCTTTCATTCCTCCCCTTAGGGAAGAAAAGAAACCTATGGTTGATCAACCTACTCCTACATAAATGCAACTTGAAAATAGAACTAAAAGAAATAGAGGTGATAAAGAGCGTAGGTGTAGATGTCGTCCCCTTGCTCATAGGTTAAATGACGAAATAAACAAAGAAAATCAAAATCCAAACTTGACTAAAGCAATGCATGATGACTCTACCCTCAACCCGAAACAAAACAACCCAATACAAAAACCACAATAAGAGCTAAACCCTTCTTTAGACATTATCATTCGACCTCCTATTGTGATTAATATAGATGATAATGAAGAAGTTGCTAAAATTGATGAAGAGGTGCATAATGAATTGAATACATTGTTTTCCTCTTCCATGAGCTTAAATGACAATTCTCCTAAGAAGAGTGTTGAACCCGGTGATGGCCCTAGTTTGAAACTTGCTATTGTCCCTTTGGCTAGTTGTCTACCTTTGTATATGATGAACATGAATGGGATGCAAACAACCTGCTAATAGGTTGACGCATATGTGCCTTACTAGTTCTTTTGTATTGTCTTTTGTGTGATTGCATTTGCATAATGTTATCCCCCATAACGTTCTATTTGATGTGTCTCTCTCTTTGTGACATTCCTCTATATGTACCTTCACTCTTCTCTATGTTGTAAATCTTTCATCTTTTAGCCTTTTTATCTTTTTCATTTATCTCGTGTTTTCCTTTTGGGGATGACGCAAGGCATCGAGACATTCATGTCTCTTCCACGTTGACTCAAAAGGATTTTCCTTTGTTTTTCTTTATCTTTTTCATTTGTCTTGTGTTTTCCTTTTGGGGATGACACAAGGCATCGAGACATTCATGTTTCTTCCATGTTGACCCGAAAGGTTTTTCTTTGTTTTCACTCTTTTTGTGACATTCTTCTAGTTCTATGTGTATTTGGGGAATTATGACAATTCTGATCTTTCTAAAAACATTGTAGCAAGAACATAGTGTCCCCAAATCCATAGATCCCTTATGTGTTTGAATTTTCATTTTTTGGGGCAACTCCTCTCTTTTCCTTTTCTTTTGCATGACGTAGCCTTACTTGGAAACATATGACTTGGCATATGGCTTTCCAAGTTAGCTATCATGTCCTTTCATTGTTTGAATTTATCATTTTATACTTTAAAGTAATTGCTCATAGTATGGTGTTTAGAAATTTCTTTAAAGTGGGGGCATACATTGGCATTATTCTTTTGCATTTTTTTTTCCATGTTTCATGGTGTGGTCTTTTTACTTTATATGATGCATCTTTTTCTTTGTGGATGACATTGGGTGTGATGTCCTTCAAGAGTGTGATCTTTCTTAGCATATTACATTCCTCTTAGTGGCTTGATGCGACACAATGCATCCCCTAAGTTGTGAATTTTCTATTCTTTCACTAGTAGAATTTGGCAAATAAATGACTATGTGACTAAAAGTTTTAGTCACATGACTAACACTAGTAGAATTTGGCAAATAAATGATTATGTGACTAAAACACAACTATAAATGACTAAATAAATGACTAATTTGATCATCATAAGTGACTAATTTTTTATCATTGAGTAAAAACACGACTAAATAATTAGTCACACAAATAAAAATTAGACAGTATGATATTAAATATGATATTAAAGTGGATAATTAAAAAAAATATTTTAATTGAGGAAGTAGGTTGTATTATAATATAATATAATAATAATATATTATATTACAATACAATATATTATATTATAATATAATATGATATTATATAATAATATAATAATATAATATATTTAATATTATAATATTATAACATAATATAATATTATAGTATTATAATATATTTAATATTATAATATTATATTATAATATTATAATATTATAATATTATAACATAATATTATAATATATTTAATATTATAATATTATATAATATAATATGATATTCTATAATATAATATATATATATTATATGATATTATATTATTATTATATATTATTATATATTATATAATAATATAATATAATAATATAATATTATAATATATTTAATACTATAATATAATATTTATATTGTATAATAATAAATATAATATTATATTATAATAAAATATAATATTATAATATAATATATATATATTATAATAAAATATAATATTATAATATAATATTATATAATATTATAATATACTTTAAATTCCATTTTAAAATTGTTTTTAGTGGGCAAAAAAGAGCGGGCAAATTGGGGTGGGTGGAAAAAAAAATCATTTTAATAAACATACTCTAAAACCCTCATCGAAACCTTATTTACAGGCTGTGCCCTTCAAACAATATGCAGGATCATATGTCATAGTAGACGCAAGAAGTGACAGGGCTCTATTCTATTACTTTGTTGAAGCAGAGACAAAACCGAATTTGAAGCCTTTGGTTCTTTGGCTCAATGGAGGTTAGTGAATGGCTATCTAAACTCTTAGAATTATTTGTTAATTGGGAAGAAACAGGTAGGTTTTGTCTTGTCCGTTCTAATAAGGACGACTTTTGATTGCTAGGAAATATAAAGTTACAAACAAGGTTGAGAACTGTTTAGAATAGGAGTCTTTATTTGGGAGATTGAAAGCAATATCATGAGATTGATTGTATTACTTGATGGTCTTCCTTCTGCAACTTCTAAAAAGGCCCTAAAGATTTACTAGATTTGGTCTCTGATTATAGGAAAAGGATGATATTTTCCTTTTGCACTTCTTTGCTTATTTTGAATAATTTTGTTATGTTTTGATTCGAGGTAAAAAATGGTTTTTGAAGGGGCCTGAAACCCTTTACATCAAAAAGCGGCTGATAACAAAGGAAAACAACATTAAGCAACAATCAACCCAACGATAATTGAACAACAACCAAAAAATAGCCAAAAAGAAGGCAACCATCCAACAACACTACAAATTGTTCAGAGTCTCCACAGCTTCCATTTCATGAGCAGCCAACCTCTGCTCATTATCCACCTCAATACTAAGGTCCCAGCCTAAGATTTCATTCTATTTCTGGTTCTGGCTCCCGACCCACCCCTATTCACCTTAGCACTCAAAGCACTAGCTTTCACAACACCTTTCTTAGCAGCACCCTCCACATCCATCAGCTTACCCCCAACAGCATTAACATCAATAGACGCATTCTCCTTTCTCTTCTTAGCAACAGTCAGAGGGGAAGTCACCTTGGTAGAATCCAAACTAACCAAGACCTTAGAGGCATCACCTCCCTTCAACACAAAATTCCATAGCTTATCAACTTTATCCTCAAGGGATAACATTCTACCTTCTAAATTTTGTTTCAAATTAATGGTTTCCTCTACCACAGTATTGGCCATGGTGTTAAGAGAATCCATGAGATTATCAATTTGGATTTGGACAGAAGGGTCCTCAACCTTACTAGCAACACCTCTAATTCTAACATTGATCTTGTTAGTCTCATGGAAAAACCATTTAAAAAGTTTAAAAAGCATATTGGCACTATCACGGGCCGATCCCAACACATCAAACAATTCTTCCCTATCAAGGTTCTCAACACATTTCCCCACAGCAACATCTTCATCAGAAAAGCTAGCATGAACCTTTTCAACATAAATTTCCTTACCTTTACCAACTGAAGCAGGAGTCTTCATCTTTCAAATGGAGCATGCAATTTCCTCTACAACAGCCTTCCTTTTCAAACTCCTATTTGCATCCTCTTTACTAGGTTCCATAGTACCACCACACACATCTCTTTCCTTACCCTGCTTCTGCAACCCAAATTCAGCACCCAACGAAACCACACCATAGATACCACTAGCCAAGGAGAGAGGGAGACTCTTCTCCAGGCAAAGGCCAACAACCTTACCTTTCTAGCTCCCCTCCGTAGGCTCCTGCACATAACTAGTCTTTGGAGGAGGAGAAGAAGCTTCCCCATAAAGGTCATTTTTTTCCTTACCTCCCTTATAAGGAATGCACACCATCCCCTCATCACTGCAAGTCGTGTAGCCCGCCTTATCATCCAATTTCCTTTTCCCATTTTTACCTAGAACAAGGGAACTGGGACCCTCATCAAAAGTGACATATGAGTCCGGGACATAATCAACATCGTCATCCTTATCAAAATCAAAATTTTCATTCAAAATAAGCCTCCTCTTCTTAGGCTTCTTGCTAACCCTTTCCTCTCCCGAGTGCGTCTCATAGCCATCCTTGGGCTTGGCAGTATTATCCTTCGGAGACCTTAGAGTATTCTGCACTTCATGAGGTTTGACATGTTCATAGATCAAAAGAATTAAACCCACATGCAAAACAGGGTTATTGGGGTTTCTTTTATGATTTTTAATCACAAAATCGAGCGACATTAGCAAATAGTAGGGAAAGGACACCCATTTATTATGCCAAAAATGGTTGAGTAGAAGAAAATGGCAAGTGTTGATCGCAGTATACCTGCCTTCTAGGGTAACATACCTCATAATTTCTTCAGCAACATCGGGCCAAAGTGCTTTCAAAGAGCTCCTTTGATACCCACCGCTCTTCGTTGGCTTCAAATTCGCTGCCTCATTTCCTTTAAAGAAAATCAACATTGCAACTTGTGATTCTTTTTTATCTCTAAACACCTTTATACCCTAAATAGCTAGGCCAGTGATTTGGGCAATGAATTCCTCATCAACCACAATATCCCTACCACCCAAATTCAAGGTTCGCTCGTTCCATCCTTCAACAACCAAAACGGTGACCTGGGGGTTGTTACCATGCAGTCTTTCCATGTATGGAGTTAAACCTCCCTTCTCTAAAACTTCCCAGACCTCCTTCTTCTGTTTAGTAGTAAGACATGACAAAGGATCAGTTCATTTTATGTCCCCACCCATTGCACTAGACGAAACAAGCGTAAACCAAACACACAGCAGTAAGCTCAAGATACTAGAGCAAACACCACCCAGAACAAGAACACCTAGCAAAAGTCTCTAGAAACTGGAACGATAAACACCCACAATCTGTGCGAATCTAGCCCCCAAACACAAAAATTAATAATGAATTAGAACTCCACACCTCGGGAAAGTCATCCCTCAAAATCATAATATTAACCTCCTCATTCATGATACTCAATCCCGTGAATAAGGACATGCACCTCTTAATGTACCATAATAACAACATCAGATTAACTTTCATTATTCAATATTGTAGCCTCATAAGGAATAGGGTCATTCAAATCCCACTCCTTGTTGTCTCTAACACCAAAGTTAGCAAAGAAATCAACTAACATATTTCCCTCTCTCAAAATATGGGAAATATAAACATTTTCAAAGGAATTAATAATCTCAATAGAGTCCCTAACCAAGGTCTCAATGGTCCAAGAGGGAGGGGAAATACTCTTCAAGTTGTTAATAATGTTCATAGAGTCACCTTCCAACCAGACCCTCCTAAATCCTCTAATATGTGCCAATTTATGGCCATGATAGGCAGTAGCCGCCTCCACAAAGTGGTTTGTTTGGGTTCCCAAATGGAGTGCCACAATAATTTCATTCTATTGTCATCACTGATTGGATCTATAACTTGAAAAATCACAAGGATAGGTTGTTCATCATTCAGTGTTGCGGTTGTTTCCCAATTTTCACCTACGAGCTCAATCAGGCAGAATAAATCATGTGACAGATGTTCAAGAAGGCCAGATGGGACATTTGCATCAGAGGTGAAATCATACATCTAATGCTAGGTCATAGGGGGCTCAGTTGGAGAGCATGTCTTAGTCAAGTTCGGCATGAAAATCCTCTAAGGAGAGAGTCACCAAGACCTTCCAGATGTCTCGTTGAGCAACAATGGGCCTCGCTGAATGGAGGCATCATCGCCAACACGTCTCGCCGATGAGGTGTGCTCTTACCGAAGTAGGATTCCTTCGACGTATGTGTGGGGGTTTCGTTAGGAGGTCTTACCGATGGGGTGAGGTCTCACCGAAATGAGGCAGTGTCGGCAAAGGAAGCAAGCTTTTCTAAAGGGTTTTGTCAAAGGAAAAAGGTCTTGCCGACCCTAAACGATCTCGGCGCAGGAGTGGAGTTCGTTGAGATGTCTTGGTGATAAAGAAGAGTCTTCCCGACTAAAATGAGCCTTCGCCAAAGCAAGGTGCCTTCGGCATAAAGTCTCACTGACTGCTTGTGGTATTGCTGAAACAAATGGGCTCGATGTAATGAATGTCGTCGATGTAATAGGGTGGCTTTGCTATAGGGTCTCACCGATGCGGAAGGTCATGCCAACAGATGATAAAGAAGTCTTGCCGAAGTATTTTTCCTTCAGCGAGAGGTCCTACCGAGAGTATGGTGCCTTGCCAACAATAAGATGGGTTCACCGTGACATCTTGCCTTTGTAAAAAGGTCTTGCCAACTCATGGTCTCAGCAAAAGAAGGTGGAGTCATCATGATGTCTCGGCAAAGGTATGAGATCCTACCGACCAATGGAGGGGCTCGATATATTTTTTGCCTTCAGCAGGAGGTCTCACCGATAATAGAAGGTCTCAGCGACGGTCTTGTGCAACAGTGTAACTAACAAAGGGTTTTGATGTATGCTTTTCCTTCGGCAAGAAGTCTCACCGAAGACAAAAGGTCTCACCGAGAGGGATCCATATCGACAAAAGGTCTTCTCGACCAACAAAAGTCATGCCGAAAGTTGATCATCAAGCCGTCATCGGGGATAAATTTTTGACATTGTTATGAGGTCTCGGTGAGGGGTGCCTTCGGCAAAAGATCTTGCCGATATAGCGATGTCTCCCCGATAGGAAAAGTGAGCTCGGTGAGGGGGTGCGTCATCGATAAAAGGTCTCACCGATAGCATGAGGTCCTGCCGACTAAGGGTGCCTGCGGTGTAATGTTTAGAGTTCGGGGAGAAGTCTCCCCGACCCGATGAGTCTCACCGACCGTCGAGCACAGGAGGATGGGCCCTCACTAAAACAAGATGAATTCGCCAAGATGTCTCATCGACATAGGGAGGTCTCGCCGATGGAGGAGCACAGCGCTATAAGAATATCGCCTTTGGCAAAGGGTCTTCCCAACTTGTCAGTGTCTCACCGAAGGAAGGTTTTTGAGCTCAGAGGAGTGTTTTGTGTTTGCTATGGTATCTTGCCAATAGCGATGGTCTCAGCGACATCTTGTGCAGTGGTATAACTCACGAAGAGCGATATAACCTCCTACCGACTAAAGGAACTCTTGTTGAATGCGGATGACTAGGCAATGAGATGGCGACATCGGTATGACTCTTGAGGGCTTGCCATGTTGTCTGGCCGAAAGCGATTGTCTCGCTAATGCTATTCCGTGATATCAATATGACTTTTGTAACTCACTATGTGGTCTTGCCGACCATCATGAGCTATGTCAATCACTGCTGAAGAGTCTAATCGCATTTGGGAGACACTTTTAGTGTCTCACCGACATGCAATTCTAATGAAGAGAACTCTTGACCGCCCAAAGAGATCTACGTGGAATGTGCCCAGCCAATCTAAGGGAGCTACAGGTGAATCATTGGCAGCTTAACCGGTGTCGAGAAGATCAACAGAGTAAAGACAACGTGGATCTGTTCTGACCTTAGGAGCATTCAAAGCAGCTCGACGGGGAGGTTCGAGCATGGACATGAGGACCAGAAGTGAATGCGGTAGCTATAAAAGATCTGAAGGCTTCTCCCGGGAACGACTCTTCACCGACATAGACAACATGGACACGGGGATACAGCATTAACTTCATTTGAAAAGATCTAGGGCAGATTTTTTTCTAAAGTCTGATATTTTGTAAGCCCTAAGGGGGGCCGACACTCTTTTGTATATATGACATTTTTGCCTTTTTGTAATCAGTTCGGACTTGGTACTTTTCTACTTTCTGTAACTTGTAGAGTTCTTTGCAGAAGAGAGGCTATGTTTTGTAGCTCATGACAGACATGTATATCAATGTTCACCATTGAAATCAATGAGTATAAGCACTTTACCTTTTCAATATCTCTATTAAATTGTGTGCATTTGTATAATTGATGAAACTTGTGAAATTGAATGATTCCTTGTGGTTATGTCTTATTTCAGCACCTTTCTGTAGAGCAATATGTGTTTTTGCAGGTTGTGAGATGTGTTGTAATGCAATATCCTCTAGTTGTGAAGTTATTCCTTCCTTCTAGGAGTATAGCCATATGAACCTTTCCATGAAATGTTTATGCAAAAAACATATGTGATTGAGTTGTGTATAACTAAGCTTCTGTCATTGACTGAAATTGTGTGTGTAAACTATGTTATGTGTCTTCTTATTAAATTTGGTGTATCACCATAGAGATAGGGTTTACATTAGTTTTAGTGTTTTTCTCTTTCTCCCTTTTCCTTACAAGAATAGTAGTTAGGTGGCACCAAAGGAATCCAACCTTCTCTGGAGGTTGACCTCAGTCTACAAGTGACCCACACCTTATGAGGTCTTCCCATGTTGCATTGGATTGTTGAGTTTTACATTTAGCAGGGTGCAAAATCCAGGTGACAACAGTTCTGGCACGCCCGATGGGACCATTTCCACGTGATATTGTTGGTTTGGTATGCAACCAACAAGTTTCAGACTTTACAGAAGTCATTTTGCATACTTGGCGATTCCACTGGGGAGGAAGGACTTCAGAATTAGTCTTGTTACAATTTATGAGAAGAGTTCAGATAAGGAGCAGCTTGTCCCCTTTCGAATATTTGCAGTTGTCACCACCAAGAAGACAAGCCAAAGCAACGAAAAGGCCAGGGACAACATTCATATATTCTAGAAGAGCTAAGTCCACTCCTCCACCTGAAAGATCTCATATTGCCGATCCCTTTGTTTTTTACCTAGGGCGCAAGTGAATCTACCTCTTGCTATAAAGATGACAAGAAATCAACCATTTGTTGCTTTTAATGGAGGCAATCCTTTAAACTTTGCGCAACATAACGATATACCAGTGGCTACCTTAAAGAATTTATCAATTTTTACTCGGGAGGATAAGACCACCCCTATTGAGCACATAAGGGATGTAGCCTCGTTATGTGGAGTGCATCACATAAATCATGAAGATGTAGCTGTAAGAATGCTTGTTGCATCCCTCAGGGGCAAGGCTTTACAATGGTATCAGGATTTACCGGTGAACTGTATTGCAACATGGGATGACTTTGGTGACAAACTGCACAAGCAGTTTCAAGATAAATCTGATCACTTTTCTCTAGTTGAGCAGTTGACAACTATAAAGAGAGCTCCTCAAGAGCAAATGACAGATTTTAATTTTTGATTTCAAAGAACCTGGGATAGAATCCCTACAACGGTGAGGCCTTCACCTGAGTATGCCTTCCTATATTATCTTAGAGCTATAAATAGCGATATTTCAGTTATGATACAATCAATGGGGGGGTGTCTCTACCAGATGCATTTGAAGTGGCAATCAGGGCAGAAAACTGTTTGATTCAGGTAGGAAAAATTGCCCTGAGGCCACCAATGCCCTTTTTTCCAGATATACAATCCAATACACCTTTGCAGATACCTCCTTTTACACCTCTACCAGTTGTACCAACGCTGCCAACTGTTGTTCCAGCCGTTGATAAACAAGAAAGTGTTGTTTCAGGTTCGTCACAGGAGTTACAAGAGATCAAAAGTCTTTTACAGACTTTTGGTAAAAAGTTGGTGAACTTGGAAAAACAACAGTCATATACTAGGCCTTATCAGCAGTAGAATCAGGCATCAAGTCAGCCTTTTCAAGGTCAACAACAGCAATTCCAGAGGAATAGACAACAGTATCAAGGTAATTACCAAGGCCCAAGACAAAATACTGCTACAAGACCTTTTCAGGCCTATAATCCAGCTCCAATTAGTGATGTCAAAGAGCTTGTTCATGTTCAAAACAATTTGGCTGCGGATTATGAATGGTGTTATCCATGTAATCAGCTACAAAATGAAGCTACGTGCTCTAATGGCATGATCAACCAAGCTCTTATGGTGCAAAATGTTGTAGGTGTGTAAGATTTTCCTAAGGAAGGGTATTCACAACAGCAGGATCAACCTGTAAATGACTCAACTCTCCTGAATTGGCAGAGAGAGGAATTTTGTGGAGTGAACCAGAATGACACATCTATTTTTGCTAATACTAAAGCCAAGAAGAGGGCTTTTGAAATAGAGCAAGAAAAAAATAAAGATAAGGGAGTTGCTGGTTCATCAAATCAATAAGTACCACACATTTTGCAACGAGGTCATGACACTAGTAATGAGTAGCCTTTACATGTTTCATCCGCAGGCCAAGTGCAACTTGACCATGTTGTTGTAAAGACACAGCCAAAGGTAAATATATCTGCACCTTTCAACATTGTTGAAAGTATGAAAAAAATGAATGTTTCAATTTCGATGTGGGATTCTTTAGCAATCCCTGGTCAAATGAATTTGTTACAGTCAGCCTTATCAAATCCAGTTAGTTTAAATTTTCCAAATGAAGTCTCTGTAGGCCAAACAAGGTCAGTTTTAACCAATGTGCTTTTGGATAGTACCACACAACAAAGTAATGGCGTCAAGCCCCCTCCTTTCTATGTTTCCTTAATAGTGGGGAATAAATTGGTGCACAATTGCATGGTTGATAGCAGGGCTAGCATTTCGGTAATGCCAAAAAATATTCTAGACCAGTTAGGTTTACAATACCAGCCATTAGAAAAGGGAGTACTTCAATTGGATGGGACAACAGTAAACACTATAGGTGTTATTAAAAATCTGAATCTCACGCTACATGCCTGTCCTAATTTTTCAATTCCGCAAGATGTGTTTGTCATAGATTTGCCTCCATTTTTTGCTTTATGCCTGTCTAGAGATTTTACAGCTAAAATTGGTGGATATTTATCTTCAGATTGGTCCCATATGCTTTTTAGGACCAGGTATGGTACTAAGGTAACTATAACTTCTGAGTCCCTTGCCAAGGATCACATTGAACCTTATGTGCCATCTGCTATAAATGTTAATTCTGTTATTTTAGAGGATACTGAACTTGCTTCAGCACAAGAGTTACAAGCTATGAGTGTACCTGAGGTACTCCTGAATGAATGGGTAGCTGAGAATGTGATTGATAATCCAAATGAACGTATTTAGGATGTTGGTCTGGGCAATTATGTATTGCATGAAGCTGGGACAAAAATGCCAAATCTTAAAAGAAGTATAGAAAGTCAGTTTAAGCAGCATAATGAATTATGGGAGATGCATTTTGATAGTTCTAGGAGCAAAAATGGAGCTGGAGGAGGTGTAATGTTTGTATCTTCGCAGAGTGATAAGTATTATTCTGCATTCCATTTTTCTTTTGTGTGCTCTAATAACACTGCTGAGTATGAGGACCTTGTTCAAGGTCTTGAGTGGGCAAGGAAGAGAGGAATAACCCGCTTGAAGGTTTATGGGGACAGTGAGTTAATTGTCAATCAAATAAGAGGCCTGAATGTTGCTAAAAATGACACACTAAAGTCTTATAAAAATAGAGTGTGGAATATGATTGAGGAATTTGATGCCTTTAACTTAGTATCTATTCCAAGGAACCAGAACAAGCATGTTGATAGGCTTGCAGCCATTGGAGCACAGTTTGATATTCTAGGTGACATTAGAAAAGAGAAAGTACAGCAGTATGTGAAAGTTGTAGTCAGGCCATCAATTCCTGATAACAACATTCACTGGCAGGTTTTTG
Source organism: Sequoia sempervirens (assembly GCA_007258455.2). NCBI lineage: Eukaryota > Viridiplantae > Streptophyta > Pinopsida > Cupressales > Cupressaceae > Sequoia > Sequoia sempervirens. Next base: position 124,096 of record VDFB02255866.1, on the reverse strand, counting down.
ACAGTGATGAATAGATTCTTTCTTTTTTGCTCGAAGAAGATCAGTTCTCCATGGTGAATCAAGCAAAACTTAAGCAACAGTATGATGATCAAGTCATACAGCTGAGGACAAATAAGTTACCCAAAGGTCTCATTACCTTAGAGTCAATTTTCAATACTGACGATCAGCTTAAAAAGGGTAAAGCTGGCTTGCAAATCAAAGAAGAACATTATGAAGAACTGGAGATTTTCAAAGGTAAACTCCTTAAGATAGGCAAAATTTGTTCACATGAAGATAAACAATCTTTTGTTGCCTTATGCCAGGAATTTTATGATGTGTTTGCTTGGGAATCCTCATATTTAAAAGGGTTTGATCCCCATATTGCTCAGCACACAATTGAGTTAGAACCTAATGCTAAGCCAATAAGGTAGAAACAAATGCCCTTGAATCCTAAGCTTGAACCCTTAATGATTAAAGAGCTGACCAAACTAGTTGAGGGGGGTATCATCTTTCCTATTAAACACAGTTCATGGGCTTCTAACCTTGTGCCGGTTAGGAAGAAAAATGGTGAAATAAGACTTTGTGTAGACTTTAGAGACCTTAACAGAGCATATCTGAAAGATCATTATCCCTTGCCATCTATGGAACAAATTCTTCAAGTTGTTGCTAGATCATAAAGGTTTTCTCTTCTGGATGGATATTCTGGTTATAATCAGGTGCTGGTTAAAGAGGAGGATCAGTTCAAAACTGCTTTTACAACTAAGTGGGGCACCATGGCCTACAAGAGAATGCCTTTTGGTTTATCAAATGCTGGTGCCACCTTTCAGCGTGCCATGGATATGGCATTTCAGAAATGTCTACTAGTTTATCTAGATGACATAACTATATACTCAAAAAATGCAAATGAACATTTGTCACATCTCATGCAAGCTTTTGAAAAATGTAGAGAGTATGGAATATCTCTCAATCCGACAAAGAGTATTTTTGCAGTGCATGAAGGTAAGTTGTTAGGTCACATAGTGTCAAAAGATGGAATTACTATTGACCCTGAAAGAGTCAAAGCCATACTTGAGTTGCAATTACCCAATCACAAGAAGGGTCTGCAGAGATTTTTGGGCCGAATCGACTTTCTCAGAAAGTTCATCCCTGATGTCACAAACCTGCTACAGCCTTTAACAGCTATGTTAAAGAAAAATGCAATTTTCAGTTGGACAAAAGATGCCAAGAACAATTTTGAGACAATTAAGGAGGCCTTAGTAGCAGCTCCTACGCTGGTAAATCCCAATTTTTCTAAAGATTTTATTCTGTATGCTTATGGTAGCACAAGTAACATTTCTACAATGTTGGTGCAAAAAAATGAAGGAAATTTAGAGCAACCAATAGCCTTTTTCAGTCAAGGTTTGGCTAATTATGAAGAGAAATATTCCTTTGTAGAGAAGCATGTTCTCGCTGTCATAAGAAGCCTTAAAAAATTCAAGCCTTTAATCTCTAATAATAAAATTCATGTCATGGTTGCACACCCAAGTGTCAAAGAATTTATGTTGAGCAAAGATCTGAATGAAAAAAGAGCAGGGTGGATCACTAAGGTTATGGAATATGATGTGGATATCAAGATTACCAAATTGGTTAGAGGTAAAGGTCTCTGTGAACAGCTTGCTATAGGGTCAAGTAGTGAAAATGAGTTAGAAAAGGATACTATTTTTGCTAATACAAATGAGTCTTAGAATGCTCAAGATGATGTGCCTGTGATAACAACTAATTGGGTTCAAGACATGACCCATTTTTTACAAACTGGTGAGTGTCCACCAGGTTTAGACAGACCTAAATGAAGATACTTTAGACTACAGTCCATACCATATGTGCTGGTGAACAATGTTCTTTTCAAAAAAGATCTGGATGGTGTTCTATTAAGATGTATTCACAGTGATCAGATTGAGAAGGTACTTCGTGAGTTTCATGATGGAGCTATAGGAGGTCACTTTTCTCCAAGAACTACTACATGGAAGATAATGAGAGTTGGTTACTACTGGCCCAACTTATTTAAAGATACATATGCATGGTCAAAGAAATGTGTGAAGTGTGCTCTTTTTGTAGGAAAATAAAAGTTGCCTACTATGCCTCTACATCCAATTCAGGTACAATAGCCCTTCATGAGATGGGGCATTGACTTCATTGGGCCAATAAATCCACCTTCCAGTGCTGGTCACAAGTGGGTACTTACAGCCACTGACTATTTTACATGGTAGACAGAGGCGGTTGCATTAAAAGAGGCAAATGAATCTTCTGTAATGAATTTCTATGATGACATAGTAACCAGATTTGGGGTTCCTGAATCTATTATATCTAAAAATTCTCTTGCATTCACGGGATTAAGATTAACTGATTGGGTTGTTAATCATGGCATTCATTTGAATACATCCTCAAATTATTACCCTCGGGGTAATGGTTTAGCTGAAAGCACAAACAAAAATCTCATCAGAATTATTAAAAGAACTATGGAGGATAATCAAAGGACCTAACACATTAATTTAAAGTATGAACTTTGGGTAGACAGAGTGACTCCTAAGAGGTACATTGGTAATTCACCATACATGTTAGTTTATGGCAAAGAGGCCAGATTACCTCTATCTACGGAGCTTCCAACCCTATACATTGTTCACCAGTTAGAGATGTATGAGGAACAGGACCTAAGGTCTGTGAGATATGCAGAGCTCATGGAACTCGAAGAATCAAGAGACAAAGCAATGAAAGCTTTGGAGTATCATCAGCGCCAAACAAAGAGAACATTTGACAAGAAAGCTACAGCCAAAATCTTTAAAGAAGGCGATATTGTTCTCAAATGGGATGTTCTAAAAAGCAGGCCAGGCCATCACACAAAGTTTGACAACATGTGGACGGGTCCATTTATCATCAGAGACTTCAAATAACACAATGCTTATCAACTGGCCACAACCGAAGGTGAAGTGCTTCCTATCCCAATTAATGGGATACACCTCAAACCCTATTTTCAAGTCTGACGAGTTCCTCCTTTGTACATATTAGGTTAGGTTTTATGTTTTCAATAAGTGCTTCTGCACTTTATTTTAATTTTTTTTCCTTTTCTTCGGTGCTATTCCAGCACGGTAAATATTTTCTTTTTTGTTTCTCCTGTTTCTTGGGTTTCAGACAACCTGTTATGATCTATAGGTTACAAACACGTTTGATCTATGTGCAAAGCTGATGTTTTAATTTTTTTGAGCTTCCTAACGACTCCATGCCCAATGGACAAGTTTTGGCTATTGGTTTCCATGTTTAGCAGGCAAACATTCAGCAAAGGTTGCCAGAAATGTTGCCCAATTTTCACCTACGGGCTTAATCAGGCAGGATAAATCATGTGACAGATGTTCGAGAAGGCCAGATGGGACATTGCATTAGGGGTGAAATCATACATCTGATGCTAGGTCACAGGGAGCTCAGTTGGAGAGCCTGCCTTAGTCAAGTTCGGCATGAAAATCCTCTAAGGAGAGAGTCGCCAAGACCTTCTAGATGTATCTCCGACCAACAAGGGGCCTCACCGAATGGAGGCATCATCGGCAACATGTCTCGCCGATGAGGTGTGGTCTCACCAAAGCAGGATGCCTTCGGCGTATGTGTGGGGGTTTCATTAGGAGGTCTTACCGATGGGGTGAGGTCTCACCAAAATGAGGCGGTGTCGGCAAAGGAAGCAAGCTTCGTTCAAGGGTTTTACCAAAGGCAAAAGGTCTTGTCGACCCTAAAGGCTCTCAGCACAGGAATGGAGTTCGCTGAGATGTCTCAGCGATAAAGAAGAGTCTTCCCAACTAAAATGAGCCTTCGCCAAAGCAAGGTGCCTTCGGCATAAGGTCTCACCGACTGCTTGTGGTCTCGCCAAAACAAAGGGGCTCGATGTAACTAATGTCATCAATGTAATAGGGTGGCTTCACTATAGGGTCTCATCGATGTGGAAGGTCATGCCGATAGATGATGAAGAAGGCTCGCTGAAGTATTTTGCCTTCGACAAGAGGTCCTGTCGAGAGTATGGTGCCTTGTCGACAATAAGATGGGTTCACCGTGACATCTTGCCTTTGTCAAAATGTCTTGCCGACTCATGGTCTTGGCAAAAGAAGGTGGAGTCGTCATGATGTCTTGGTGAAGGTATGAGATCCTGCCGACCAATGGAGGGGTTCGATATATTTTTTGCCTTCGGCGGGACGTATCACCGATAACAGAAGGTCTCAGCGATGGTCTTGTGCAGTGGTGTAACTAACAAAGGGTTTTGATGTGTGCTTTTCCTTTGGAAAGAAGTCTCACCAAAGATAAAAGGTCTTCCCGACCAGCGAAAGTCACGCCGAAAGTTGATCATCAAGCCGTCATCGGGGAGAAATTTTTGACATCGTTATGAGGTCTCGGTGAGGGGTGCCTTTGGAAAAAGATCTTGCCGATATAGCGATGTCTCCCCGACAGGAAAAGTGAGCTTGGTGAGGGGGTGTGTCATCGATAAAAGGTCTCACCAATAGCATGAGGTCCTGTCGACTAAGGGTGCCTGCAGTGTAATGTTTAGAGTTCAGGGAGAAGTCTCCCCGACCCAATGAGTCTCACCGACCGTCCAGCATAGGAGGATGGGCCCTCACCAAAACAAGATGAATTCACCAAGATGTCTCATCGATATAGGGAGGTCTCACCAATGGAGGAGCACAGCGCTATAAGAATATCACCTTCGGCAAAGGGTCTTCCCGACTTGTCAGTGTCTCACCGAAGGAAGGTTTTTGAGCTCGGAGGAGTATTTTGTGTTCGCTATGGTATCTTGCCAATAGCGATGGTCTCGGCGACATCTTGTGCAGTGGTATAACTCACGAAGAGTGGTATAACCTCCTGCCAACTAAAGGAACTCTTGCCGAATGCAGATGACTAGGCAATGAGATGGCGACATCGGTATGACTCTTGAGGGCTTGCGATGTTGTTTAGCCAAAAGCGATTGTCTCACCAATGTTGTTCTGTGATATCGATATGAATTTTGTAACTCGCTACGTGGTCTTGCCGACCGTCATGAGCTATGCCAATCACCGCTGAAGAGTCTAATCGCATCGGGGAGACACTTTCAGTCTCTCACCGACATGCAATTCTGATGAAGAGAACTCTTGACCGCCCAAAGAGATCTACGTGGAATGTGCCCAGCCAATCTAAGGGAGCTATAGGTGAATTTTTGGTAGCTTATTCGGTGCCGAGAAGATCAATAGAGTAAAGACAACGTGGATCCATTCTGAGCTCAGGAGCATTCAAAGCAGCTTGACAGGGAGGTTCGAGCATGGACACGAGGACCAGAAGTGAATGCGGTAGTTGTAAAAGATTTGAAGGCTTCTCCCGGGAATGACTCTTCACCGACATAGACAACATGGACACAGGAATACAGCATTAACTTCATTCGAAAAGATCTAGGGCAGATTTTTTTCTAAAGTCTGATTTTGTAAGCCCTAAGGGGGGCCGACACTCTTTTGTATATATGGCATTTTTGCCTTTTTGTAATTAGTTTGGACTTGGTACTTTTCTACTTTCTGTCACTTGTAGAGTTCGTTGCAGAAGAGAGGCTATGTTTTGTAGCTCATGACAGACATGTATATCAGTGTTCACCATTGAAATCAATGAGTATAAGCACTTTACCTTTTCAATCTCTCTATTAAATTGTGTACATTTGTATAATTGATGAAACTACTTGTGAAATTGAATGATTCCTTGTGGTTATGTCTTATTTCAGCACCTTTCTGTAGAGAAATATGTGTTTTTGCAGGTTGTGAGACGTGTTGTAATGCAGTATCCTCTAGTTGTGAAGTTATTCCTTCCTTCTAGGAGTATAGCCATATGAACCTTTCCATGAAATGTTTATGCAAAAAACATATGTGATTGAGTTGTGTATAACTAAGCTTCTGTCATTGACTGAAATTGTGTGTGTAAACTATGTTATGTGTCTTCTTATTAAATTTGGTGTATCACCATAGAGATAGGGTTTACATTAGTTTTAGTGTTTTTCTCTTTCTCCCTTTTCCTTACAGGAACAATAGTTAGGTGGCACCAAAGGAAGCCGGCCTTCTCCGGAGGTTGACCTCAGTCTGCAAGTGACCCACACCTTATGAGGTCTTCCCATGTTGCACTAGATTGTTAAGTTTTACATTCAGCAGGGTGCAAAATCCAGGTGACAACAGAGGCATTTTCTGAGAATGGCCCATTTCAACTGAAGGGAGACAAATTGGTAAAAATTGGCTATAGTTGGAACAAAGGTATACTGGGTTACTAATCAAATCATTCTATTATAAGATATTAGAAACACATTTTTGAGAATTTATTGCATTGAGTTGGCAATATGTTTAGTGTGCAAACTAGTTCACAATTTTGTATGTCTCATTAATAGCTGAGGCGAATGATAAAACTTGACCTGTGCAGAAGCAAACTTTTTGTATTTGGAGAATCTTGTAGGAGTTGGATTTTCTTATTCTAGTGATGAAACTTACTATATGCAATTCGGTCGTATCTCCTTTATTCACTGTCACCGAACATACATTGTTTGAATGCTCAAGTTGATCTTCCTAGTTAATATTTGATGTAGACCCTGAGTCAATAATTTGGGTGCTCTATGATTTCTAAGAGTTTTGAGTTTCTATGAAGGAAGTGTTTCTAATGTTAAGTGGCATAGAAGTAAATTCAATTATTTTTTTACATCATTAACGATTTAAGCATCTGTAATGGTCTTGTTCTTGGATCTTTGATGGTGTTAGTGATGGTCAGTTTGAGATGGTTTTGAACAATGAGTTGGGAGCCTTGAAAAAGTTTTGTTTTCAAAAACATGTGACAAATGTTTACTATTGGATAGATTAAACACGACATTATGTATGCCTAATAAAAGTATGTTGGAAAATTTTCACTGTGGAATAGATTAGATATGCATCTATGTAAAAGCATATAGAACCAAGCTCTCTGAATCATGAGTTCATGAAGAACCAAATTGGGGGTTTTAATCAAATTTGGTTTAACAAAGTCAATTTACTTTGTTTCCTTATAAATTATACAAAATATTAATTGAAAAAATCCCTTCATGTGTTTTGTTCAGGCTTTTGAAGCTCTGGGGTGGGCTAAACAACCTGAAACATAAGTTGATGAAGGTCCATCATTGAAAAATCCTAGACTAAGAAAATCGCCATTGGTTACATTTATAGTGGTCCAGAAACGCCATTACAGAGAACACATCCCAGAACAAGTAATACAAAATGGTAGGAGTACAAAATCAGCAACGAACTTGATTTTTTTGACCTTGAATCCAAGTTGGCTTGTTTGCCAACAGCTATGTTTTCAAAAGTTTCTATCTTCAAAACTCTATATATAGAGTTATTTGTAACATATTTTATACATGGTTTGAATATAAGTGAATTATTTTCCAACATTGTTGTTTCAATCCTTTGAACAGATTGTTAAATTTTTATGATTGTCTCAATTTTATTTTTTATTAGTTCATAAATGACTACCATGACTAAACAATGACTACCATAACTAAACAATGACTAAATAAATTACTACAATGACTAAATATATGACTAAACAATGACTAAATAAATGATTACAATGACTAAAATGGCTACAATGACTAAATTAATGACTAAACAATGATTAAATAAATGACTACAATGACTAAATAAATGATTGCAATGACTAAATAAATGACCAGTTAACAACAATCAGTGACTAAATATATGACTAAATTAATGACTAAATAAATCACTATCATGACTAAATAAATGACCAGTTAACATCAATCAATGACTAAATTAATGACTAAATCAATGACTAAGTCAATGACCAAATCGATGACCAAATCAATGACTAAATCAATGACTAGATAAATGACTAAAATAGTTTAGTCATAAATTTGGTCGCGTTATAAATGACCGGCAATAAACTACTAATGGTCACGCGACCAAAATTAGTCATTTATATACAATTTTTAGTAGTTTATTTAATCATATATTGTTGTTTTTGTACTAGTGTTTGATTGGTCCTCTCTTGGAGACATTAGGCACAATGTTCCCTAAGTTAATACCTTACATGAACTAAGCAAGAATCCTTTGAACGTTTCTTATTGTTGCATTTGCATATTTTAGTTATATGGCCACCTTGCAAAATACAACTTGCATGCTTGTAGAGCCATCTTGTTTGTTCATAAGCTCCAAGCATACAAAGCTTTTCTTGTCTCATGAATCTTGAAAATAATTTTTGCATGGCACCTTATCAAAGCTATCAGGAGGTTTAACTTTGGTATGGTTTGATGGGAAGCCGAACGAGGGCATCACTTTCCCTTAGCCACTCGCGTGTGTGTGAGAGTGCATACCAGCCATGAGTGTATATTTCTCACCTTCTTGGAATTCTCACCTAGCAGACAACCTGAAGTTTCATTGCCTCAGAGTGAGTATGCATTTTTTGGACAAACAACCTAGATCTAATCTACATTGTGTTGGACAAATGGTCGAAGCTTGATTTGCCCCTTTTTCTTTTTCATTTTATTTCATTTTTCGTCTTTGACATTGCATGCTTTTGCTTTATTGATGCACTTTATATTATTTTCATGTGTGTTATTTTGTGTCTATGTTGGTTTTCCATGGGATCTTGATCTTGGGGGCTTGATAACCCCTCTTGATCATTGTCATCCCATATTACTAGCATTGGCACACTTGGACCCCTCTTGATGTGTGTTTGTCTACTTTAGTGTGAGTTTGAAGCAAGTTCATCCTCTCACTAAAGTGGGGGCTAAATGTGGCAATGGAAAAAGTATCCCTTCTGCTTTTCCCTTACTTGTTTGGGCCCTCCTAGTACACTAGGCTTAATGGTGCCTTGATTTAGTGTTGTAATGTGTTTAACACTTTCACATTAGATCTTGGGTCCTTGTGAATTAATGAATTTAAATGTTACCTTGCTAAAGTGTTGTGAAGTGTTGTAACACACTTTCACACTTTTCTAAGGTTTTATTAATTAACTACACTTAATAAATCTATTTTTAACCTTAATCATGCCTTATCTAAAGTGTTGTAACACAGTTTCACACTTTTCTAGGGTTTTCATTAATAATTGGGCTTTCTTATGCATTAATTGGCCTTATTTTGCATCCATAAGCTTCATTTAATGCATCTTTTCGAGATAATCCTGACACAAATCATTACCCAATCATAATTCAAGTGTTTCAGGTTGAATGACCCCAGATTTAGTGATTTGGGACTCATTCCCCACCTTGGGCGAATGAGTCCCACCTAGGTTTTTGGGTCCCGAACCTAGTTTCACACCTTTCTAAGCATTTTTTAAAATGGTCCCAAATATTATTCTTGGTGGGACTCATTCACCACCTTGGGTGAATGAGTCCCATGTGGCCTTAAATCAAAATTAATTCAAATTCTTGGTGGGATTGTATCCTCCTAGACCTGATGTCGGCTTGTAGTGTTGTAATTTCAAGAATTCTTGCATAATTGAGTATAAATACAAGGTTATTTCACTCATTTTCACCTAAGCATTCAAGAGATCACCCCAAACATTCAATTATTCATCCTTATAGCAAGTTTGAGTTCACAAGAGCATTCAAGGGAAAATTATCTAGCATTTTAGAGTAGCATTCAAGCATCAAGGATCATGTCAAGGATTTCATGCATCATGTTTGTTTTGGAGCTAACAAATTTAATGTAGGGTTTCGTGATTCAAGCTATCACTTCATTCAAGATTTATCACCTTCAAGCAAGAGTCAAGATCTACATCCATTGGAGCCATCTCAGACATGTTTGCAACACTTCATTGCTTGGGTTTGGTGAGTTGCAACATCATATTTTGGTCATTCATCATTCTCCATTTCTATTTCATTCTATTTCAAGGTTTGGTTACCAAAACAGGGTTTCACCAAGGAAAACCCCTATTCACTAACCCAACAACATTTTCCCCTCTCCTTTGTGTGTGATTTGTAGGTCTAGGTGTTATATTTCATAAGGAGCAAGATTGGAGAAAAGTTGTCGAAGTTGTCATCAAACCTTTGAGAACACCTACAGGTTGCAAATCAGGGTTTCAGATCCAAAAATCAATTAGGAAGGATAGAGCAAACAAAAAAGAACATGATCAAACTTTGAAGCTTCAGAAAACCCTAACTGGATTGATTCACCACTTTTGGCGAATGAGTCCCAATTTCAGTCAAAATTCAGATTTTTGCAAATTCGGGTACCCATTTTGTAGATTCCTATTCCTAAAAAACCCAGATTTTGGACTGATTCACCCAACTTGGTGAATGAGTCCCACTCAACATTAAAGGTAAAAATTCTAGTGTTTCAGACCTCCTATTACCAAATTTTCACCTACATCTCAAATTGGTAGAGTTGAAACAGTTTTATTATATTGAAGGTGAAGAGTACTCTAATATATTTATGCCATGCTTAACCATTGCATGTTTTAAGGTGCTTTTAAAAGAAATAGTTCAATTATTATTGTGCAATGTGTTACAATAGAAGGATGTTAAAATATTGAACTCAATTTTGTTGTTCAACGTTTTGCAACATAAAGGAAAGTACATAAAGAACACAAGATATTTCTTTCATTCAATTCTATAATGTTTCATTCATTTTGCAATGAAATATACGCAAGATTGCACAAGTGTTGCTTTTCTATTATTGGAAAGAAAAGAGAAAATCAAATGTCCCACACAAGCTGTGGGAGTAGCTAAACTAAAGCAACACAAAAATACACTATACATTTGAAGATAAAAGTAATAAAGGGAGCATATAAGAAAAAACATATCCATCATTGCCTGTTGAGGTTTATGTTGATCTTCGTTGTTTCCTGCTCCTCCTCACTCCTGACCTTTAGATGAACCTGCATCTTGTTAAAAGAGTTGGTTAGAGCTCCGGATATGAATCTCATTATGTTCCCTATCAACAGAAATATAGCATATGCCTATGATGGTTTATGTCAGTTGAGCAAGTATCATATGTATGCAAGAGAACCTGAAAAATAAAACATCACAAGAGCATTGAGCTTCATTTTTTCTTATCTAACATGTTTTTTCATTGTGTAGGTATAGGTGAAATATTTTTACTAATTCATTTCTGAAGACATCATAGTATGTGGTTCAAAAATGGGCTCCCACAAGGGTTGAGCCCAACACGTTGCCCCTAAGTTTCAAAAAGGGGAATGATATAGGAAAACATATTCATGTTACTCAAACCAAAGCATTTCAGCTGAAGGAGTAATTCATAAGGTGGCTATAAGAATCATTGGCACATTGATCATTAATGACGATCAATTCAAGTGCAATGAAGTGAATATCACAAATGAACAATGGGATCATAAGATGCCTAAGTGATATGTAAATCAGAATAAATGCATCATTTTCTCATTAAAATTTTTGTTTGCAAACAAGATTCCATGTTGTCATTGTTTAGTTTCACTAAATGGTGTTGATATCATATCTTACTACTGTTATATATCAATGGTGATTGTTATTGATTGAAGGATTGGGCGAGGTAGTTTGCAAGTGGGGTTTCATGGGCACTAGGGTTTCATTCGACTGATGTGGTGGGGGAGGCAGTGCCCTCCCCCATGGAGGTTTAATTTGTATCTACCCTTGTCCTCTCATTCAATCCCCTCATTTCTTGACTTCTAGATTTCCCTATCTTTGTTTATCTTTTGTTTGTGTGTAATTTGATGGTGGGGATACGTCCCCCCAAACCCTCCTAACGACATCACTAAGGACGAAGGTGAAATGAACAACAAACCACACCCCAAATCCTTTCTTGATGTGGTCATCGAAGAATCATCATTGTGCTTTGTAAACACAAACTTTGGCTTTGAAGGTACCCAATCCAATGGAGGAATAGAAGGTAAGCTCCCTCCTGACACTACCATTATTTATCCAAATGGGGAAATGAAGGAATTTGTGTATGGAGAAAGAAATAGGCTCTCAAATTTTGCAATTTTTTTGGCTACAATTGATTTGGATAATATACCTTCTCAAAAATTTCTTGATAGTTGGTTTTTAAATGTTTGGAATAAGAAATTAAATGTTCAAGTCTCTCTCTATTGTACGATCCGAAGAGGGATTTTTCTTGTTTTTTTAAAGAATCATGAAATGAAAATTAAAACCGTAAAAAAACCCTATTGGAGCTTAGGGAAAAGTGTGTTTAGGGCATTGGCTTAGACTCATGGCACTAATTGTAGCAAAATTTTGGCCTTATCTACCCCCAGATGGTTGCTATTAAAGGATGTTCCTCCTGAAATGTGGTCATTTGTTCCCTAGATCCTAGTGTCATTTGGAAACACCCTAAAATTAAACCAACCCAAAGTCACTCTTCCCGACATGAATGCCAGGGCGTTCATTTCCCTCCACCCGGGGGTGGAGTTGCCTGGCAACATTGGCATCATATTGGAAAATTCCTCCCACCTGTGCCCTGTTGAATTTTTGGGTGGGCTTGGTTCATGCTACTTGTGTAGAAAGGATGGACATATTCGTAAGAATTGCTCTATTTTAAAGTGTGGGGGAAATAAAACCCACAAGGTCAGTTTTGAAATCTCACCACCTTCTGGTAATGTGGCCAGTATTGCACCACCCTAGCCCATCTCCTCAGAATTTCCTTCCAACCTAGTTACTGGGGTTTCATCGCCATCCCCACCCCACACCTCTTTACCCCTGCCTGTTGAACCTTCACTATCCTCCTCTCCCGTCGTGCTCCGCTTTCCTACTGCTTCCATTCTCACCCAACCACCCTCTCCCGCCAGTGATTTGACCCCCCCTGTGGCCCCCTGTGCTCTAGCTCCCTCATCCTCCTCCCATGGGGTGGCGTCGGCCCTTGGAAAGAAGAATGCACAACAACTGGTTATGGAAAAAATAAGGAAAGACATTGAAAATAAAAAGGAAAATAAAAAAATGGAATTCCAAAACTTTGAGGAAACTAAATGCGTTTACGAAGAGATAAACATCTGTGAAAATTCCATCATTTGGAGGGGGTGTAATCACAATGCCCCTTTGCCAAATAATGACTGGGTGCTTACTGTGCAGGATGGTGGGGTCTCCCACTATAGTAATTCCACTTTTCCCTTTGATTCTAATACCCTCTTAGTGGGTGTCGGCTTTGATGGGGAAAACCCCTTGCAATCTGGGGTTGGGGTAGTTGAAGCCCCCTCCAAACCCTCACACAGCCAAGACCCGGGGTAATCATTCCCCCTTCGTGGATGAAGGAATCTTAACCAGCATGGAGTTTGAACTGAAACCCACTAAAAATGAAAAAGAGGTTAACTCCACCAAAGTTGTTTCTAAAAAGGAAAAGGCAATCACCCCTGATGTTGAACCTAGTGCCCCTCCCATTGGTGTTGGCAAGGAACCTCAACCCTTAGAAGATACTTTGGACTCTCTCATTGATATGATCAGCAAATGGGCAGTTGACAAGACCGAAAGTTCTAAATGGCTTGAAAAGGTCTTCAATTCCCCCATTGACCCTGCAAGTCCTACTAGGAAGTCTGATAGCAAGGAGACCTCTGAATTGAAGGGGTTAAGTACCAACTCTATTCTCAATAAAGTTGGAGGTGAGATAGATAAACCTCAGGAGGCCTACCTTGAGGCTTCACTTAAAGCTTTCCCCACTAAGGAGCCCAAGAAAAAGGGCAAAAAAAAGGGAAGGACCATTGCTCTTAGCAAAAGCAACATGGGAATTCTTAAAGGTAAAAGGAAAAAGACTAGCATAGTCCTCACTGTCCCCTTGGCCAAAAGGCTAGAAGGTGATGACAAGACCTCCAAATTCTTTGAGGTGTTTAGAAATGCTAAAGAGCCCCACCCTGAGAATGTGTAAGATGAATCTAAATTGCACATCCTGGAATGTATGGGGACTTGAGTCCCTGAACAGGAAGTATATTGTGAGAAGGTTTTTAAGCCTGGAAAAAAATAAAGTCTTTGTACTACTACAAGAACTCAAAGCAGTGGGATTCACCTTAGAAACTAGTTTGAAGTATATTTGGGGTAACTCCTTCATTGCCACTCACCATGAGAGGGGTAGGGGTGGCACTTCCATCCTCATGTCTAACAAATGGCAATAACACCTCTCAGGCTCTGGGGTCTCCCCATGTAACAGGGCTGCTTGGGCCACTTTTGAGATAAAGGATGCCAAATTTGGGATATGTTCAGTTTATGTGCCAAATGATTACCTAAATAGAATTGAGTTGTGGAAATGGCTAAGATGCCTTCCTGATATCCCCTAGATTGTGGGGGGTGATTTCAATATGGTTGAGGAGGATGAGGACAAGAAAGGTGGCCTCAATATGGAGTGGAAAGGAAATGAAAAGCATTACTGGCTAAGGATGAAAGCTAGGCTCAATCTTGTAGACCCCCTTCAAGGGATGAAGAAAGAGAGCAATGTTGTGTGGTATACCTGGTGCAATGCTCAAAAGGGAGGAAGGAGAATCTATTGCAGGTTGGATATATTATACTCCAATAGGGACTCCTTCAGTTTTGAACCTACCAGTGAAGGGAATAAAGCCCTTGTCTATCCCTATCATCCAATCAAAGTTGTTATAAGCATCAATGGTGGGGGGAGGAAGATCCCCAAAGCAAGGGAAAAATTCATCCTAAATACCAATTTGCTAAAGGATAAGGACTGTGTGGATGTTGTTGCAACTTTGATGGGAATCAACAAGTGGCTCCTCGAAGACCTAAGACCAATTGAAAGATGGAACCAAAATATCAAGGGCTGGAAAATACTATTTCAAACTATAGGAAAAAAGAGAGCTTTGGACAAGAGAAAAGAGGAAAACAACCTCCAAGATGAACTACTAAAAGTGGAGAGCAAGTTACAAAGGGAGCCCACAAGTGTCAAATGCTTGAGGATCTTAACAGGGTTAAACACTCTCTAAGAAGGCTTCAAACCAACAAGATATAATGCCTTAGAGTGAGGGCCAAGCTTAATTGGATGGAAAAGGGTGAAAAGGGCTAAAAAAAAAATTCAGGTACATCAAAGAAAAAGGCTTGAAAGAGCACATAGAATAGATATGTCACAATGGCACTTCCCTGACCAAACAGGAGGACATTCTGAATCAGTTCTTCTTGTTTTACAAGAAACTATTCCAATCAGAAGGAAACAAAGAAGAGTGCCTCAGGACTAGGGACCTCATCAAAAATTTAATTCCTCCCAATATATCCAATGCAGATGCTATGGTCTTGTCTGGGAGCATTTCCAAGGATGAAATCAGGAAATCCATTGCCTCTATGCAGAATGACAAATCTCCTGGTATTGATGGGCTCTCATTGGAGTTCTACAAAACTTTTAGTGACTGGATTTGTGATGACCTTCATGAGGTCTACTTGGAAGCATTCAACCAAGGCTCTTTGGGAGAGTCAATAAACAAAGGGCTCATCAATTGCTCCCAAAAGAAGGTGATAAGACACTAATTAAAAATTGGAGAACAATCACGTTGCTAAATGTCTCTTATAAAATTCTAACAAAGATCCTGGTCCTACAATTGACCAACATACTCCCTAAATTTATTAACAATACTCAAATTGGATTCATCAAGGGTAGATACATCCTTGAGAATCTAATTACAAGTTGGGAGGCCATGGATTGGGCCAAACGTTATGGGAAAAATGCAACTATTCTTCTGCTTGACTTTGAGAAAGCCTATGATAGAATTGAGTGGGACTTCTTAAAAGTGACCCTTGAAGCCTATGGCTTTCCACAAGGCTTTTTCAATATGGTCAACACTTGACTGCTAAATGATGCAATTGCACAGGTCGATGTTAATGGTCCACTATCTGAGGCCTTTAAGCTTGAAAGGTCGATTAGGCAAGGCTGCCCCTTGGCTCCTACCTTGTTTGTCATAGCTTTTGATGCCCTCCATTATCTGCTAACAGAATCCCATAGCTGCCCCAAAGTTCAAGGTCTGATACTACCAAACAAAGAAGAGTTATTGAACATTCAATTTGTAGATGACACTACCATTTTTTTGGAACTCCAAGAAGATAAACTGATCAATCTAATGGAGAAGTTCAACACCTTTTGTTTAGCCTCAAGTGCTAAAATTGCAAAAGTAAAATCTATAATGCTAGGATGGTTTGAATCCCCTCTTGGGTGGCTACATAAGTTTGATTTTTAGCGGGGGGTCCTCAGAAGCAAGTGAGGTACCTGGGGATCCCCTTCTCTATTTTCCCTAACCTCAAAGAGATGTGGCAGTGGATTAAAACTAATATTGACAAGAAAATTAATTGTTGGAACAGGCAATATCTTTCTATTGTTGGAAAAATTCAAATCTGTCATAAAATTATGTCCTCTTATACCATATATTTTGCATCTGTGTGGTCTTTCAATGGCTACCAAATTCATGAAATACAGAAGAAGATTAGAAGTTTCTTGTGGTTGGATGGGAAAGGGAAGAGAAAAGCACACTCTATTAAATGGGAATGGTGTTGCTTAGAAAAAGAAAATGGGGACATTGGATTGAAGGATCTTAAAAAGCATGGTATTTCTTTGGCTGTTAAGTGGATAATAAAATCCCTTGAAGGGGAGGAAATGTGGGAATTTCTTGTAAGGAACAACATCAGGGAGGCAGTTCCAAAATTTTCCAAGTCTTGGAAATCCCTTCCCTTTAGTGATCTTCTTATTACGAAGCTTCCTCTCTTACCTGCAGGGTCAATGGTTTTCAGGAGCATCTGGAAAGCCTGGGAATTGATTAGAGGCAACATTCAGTGTCCCTTGTTAGTGGAACATAACAATTATTTTGTCCATGCCACCTGATCTGTCTAGTGGAACCTAGAGCATTGTGGAACCTAGAGCATTTTGGAAAACCCTTATCCTTATTGCAAGGCTGCTTAGCCAAAAAATGGAACAATTTTGGTATTAGAACCTTCAACAACATTCTTAATAGTGGGTCTCTAATAAACTGGGATCAACTTAAAGTTGATTTTAACTTCCCCTAGGCCAACTCAAGAACCTATACTATCATTAAAGAAAAATGCAAGGGGTTGTTGGCAGACATCAATGGAAGGGACCCAGGTCCAACTAACTATGTGTGGCAAAGTTCCATCCCTCTCAATTAAGTCAAAACTAAAACTATCTACAAGTCTCTAATCAGTCCCATCCCCCCCTCTAAGTACCTTAATAAAACTTGGAATGTGGATTGGGATAGCAAAGTTTTGCAAAAAGCTTTTGTGAATAACTGGAATTTTAATGTAGAAGCTAATAAAGTCCGATTTAGGTGGCTTCTCCTGTTGCATAAACTTCCTTATAGGTTAAAACATGCTGATATTGACATTTGTAACTTATGCAGGGTTCCTGAAACTATCAACCATATATTTTTTGAATGTTTCTTTGCTATTGAAATTTGGAATCTTTTTTGTAACCAACAAGAAATCTGGATAAATGATAAGGTAAATTGGAAAGAAATTCTCATGGGGCAATGACATAAAGATTGATAAGGAATTGCATTTCTTTTGGTTTGTTCTAACAACTAAAGTTTTGTGGTGTATCTGGAAGGTAAGAAATGAGGATAAGTTTAATGGCAGTAGGAGGGTTCTTACTGAGTCTCAAAAAAGACTCATGTTTGTCAATTTTGGTATGCAGGTGACAACCACCATGGAGGTAGCCAAGAGAAAATTCTTGAAACTAATCAAAGATGACATTGAAAGCAGGTCTGGGCACTCTTGGCAGCAGGGACAACCAAGCTTGGAACTCTTCATGAAGGCATTACAGACATTCTGAAAAGAGCTCATTGTCAAAACTAGAAAAGATGAGAGACCTACAAAAATTAGATCATCAAGGCTGGACACAAGCAAGAACTAGGAATTGGAGGAAATCTTCTCAAATGATGAATTGGAAGCGGTCAACACATTGGCTAGCTGGGGAAACATGGAGGAGCGCAGAGATAGTAGGAGCATTGGAAATTCAACATAATATAATGTTTTACAATATTCAGTCTTATTGCCTCCTTGTATTTTGTAAAAATGGTGTTCCCATTCTATTGTGTTTAAGAACTATACTATAATTGTATAGGAAAATTTTGTTTACATGGTGTTCCTTACTGTTGTGTTGAAAAACAAGTGATAACAACATTGTTTTTTCATTGATGTACTCGTTTAACTATTATTAATAGAAAAAAAATGTTGATTGTTTAAGTTATTCAGAGTGAAAATTTTGAAGGCACGATCAAAGATCAAGAAGGGGTGACAAACAAAGTTTACTTTGAGGGGACAACAATCATGTGTTTTCTCAAGAATGGAAGGAGTGAAAAGGTATTCGAATTGCACAGTAACAAGAGAATGAGTAGGAAACAATAACGTAAAATTGACAAAGTCATAACACGAAAGACAAGGACTCACCTTCAACAATCTACACAATATATGAATATCATTATAAATTTGTATGCAAAATTTGAAGGAAAACACGACTTTTTCTCAATATAAATCATTATTGAAGCAAAATAAAAGCATAATATTCATATCACTATTTCAACATCATGACATCATTCATAAAAGGGTTTGCAAGTATGTATTCTACATATGAAGATTCAAGGTAATAATAGGAGACAATGTACTATGCAAATGTTGAGAATGGAGAATGAACTACAACCTACAGTGGTGAAGCCTCATAACATCTATAGGTGCATCTTGCTTTCTAGATGCAAGCATGCTATAATAAACATCCAGTACAGTAGATGAAAGAAATTGACAAAGCCCTTGAGGCCTGAAAGGAAAGAAAAGAACCTTCATTTATTTCCTTATAGAATGAAAATGCAAAATATAGTGGCAACCATGAGGAGTTTTGAAGAAAAAAATGCAAGTAGAGAGATACCCAAAAAATGCATTTCTCAAAAGAGCATTATAGAGCTAGGGTTTCAAGAAGAACGGTTTGTGTTTCTTTTTGTGAGGCCGAACTCATGAGGGGTTGTATGGAGAGGTCTCAAATACAAAAAATGAAGAAGTCTCAGGCTTGCACAAAGTTTTGAGAGGCATCCAGAAATTCAAGAGGTCGTGACCTTTCATATACAAGTAATATCTTTTTGTTTCTTTCAGAAAAAATGAGCATTGCCTCTTTTTGTCACATTCAGAGAAAGAGAAAATCCTTGAAGTCATTCAAGTATAAGAAAACCCAAAAATCTATGGCAAGTGCTAAGGATTCCTACAAAAGCAAGAGTGTTGAAATGGAGTTTCTTCATGCTACAATAATAAGTAAAACCCAGAATGCCCTTAACAATGAAGCCGTGACTTTCAAGACACAAAAAAACCCTCATAAATGGTGGAAACAATGAATGAAGAATGCAAGAGTTTTACATTTTTGCAGAAATGATAGAACTCGTGAAGATTTTGCACAAGATACTTAAACATTTCCATCATTTTTCACTAAATGAGCTCGAATTGACATATTTTTACAAAAATTAAAGAAATAATGCAAGGTTCGATGGTTGAAGGCCTTACCTCAGGTTTTCCTGTCGATTTATCATAAGAAAATGCACCCAAGTCCACGGGCTCTCCCATAGAATGTTTCAAAATCTCAATCAAAATCAATCATGGCAACCCCAAAGTGAAGGAAAGTGTCGACAAAGTGAAGCAAAAGAAAATGCATCAGAAATTTAATTATGGCCACGACTAAGAAGTTGGGGAATGCGTTCGAAATGAAGATAATGAAGGGATTTCTTACATATTTTGTGAAAAGAGATACTCACAGTGTCGATTTCATGAAGAAAAGAGCTTCAAAATTCCATGAAAGCAAGCTCAAACACTCAAAACCCTAGCTCATGGCGGCAGTGTGTAGAGCCTTCACTGAAAAAATCAAAGTGCAAAAATGAATGAGAGAAACAAGTAGTTTGAATGGTTTTGTGTTAGGGTTTCCATGTTGCCCTGAGTCGACTCTAGCCTTTTTCCACATTGATTTTAATTAAAATGCCTTCACTAATACCTTTGTGGTATTAGTTTTCCTTTGCATATGTGTTAGAAGCCTAAGCCACATTGTGCCTTAGTTATTTTTGGTGTTTTTAAGATAATCACATAGTTATGTGCCTTAGTCAAGTTTTTTATTTTTGGAGAAAATAAAATATCAAAGGGAGAGATTATACACTTTGCAAATTTGAGTCAAATTTGGAAGTGCTTTCTATTTGTTTTGCAAAGTTGTCAAAAACCATAATGGCCTTGTCAAAACTTAAGTCTTTTTCCTCTCTTTCTCTTTGTGGAAAATCAAAACTGCAAATATTGTAAAACAATATTAAGGTAATATTCTATAAATTGCCTTAGTATTTGTTATTTTTAATGCAGTAAAATTAGAGCAAGTATCGAGTTCTCCTAGAAACTTTCTATTTCTAGTTTGAGTCTTTTTGTGCAAAATGGAAAAAACAAGTAGACTAAGGTTTCCATTTATGTTTTTAGTCATTTTAGGCTTGATTTTTGAGTCTTTTCTAGGTCGACCCTCTTGGGATGAAACTTTCCATATTTTTCATTCAATTTGGAGGCAGTTGGAGTCCTATTTTGGAGGTATTTTTCCCTTGCTTGAAATCACACTGGAGTTTCTATTTTGGAGAGCAGTTTAGTCAGATTTTTCCTTCTCACTTTTGGAGGCATATATTGGAGAAAAACTAATTAGTTTTTTCTCAGTTGAGTTCAAATTTGCTTCTTACTCTCTTGATCATTATAGAGAGATTTGTAAGATTTTATTTGTACTCAGATTGTGATATTCTCATACTCCTTTCAGAGCAATAAAAATAGTAGAGCATTCCTATCTCAAGGTTTTGTCTCATTTTTGCTTTCAATGGTTTGATGTTAAATTGTGATTCAACTTTCGAATCCTTTTGCATGTCCCATTATTGCAAGTGTGTGTGAAAATTTTCCATTGTAATACAGGTTGCACATTGTGTTTAGTCTCAAACCTTCATGCAAATTACTTATGTATTTCATTGTTTCATCTGAGATTGTGAAAGTTAATGTTTTTGAAATATGATTGTGAAGTTGAGTTAGTAGACAAGTAAAAGTTCTAGTGCATCACCCTTTAGGTGTTAGGATTTTCATTTTCAAAGTTATCCTTCTCCCTTTTCCTGAGAAAAGTCTTTAGTTTAGGTGATATGCCAGGGGAACCAACCCTTTCTGGAGATTCATTCTCATTATAAGTTACCCACAGCTTGAGAACATTTCCATATTTCAACATGATAGTTAAGTCAAATCTTAGCTAGGGTGCAATCCCGATTGACAACGGTTTTTGGTATGCCCGATGGGACTTTGAAACTTGTTTTAGAGATTTTTTTTCAAGTTTTAAGTTTTTGTTCTAGTATATGCATCAGTGTTTCTAGCCTTTAGAGGATTTAAGTTTATACCTGGCAACTCCATTCTCTGGTTTTGTAGACCATATCTAGTGTAACCAACTTATGAGAAGAGTGTAGACCAAATCAAGTCCTGTTTCATTCAAGTATTTGTAGTTATCTCCACCAAGAAGGAGGGGTAGGACATCAAGAAGAATTTTTTACTTACCAAGGAGGTCAAAATCTACACCTCCAAACCTTAGCCCTGCAATTTTAGTGTAGAAAAATCTAGTACCTGTAGCACAAGCACCAGTGATGGAAAGGCAATTTGCGTTTGCACCATTTAATGGGGGCAGCCCATTATTTCTTGCCCAACATGATGAGATTCTTGTTGTAGCCCTCAAAAGTCTACCATATTTCACTGGAGAAGATTAGACCACTCCTATTGAGCACATTTGAGATGTGGCAACTTTGTGCTCAATTCATAATGTCACTGAAGAGAATGTAGCACTAAGGCTTTTGGTTGCATCACTGAAGGGAAAAGCCTTGCAGTGTTTTAGAGGCCTTCCAAAAAATTCAATTGCAACGTGGGATCAATTGGGTGATGGCTTACATTGACAATTTGAGGACAAATCTGATCATTTTTCTTTGTTGGAACAGTTAAGTACCATCAAGAGAGCTCCTCACAAGCACATGTATTTTTTTAACTACTATTTCCAAACGACTTCAGATAGGATTCTAATGATGGTAAATCCTTCGACTGAACATGCATTCCTTTTCTTTCTCAAGGCTTTGAATAGTGAAATTTTTGTGATGATTTAGTCTATAGGTGGGTTTACACTTCCTAATGCTTATGATATTGCTATTAGAGCATAAAACTACCTTATTCAAGCTAGTAGAATAGCCACAAGGCCTCTTATTCCCATTTTTCCTGAAGTACAACCCCCTATACCTATGTTATTACCCCCTTTAGATGTTGTCCCACCCGTTCTAGCAATAGGATATCAAGCTGCAACCCAAGAAACTGTTGTTCGATCCCATTCTCAAGAACTTCAAGAGTTAGAAACATGCTGAAAATTGTAGGGAATGATTTGGTGAGTATTAAGAGGAAAGTTGGCCAAGATTCTAGACCCTATCAAGCTCCACATTAGCCCAACCAATCAAATAGGTCGCCTTTTCAAGCTGATTCTCAAGGCCCGAGGAGAAACTTCAATCTTAGACCCTTTCAACCTTACAATCCTAATGCTACCAACTCTTTGAAAGAGCTTGTGCCAACACAAAATAATATAGCACAAGAGTGTGACTGGTGTTACCTATGTAACCAACCCCATAATCAAGCTACATGCATGAATGGTATGAGAAATCAGGCTCTAATGGTTCAAAATAGCTATGCTGGTTCAAAAAGTGTGTTAAATGAGAATGTAGAGTGGCAAGTTTCACAAAATCAGTAAGGTAATCCTTATATTTCCTTGATGAATTGGCAAGGTACTAATTTTTGTGGAGTAAATCATCTCCAAAGTCAAAACCAACAAGATTCACCCATTGCAGCCAATACTAGATCAAAGAAGAGGTCCATTGACTTGGGGCAGCAAGCTGGAAATGTTCAGCAGCGGCCAGATAAGGGTAAATTTCAAGCTTCTACAACTCAATTTATCCCCACAACACATCAAAAGGTGCAAATTTTGCAAAGAGGACAAGTTGTACCTGAGAAGGAGTGAACTAAGGCACAATCACAGCCTTTGCAAAAAGGAAATGATGATGTTGTTCCCAAAGGACAACAAAAGGTGAGCCCTGCTTCATTTAATGTTGTTGAACATCTTAAGAAGGCCATTGTTAGCATGTCAATGATGTATGCATTGCACATTCCTGGTCAAAAATATTTACTGCAAGATGCTTTGTCTAAGATTTCTATTTTTGATGTTATTAACCAAGATCAAACTAAGTGTGTGCTTGCAAACAACCCAAAAGTTAAGAATGAGTAGCAAGCCCAAGAGGTAAAGCCTCCTCCATTCTATTTAAGTTTGATCATTGGTGATAAGCTAGTACACAACTGCATGATTGATTCTGGTGCAAGTAGTTCCATAATGCCCAAGAGTCTAGTTGATAAGTTGGGATTAGTTTAGGAGTTGCTTTCAAAGGGAGTAGTTCAACTACATGATCTGTTATTAAGACTGTTGGGGTGATTAAAAATCTAGCTCTTACCTTGCATGCATGCCCAAATTTTGCAATCCCTGAAGATATCCATGTTATTGACCTACCACCTCATTTTTCCATATGTCTTTCAAGGGATTTTACTACTAAGTTAGGTGGGTTTCTATCTTTTGATTGGTCTCATTTATTTTTTAGAACAAGGCATGGTACAAAAGTAACCATAAAATTTGAGCCTCAAGCCAAGGACCACATTGAACCATATGTCCCTAGTCCTATAAATGCTAACCTCTACATCACCCATGAGGTGGAGGATCAATTCATGACCCTAGACCCCAATACACCTATTGAGGATGTAAATATAGATGAGTGGGCAACCGAGGATCATGAAGTTGACCCTTTTAGTTACATTGATGAGGTAGGATTAGGCATTTACATGATTCATGAACGTGATGCAGTGATCCCAAATCTAGTTTAAGGATCAAAGTCAGCCTGAACAACACATTAATTAGCTTTGGAAGTTGTATTTTGATGGCTCAAGAAGCAGAATGGGTGTTGGTGGAGGAGCCATGCTGATTTCACCCAATGGAGATAAGTATTATTCAACATTGAGGTTTTCATTTAGCTGCACATATAATACAACTGAATATGAGGCATTTATTCATGGCCTAGAATGGACCAGAAAGAGAGGTATAAAGTGCTTACAAGTTTTTGGTGATTCTGAGTTAATTGTAAACTAAGTTACAAACTTGAATGCTACAAAGAATGATTTTCTCAAGAAGTATAAACATAGAGTTTGGGACTTAATTGAAGATTTTGATGCTTTTAATTTGCTTTCTATCCCTAGAAGTCAGAATAAACATGCAAATAAGCTTGCTGCCATAGGATCTCAGTTTGACATTCCAAATGAAATTCATAATGTAGAGGTACAACAATATGTGAAGGTTGTTGTTAGGCCATCTATACCTGATAATAATGTAAGCTGGCAAGTTTTTGAAAGTGATGAGCAAATCATGAGTTTTCTAATTATAGAAGTTGAGTTTGCAGCTGAAAACCAACAAAAATGGCAGCAACAATATGACAATTAAATTGTGCAATTGAAGTCAAACAAGCTACCCAAAGGATTGGTAACCTTGGAATTGGTTTTCAATTCTGATGACCAAGTTAGAAAGGACAAAATTAGCATGATGGTTAAGCAAGAGCACTATGAGCCAATTGAGATATTTAAGGGTAAGCTTCTCAAGCTTGGAAAGGTATGTACCAAAGAGGAACCACAAGCTCTCATTATGTTGTGTCAATAATTTAGTGATGCTTTTGCTTGGAAATATAGAGATTCAAAAGGTTTTGACCTTGAGCTAGCTCAACACACCATTGAGTTAGATCCCAATGCAAAACCAGTGAGGCAAAAGCAAAGCCCTCTTAACCCCAAGCTTGAGAATCTTATGAAAGTTGAATTGACCAAGTTAATTGAAAGAAATATCATCTTTTCTATTAAGCATACATTTTGGGTTTCTAACTTAGTGCCTGTTAGAAAGAAGAATGGTGAGATTAGGCTTTGTGTTGATTTTTGTGACTTGAATAAAGCCTCTCTCAAGGATCACTATCCACTCCCTTCAATGGAACAAATTTTGCAAGTTGTTTTTGGTTTTGATAGATTTTCTTTGTTGGATGGATATTTAGGCTATAACCATATCTTAGTGAAGGAGGAGGATCAGTACAAAACTGCATTTACCACCAAATGGGGTAACATGGCATACAGGAAAATACCCTTTGGTTTGTCCAATGTAGGGGCAACATTTTAGAGAGCAATGGACCTGGCCTTTCATGGCCTCGTGAACAAGATTGTTTTGGTTTATTTAGATGATATTACAATATTTTCAAAAAATGCTAATGAACATTTTGATCATTTGAGGCATATTTTTCAAAGATGTAGAGAGTTTGGGGTTTCTCTTAACCCAAAGAAGTGCATATTTTATGTCCATGAAGGTAAGCTCCTTAGACACATTGTTTCCAAACATGGTATTTCCATTGATCTAGAAAGAGTTTTTGCCATTCTTGATTTACCCTTACCAGCACATAAGAAAGGCTTACAAAGCTTTCTTGGTAGGATCAACTTTGTGAGAAGATTCATACCTAACATTGCAGCATTATTACAACCTCTTACAACAATGCTTAAGAAGAATGTATCTTTTAGTTGGACTAAAGAGGGTAAGAGGATCTTTGAGCAGATAAAAGAAGCCCTTGCAGTTGCTCCAACACTTGTTAATCCTAACTATGATAAAGATTTTATTTTATATGCTTTTGGAGGTGTTGACACCATTTTAGCTATGTTGTGCCAACAAAATGATGAAGGCTTGGAGCAGCCTGTGGCATTTTTCAGCCAAGTATTGCATGACTATGAGGTAAAATACTCCTTTGTTGAAAAACATGTGTTTACTATTGTTAGAAACCTCAAAAAGCTCAGGCATATGCTCTCTAACAATAGAATTCAGTTGTTGGTTGCCCATCCAACTGTTAAATATTTCTTGCTCAATAGGGATATTAATGATAAAAGGGTTGGCTAGATAACTAAAGTAATGGAGTTTGATGTTAATATTAAAGTTACTAAGCTTGTTATGGGCAAGGGTTTGTGTGAAAAACTTGCTAAAAATGGAGATAACAACCTAGAAGAGGTTTAAAATGTTGCAACAGTGCTCAACAATGAAGAGCAAGTTGCTGGTTCAACTCTTGCTACAAGCTGGGTGCAACAAATGATTCATTATCTGTAGACTGGTGACTGCCTTGAAGGTTTAGACAGAGAAAAATGAGATATTATAGGCTTCAATCCATCCCTTATGCTGTTATTGATGGTTTTTTGTATAGGATGGATTTTCATGGTGTTTTGTTAAGGCGTATTGAACCAGATCAGATTGACAAGCTGCTGGAAGAGTTTCATAATGGGCCTTCACGAGGCCATTTTGTAGCAAGGACTACAACTTTGAAAATTATGAGAGTTGTATATTATTGACCAGACTTATTCAAGGATGCATTTTCTTGGGTTAGGAATTTTGAAAAATGTTCATTGTTTGCAGGTAAGCAAAGGCTTGTAGCCTTGCCTCTACACCCCATTCAGGTAGAGAAACCTTTTGCTAAGTGGGGCCTTGATTTAATTGGACCTATTAACCCACCTTTAAGTGCAGGCCATAAGTGGATTCTAACTACAACATATTACTTTACCAAGTGGACTGAGGCTATTGCTTTGAAGGAAGCAAATGAAACTTTTGTTTTGAATTTTTATCAAGATTTGGAACTCCTGATTCTATTATTTCTGACAATGGATTAGTTTTTATTGGTTTAAGGATTTCAGATTGGTCTGTAAAGAATAACATATTTTTGAATGCTTCATCTAATTATTACTCACAAGGTAATGGGCAGGCAGAATCCATCAATGAAAATTTGACTAAGATCATTAAGAAGACCATAGAGGACAACCACAGAACATGGCAGGACAAGCTGAAGTTAGCCCTTTGGGCTGATAGGATAACTCCCAAGAGAGCTACTGGTTGCTCTCCTTATGTTCTCACTTATGGTAAGGAAGCTAAGTTGCCAATTTCTGTTGAGTTACCAACTCTGAATTTCATTAAGGAACTTGAACTGTTGGAGGAGTAGCCTATGGAAGCAAGGCTTGCACAGCTGATGGAGTTAGAGGAGACTAAAACAGAAGCATTGAGGAAGCTTGAAATCCATCAAGCTTAAATGGAAATTTCTTTTGATAAAAGAGCAATGCCAGGAGATTTCAGTATTGGTGATTTAGTTTTCAAGTGGGATGAGCATAGAAGAAAACCTGGAAAACATTCTAAGTTTGATGCAATATGGGATGGACCCTATGTGATCACAAAGTGTAAGCAACACAACACTTTCTAGCTTTCAAAACCAAGTGGAGAGGTGTTGCCTATCCCAGTCAATGGGATCCACCTCAAGCATTGCCTTTGAAGATAAGTTCTACATTTGTATCATAGTAGATTAGTGTTTTTCTGCTAATAAGTGCTTAAGGCACATTTATTTCAGTTCTGTTGTTTTTCCCTAAGTGTTGTTGCACATGTTTGTTGGCCACCAGGGCCTCTTAGTTTTCTTTCAGTTCATTTTTTGTTGTTGTTTGGAGTATTTGCAGTTGAGTTTCAATAGTTTTCTAAGTTTGAGAAGGGGCAAATTTGACTCCATACACAATGAATTGTTTAAGGCATCTGGTCTATATGCTTAGCAAGCAAGCATTCAACAGAAATTGTGAGAAATGTTACCAAATTTTCACCTACAGCTCAAATTGGTAGAGCTAAAACAATTTTATTATATTAAAGGTGAAGTGTACTCTAACATATTTCTGCCATGCTTAACCATTACATATTTTAAGGCGCTTTTAAAAGAAATAGTTCAATTTTTATTGTGCAATGTGTTACAATAGAAGGATGCTAAAAGATTGAATTTAGTTTTGTTGTTCAACATTTTGCAACATAAAGGAAAGTATATAAAGAACACAAGATATTGCTTTCATTCATTTTGCAATGAAATATACACAAGATTGCACAGGTGTTGTTTTTCTATTCATTGGAAAGAAAAGAGAAAATCAAATGTCCCACACAAGCCGTGGGAGTAGCTAAACTAAAGCAACACAAAAATACACTATACATCTAAAGATGAAAGTAATAAAGGGAGCATATAAGAAAAGACATATCCATCATTTCCTACTAAGGTTTATGTTGATCTTCGTTGATGCCTACTCCTCCTCACTCCTGACCTTCAGATGAACCTACATCATGTTAAAAAAGTTGGTTAGAAATTCATATATGAATCTCATTATGTGCCCTCTCAATAGAAATATAGCATATGCCTATGATGGTTTAAGTCAGTTGAGCAAGTATCAGATGTATGCAAGAGAGCCTAAAAAATCAAACATCACAAGAGCATTGAGCTTCATTGTTTTTTATCTAACATGTTTGTTCACTATGCAGGTATAGGTGAAATCTTGTTGTTGATTCATTTCTGAAGAAATCATAGCATGTGGTTCAAAAATGGGCTCCCACAAGGGTTGAGCCCAACATGCTGCCCCTAAGATTAAAAAAGGGGAATGAGATAGGAAAACACATTCATGTTGCTCAAACCAAAGCATTTCAATTGAAGGAGTAATTCACAAGGTGGCTATAAGAATCATTGGCACATTGATAATTCATGACGATCAATTCAAGTGCAATGAAGTGAAAATCACAAATGAACAATGGGCTCATAAGATGCCTAAGTGATATGAAAATCAGAGTAAGTGCATCATTTTCTCATTAAAATTTTTGTTTGCAAACAAGATTCCATGTTGTCATTGTTTAGTTTCATTGAATGGTGCTGATATCATATCTTACTGCTACTATATATCAATGTTCATTGTTGTTTAAGTTATTCACAGTGCACATTTTGAAGGCACAATCAAAGATCAAGAAGGGGTGACAAATAAAGTTTACTTCGAGGGGACAACAATCATGTGTTTTCTCAAGAATGGAATGAGTGAAAAGGTATTGGAAGTGCACAATAACAAGAGAATGAGTAGACAGCAATACGGTAAAATTGACAAAGTCATAACACAAAAGACAAGGACTCATCTTCTGCAATCTACGCAATATATGAAGATCATCATAAATTTGTATGCAAAATTTAAAGGAAAACATGACTTGTGCTCAATAGATAGCATCATTATTGAAGCAAAATAAAAGCATAATATTCATATCACTGTTTCAGCATCAAGACATCATTCATAAAAGGGTTTGCGAGCATGTATTCTACATTTGAAGAGTCAAGGTAATGATAAGAGACAGTGTATTATGCAAATGTTCAAAATAGAGAACGAACTACAACCTATAGTGGTGAAGCCTCATAACATCTATAGGTGCATCTTGCTTTCCAAATGCAAACATGATATAATAAACATCCAATACAATAGATGAAAGAAATTGACGAAGCCCTTGAGGCCTGAAAGGAAAGAAAATAACCTTCATTTATTTCCTTATAGAATGAAAATGCAAAATATATTGGCAACCATGATGAGTTTTGAAGGAAAAAATGCAAATAGAGAGATACCCAAAAAATGCATTTCTCAAAATAGCATTATAGAGCTAGGGTTTCAAGAAGAACGGTTTGTGTTTCTTTTTGTGAGGCCAAACTCATGAGGGGTTGTATGGAGAGGTCTCAAATACAAAAAATGAAGAAGTCTCAGGCTTGCACAAAGTTTTGAGAGGCATCTAGAAATTGAAGAGGCCCTGACCTTTCATACAGAAGTAATCTCTTTTTGTTTCTTTCAAAAAAATGAACAACATTGCCTCTTTTTCTCACATTTAGAGAATGAGAAAATCCCTGAAGTCGTTCAAGTATAAGAAAACCCATAAAGCTATGGCAAGTGTTGAGGGTTCCTACAGAAGCAAGAGTGTTGAAATGGAGTTTCTTCATGCTGCAATAATAAGTAAAACCTATAATTCCCTTAACAATGAAGCCATGACTTTTAAGGCACAAAAAACCCTCATAAATGGTGGAAACAATGAATGAAGAATGCAAGAGTTTTACATTTTTGCAGAAATGATAGAACCCATGAAGATTTTGCATAAGATACACAAACATTTCCATCATTTTTCACTAAATGAGCTCGAATCGAGCATATTTTTACATAAATTAAAGAAATAATGCAAGGTTCGATGGTTGAAGGCCTTACCTCAAGTTTTCCTATCGATTTCTCATAAGAAAATGCACCCAAGTCCACGGGCTCTGCCACATAGTGTTTTAAAAGCTCAATCAAAATCAATCATGGCAGCCTCAAAGTGAAGGAAAGTGTCGACAAAGTGAAGCAAAAGAAAATGCGTCAAAAATTTAATCATGGTCAGGGCTAAGAAGCCAGGGAATGCATTCGAAATGAAGATAATGAATTGATTTCTTGCATATTTTGTGAAAAGAGATACTCACAATGTCAATTTCATGAAGAAAAGAGCTTCAAAAGCTCCATGAAAGCAAGCTCAAACACTCAAAACCCTAGCTCATGGCGGCAGTGTGTAGATCCTTCACCGAAAAAATCAAAGTGCAAAAATGAATGAGAGAAATGAGGAGTTCGAATGGTTTTGTGTTAGGGTTTCCATGTTGCCATAAGTTGACTTTAGCCTTTTTCCACATTGATTTTAATTAAAATGCCTTCACTAATACCTTTGTGGTATTAAGTTTTCCTTTGCATATGTGTTAGAAGCCTAAGCCACATTGTGTCTTAGTCATTTTTGGTGTTTTTAAGAAAATCACATAATTATGTGCCTTAGTCAATTTTTTGATTTTTGGAGAAAATCAAATATCAAAGGGAGAGATTATACACTTTGAAAATTTGAGTCAAAGTTGTAAGTTCCTTCTATTTGTTTTGCAAAGTTGTCAAAAACCATAATTGCCTTGTAAAAACTTGAGTCTTTTTCCTCTCTTTCTCTTTGTGGAAAATTGAAACTGCAAATATTGTAAAACAATATTAAGGTAATATTATATAAATTGCCTTAGTATTTGTTATTTCAAATGCAGTAAAATTAGAGCAAGTATTGAGTTCTCCTAGAAACTTTCTATTTCTAGTTTGAGTCTTTTTGTGTAAAATGGAAAAAACAAGCAAACTGAGGTTTCCATTTATGTTTTCAGTCAGTTTAGGCTTGATTTTTGAGTCTTTTCTGGGTTGACCCTATTGGGATGAAACTTTCCATCTTTTCCATTCAGTTTGGAGGCAGTTGGAACCCTATTTTGTAGGTTTTTTTCCCTTGCTCAAAATCACACTAGAGTTTCTATTTTGGAGAGTAGTTCACTTAGATTTTTCCTTCTCACTTTTGGAGGTATATATTGGAGAAAAACTTAGCTTTTTCTCAGTTGAGTTGAAATTTTCTTTTCACTCTCTTGATCATTTGTAGAGAGCTTTGTAAGCTTTTATTTGTACTCAAATTTTGATATTCTCATACTCCTTTCAAAGCAATAAAAACAACAGAGAATTCCTATCTGATGGTTTTGTCTCATTTTTGCATTCAATGGTTTGATGTTAAATTGTGATTGAACTTTCAAATCCTTTTGCATGTCCCATTATTACAAGTGTGTGTGCATATTTTTCATTGTAATACAGGTTGCACGTTGTGTTTAGTCTCAAACCTTCATGAAAATTACTTATGTGTTGCATTGTTTCATCTGATATTGTGAAAGTTAATGTTTTTGAAATCTAATTATGAAGTCGAGTTAGTAGACAAGTAAAAGTTTTGGTGCATCACCCTTTAGGTGTTAGGATTTTCATTTTCAAAGTTATCCTTCTCCCTTTTTAGCAAAAAAATCTTTATTTTAGGTGATCTACCAGGGGAACCAACCCTTTTTGTAGATTCATTCTCATTATAAGTTACCCACAACTTGAGAATGTTTCCATGTTTCAATAGGATAGTTAAGTCAAATCTTAGCCAGGGTGCAATCCTGATTGACAACACCTCCTTCCAGTCATCTCCAGATTTCTAGGTGCACAAAGTCCTTTTTGTACCTTTTTGTGTTGTTTCATTTACATTTCTAGGTCATTTTCTAGGTCATTGCATTGAATTAGGGTTTAGTGATGCATCTTGCATTTCATTTATCTTTCCAAGTCTTAACTTGGTGGTGAACCCCTTATTAGTTTACATTCAGCCCCTAGGACAACCCTATTGCAAGATCTCTTTCTCCTTTGCATTGAGATCTCTAGGGTTACCCTTGAATGGAATAGCTTGAAAGTGGGTGTGCTCTGTCCTAAACCATACGATAGCACTTAATACCCCATTTTCCATTTTAAGAGGTTCCAGAATGGTATGCATTTCTAGATGTGCTTTTGATTAGTTGGCTAGATAGATGATTGTAAAATCCTTGCAAAGATTTTACAAGGTATCCTTTTGGGAAAATATTTTAAAATATATATTTTCTTTTTAAATTTATGTGTAGAACCTAGTTTTCCTTTGCATTTTGAAAGATATGATCTTTTCTGATATCTTCATTAAGGTATCAATATTGACTTCAGTTATTACATATTTTGAATGAATTCAATGAATTTGATTCCCAACTAGATATAGGTATTGGTATTATTGAAATCACCTCCCCATCATCCCACAACACACCCAAAAAACTAAATTTAAAACATCATTTTAATTTGTGTTATAAGCAATTTTATTGACTGTTATGTCTAAATATGTACAAAAATAATAGGGGCTATCAAAGGTCATATTTTAGACATTTCATTAAGTATATTATCTTATTTAATAAGGTTCTTAACCATGAATATTGTAAACCAACATATAACTATGAAGTGACAACCAAAATATGGGTACATTATACTTTGGGAATGGTTTGTATCCAAGTGAAGGAGCCCCATCTTGGTTTAGCAAAGCCATAAGTGAAGGAGGTCCTACCCACCTTGTAAGATTTGGTATAGAATGATTTATAAAATACAAGATTTGGTTATGGATTTAGGCACCCAAGATCTAGGAGCTTCAATGAAAGCACGAGAGAGATCAAATATGAAATAATAATACAATTTTAACAAAAAATGAAAAAATGATACGGTGATGGAATCATGATGGATTATAATGGATTAAGATTACAATGAGAATGTCTTGGTTATATGGGCCTAGGTGAGATATAGGAATACATAAGATCATGCCATTTATATTAATATTATGACTTGAGACATAAAGTGATAAGTAACCTATGTGTACCCTAAGTAAACTAATGTGAATAAGACCTAGATGATGAATTAGTTAGGTAAAAAAACCTCATTCACATAAACACCCCCCCTCAAGTACAACTTAGGAAGAATGTACAAGATGAAAAGATAGATTATGCAAGGATGGGTCTAGCTATGAGGCCATGTTAGGTACCCATATACAAAATAATCTCTTTGAACACAAATAGAAAGAGAAAATTTAGTGGAACAAAACTCATCTCCAAAAGAAAAAATATAAAATTTTCTAAAAGATGAATGAGAATAAAATAATATGTTAAGAAAAAGTCCCCCCATAAGAGAGAAGAAGAAGAGAGACCATGTACCCCCCACCTCAAAGTAGAATCTCCTACAATGATGGTAAATTCCCAAAAAATAAAGCTAAACATGATCCAAAATTATTGAGCAACATTCCTCCCCTTAGGAAGAAAAAAACCAAAAATGTATGAAAGATGTCTTCCCATTCCTAAAGGAACATGAGAGAAGTGTTGATAAATAGTGCCTCAAATGTACCGGTGTTTAGGTGAAGTTACATTTGGTTGATAGCAAGAAGTCGACGGGACCATGGGATGACTCTCCTTGACATCCTGATCACTTGGTGTATTTGAAGTGTTGTGTTGGCAGTAAAGCTCCATCGGCGAGACAGGTCAATGTCGAAGGGAGTCTCTTGACAGTCCCTTCGACATTCTATCAATTCTCATGAAGTTGTGTCAGGTAGACATTCCATTATCAAAGGGAGTCTCTAAGTTGTCCCCTCGATAACCCGATGTGAGGCTTTCTATCTTTGTCGAAGTGACAATACATTATTGTCGGGACATAGATAATAGTCCCTTCGACATGGTGATGGTGCTCAATGGACAACTCAGATCCAGAGGATCCAATGGTGCTTGCTACCCTGTGGTGCCTTGGTGGGACCCAATTTGTACCTCAACGGGGGTGTAGGGATTGGTTCGACAATGGTGACATGGACATCACGTTAGCAGTGGGGACCATGGTAACAAATATAGACATTTCGGTGTGACCTTTCTATATCATTGGAAGGTGTTATGATGCTCCCCTAAAATGGTGATGTGTTTGATCTACAATTGTGGTTATAAGGATCCAACGGTGCCCATGTTGCTCGTTCCTTTTGTGGCAGGTCTCAGATAGACCCCAAGGGAAAGTGGGGATTGGCTTAGACCAAACAAAGCCAAGAAGGACTCGTATCTAGGTGACGATGAGAATTCAGAGAGATGTGTTTGCAAGTCTCTTTGAGATTCTAATACACTTTGATAGTGGAAGAAGGTATTATAGTTACGTTTGTTCAGTTCGGTAGGGAGGTGTAACGATTGGCTTCCTGGAATGATTGAAGATTGTGATATGGTGCCATAGCACATGGAGAGAGAGGAGAGAGTGAATTAAAGAAGGATTATGTTGTTGAACTATCTCTAGATGGAACAAGATGTAAATCTCCTGTAAAGGCTTAGAGCCTGTAATCATATATGTAACTGTATTTTGTTGTTGATTAATACAATGGCAATTTGCACTTTTGGAGTGTGGGGTTTTTTACCCAAAAGGGTTTTCCCCACGTAAATTTTTTTGTTCATGTTTTATGTTCCATATTTCATGTTTGTTGATTCTGTTTATTGAATCTATTTTGTGCACGTTGTTGGAACTAGTTAAATTTGCATGAGCTTTTCTCATAAGGATTAATGTGGGAAATTAACTATGTATGATTCTACTTTGTGGCATAGTAGTACGTGTTTTTAAGGCAATCTAAAGAAATGAAAGTTACCTAAGACATAACTATTCTCAGATGTTCTTTTTGGGATGACCAAAATTTCCCTACAAATAGTATCAAAGCCATCACTTTGGGATTTCCTTATTCCTGGTGTTTCTGGTTCTGAGTATTCCTTTGGTGAAGATTTCTTAGTTTGGAAAGCTTGAGGAAATCTAAAGGAATCGGCTGATGAATTGATCCTTTGGTGAGTAGACGTTCTTGCTCTTTTGTTTGAGTTTCAAGAGACAACACGCAAAATCAAGGATGGTGAAGATGGAGAAATTGGAGTTGGTCATATCGAAATGTTCTGATCTAAGGCTCCTAGTTGACAATGATATAATCCTGATGCATGGGGTGGAATATTTTTCTTTGTGGTTGTGTTTTAGCAAAGCTTCCATATTGGGTGTCTATGTGAGAGGCTCCTTGATGATATGGAGAATCTTGGGTTGTTATTCAGCCATGGAGTAATGTGCTTATGCTAGGTGATTTTTCCTGGTATTGGAAGGCATAGTTTTTCGGTACCCCAATTGAAAGTAGGTTATGGAGTTGATCATTGGATGATTTGAAAGCTTCTGCAATAGCTCATCTCCCTCCAATGCATGTACATGTTGGTGGTTATGGAGTTTGTTTGAAATGGGCCTAGAGTTTCTAAACTTCCTTTTCTTCTTATGGATGTTTTGTACTTGCATGGCTCAAATTCATGCTTTTGGGTTTGAGGGTTGTATAGGTTTTCCTAAAAAATCTACGGTTAATGCTCATATATGATAATCCATTATTTTGGTTTAATTGTTATGGTGTTTCTTATTTCAGTTCTTTAGTCTTCTAGATGTGAAGTGGGTGTGGATGCACATGGTTGTTTTTCAAACATAGTGGTTTTGCAGGTTTTACACGGTCAAGAAAAACTTGTGGTTATGTGGAGTTGCGTTTAAAGCTATTTTCTAGACCCTAGTATTTTGGGGTGGTACTGGATGAGATAGCTACAATTTTTCTTTCATGCTTCATGCATGGTATGAGGAGGAAAGTTGCTTTCTTTGCATGGAAGTGTTCGTACGTGACTAGTCACTCAACATTTCTATGGTGATGCTTGGTGGTTTCCTTGACTATGATGCTCATTGTGGACATGATTGGAAAATCGGATCTGAGCTTGATCTAGTATTTGAGTCATGTTGTCTACATGGTTATTCTCTTTGAGATCTTAGTTTTTCAATTTCTAGTGTGATAGTGGGTTTGCATGCTATATTGATTGGATCTATGAGTTATGTAGTTTTGTAGGTGTGTACAACCTATTGATTACAGTGGGATAACTCATAAGTGGATTATCTATATCCACAAGGTTGATTCAGTGTTGATGTAGACTTGTTAGTTGGCCTTGTCTGTGGTCACTTGTGCATTGGTGTAGTTGCTTTTAGAAGAGAGGATGCATGATGTTGGGTACCTAGATAGTTGGTTATGGGGACCTATATCATGTGTATCAAGATGTCATGAATAACTTGGATACACAGTTTTGTGTAAGATTTTGATAGTGATTGTATTTTTTGCTTGGTTTGGAGATCTTGGTGCCACTTGGTATTGTTGTCAAATGGACATGTTGATGTGTGGATCTAAAGGATCTTTAAATTTGGAGATATTTGGTCATGATTTTTGGAGATCTCGGTTGTCATGATTCAATGGAAGCTTTAGCAATGACTATGGATTCATCACTTGGTGATGGATTATCTTCTTTAGTATTGCAAATGTTAGTAGGAGGAACTCTTAGATCCTGTTGCTGCAGAAGGGTTTCTTCACATTTACATGGACACTATTTGAAGATGTGTGGCATCTTGTAGCTATGGAGAACTCTTGTGGTCTTTGGGTCGAGGTGTTGTTGGTGCTTGACATGTGATGTTGGTTAAGAGTTTGTTTGTTTTATGTCATGGTATACTCTTGTTTACGTATTAGAGTTTTGGCATGATGCATTACTCTTGAGACCAAGGTATGTTCACTTGGAGCATGCGATCTCCTAAGGGGGATGTTTATATCGTGATGTCATGATAAGTTCATGTTTCATATGATTAGAGCTTTGACAATGGTCTAGTGATTCTCTATGTTTGGGTGCATTGGTCATATGCTTGATAACTTCATGATAGTGCAGTTATGCATTTGGAGTTTAGAATGAGATGATTGTTTGCAAGTGCTCATGGATACATGGGGAATAAGATAAGGCTAGATTTCTATTGAGATGAGAGAAGTGACATTGAGATGGTAACTCTGGATGAGTTTTCAGCAGAAAGTCTGAGAAGCCTACACCTTGGTTGGGCGTAAGTTCAACAAAGACCTATGAGGAGATTGCTCTTGGAGGAGTCATGATGGCTTGTATATCTTGGAGGAGCATTCTCATTCCCCACTCTTGGTATGCTCGACAATTTATAATTTGAGAGGTATTTGCCTATTATATCTTTCAAATGTGTTCTTGCTTTGATTCTCATAGGATTGAGTTGATTCATGGTGTTTGATTATGGAGACTCATTTGAGAATGGCTTAGCATGAGTTTATATGTTCTATATTTCATAGATATGGATCTTGAGCTATGTATTTAGTTCTGGAGGATTCATTTGAGGGATGTTTGCAATGTGTATCTCCTTGTGTATTTGAGTTTGTGATATCATTCATTGATGAGGACTGTTAGGAGATGATCTATGGGATGATTTCCTGAGATGGTAAATGGATTAGTTTGATCTTCTTTGAGAGGCTTACATACATGTTGATTACATGATACATATGTTATGTTTTGGTGATTGAACGGTTGGGTGTTGTTATGGCTTTTCTTTTGGGGTGTTGTGAAGGATATCACACTTGACATAGTTGGCATTCAAAGGTGTATGTAGGAGGATTTTCTACAGGTATATGATGTGTAGTGTTTCTCTCTTTGGTCTTTTTTATCTTCCTAGATGTTTGGTTTCACATTACATTGGTTTGAGGTTTGGTCAGAGTTGTTGTGATCACTAGCTTGTGGTCATTATTTTCACTTATGTTCTTGGGTGATGACATGGAGGTTCCTTTATATTTTTCCTTTGTTGGGTGCAGAGAACTTGGGAGACTTGTGGAGACTTGTGGTGAGAATTGTTCTTGCAAGTTATTGGTTTAAAAGTTTTGCATATCATTGTGGATGTTCCTTGGTACAACATGATGTTGTTACACTCTCTATAGGATGCTATTGGTAGACTTGGTATGCCTTGATCATTTTCATATTTGCATTACCCATGTAGTGGGAACTCTTAGATGTGTATTTCACTCTTTGACATGTTTGCACATGGATTTTATGATTGTAGTTTATGGGTGTATTTATTTATGGTATAATTTTACTATGTTTTTTATACCTTGGAGGTATGGATTGGCTGGATGGATAAGCACTTGATGTGTGTGCTACTTTCAGTCGCGTGGGTTTTGATCAGTTGGGTGGTAACAGTCAGTTTCCTGGTTGTTCTAGTTGATGCTTTATCTTGTTTTTTGGAGGATGACTTCACGATTGTGTTCAAGTTGAAGCTTTGAAGCTTATGTTGTTGATGTTTTTGTATACACTATGAGCATAGTGGAGTAGTGGTAGTATGTTTTATCCTTTTCTATAAGTTGGATATGTTGCAGGTTTCTTGGTTTAGACTGTTGTAGATACACCATGGCTCGTTCCTTTTCTGTGGAGGATGGTTGGAACCGTTTCCTAAGATGGTGGACATCTTGAATGTTGCTACAGTTACTTCAAGCATTGATTGGTAGCCAACACATTCTTTGTCAAGTGGGAGAATGTTGAAAAATAAAGCCTCAAATGTATTGGCGTTCAGGTGAAGTTATATAAGGAAAACAACAAGAAGTCGACGAGACCATGGGATGACTCTCCTCAACATCTTGATCGCTTGGTGTATTTGAAGTGTTGCATTAGCGGTAAAGCTTCATTAGCAAGATAGGTCAATGTCAAAGGGAGTCTCTTAACAGTCCCTTCAACATTCTGATGACTGTCATGAAGCTACATCAGGCAGACATTCCATTGTTAGAGGGAGTCTCTAAGCTGTCCCCTCAATAACCTAATGTGAGGCTTTGCATCTTTTTTGAAGTGACAATACATTATCGTCGAGACATAGATAATAGTCCCTTCGACATGGTGATGGTGCTTGGTGGACGACTCAAATCTAGAGGATCCAATGGTGCCCGCTACCCCGTGGTGCCTTAGTGGTTCCTAGTCTATACCTTAGCAGGGGTGCGGGGATTGGTTCGACAGTGGTGACATGGATGTCACATTGGCATTGGGGACCACGGTAACAAGTATAGAAATTTTAGTGTGACCTTTCTATATCGTTGGGAGGTGTTATGATCCCCTGACATGGTGACCTATTTGATCTATGGTTGTGGTTATAAGGATCCAACGGTGCCCGCTGGCTTGTGCATTTTCTGGTGGGTCCCGAATAGACCCCGAGGGAAAGCAGGGATTGGCTGAGACTAAACAAAGCCAAGAAGGGATCATATCTAGGCGATGATGGGAATTCAAAGAGATGTGTTTGCAAGTCTCTTCAACATTCTAATACACTTCGACAGTGGAAGAAGGTATGATAGTTATGTCTATTCAGTTTGGTAGGGAGGTGTAATGATTAACTTCTTGGAACGATTGAAGACTGTGATATGTTGCCATAACACACGGAAAGAGAGGAGATAGTGAATCAAAGAAGGGTTATGCTATCGGACTATCTCCAGATGGAACAAGATGTAAATCTCCTATAAAGGCTTAGAGCCTATAATTGTATTTGTAACTGTATTTTGTTGCTGATTAATACAATGACGATCTAGGCTTTCAGAGTGTGGGGTTTTTTACCCGAAAGGGTTTTCCCCACATAAAACTTTGTGTTCATGTTTTATGTTCCATCTTTCATGTTTGTTGATTCTATTTATTGAATTTGTTTTGAGCACATTGTTGGAACTGGTTAAATTTGCATGAGCTTTTCTCATAAGGATTAATGTGGGAAATGAGCTATGTTTGATTCCACTTTGTGGTATAGTAGTACGTGTTTTTGAGGCAATCTAAAGAAATGAAAGTTACCTAAGAAACTATTGTTCTCAAATATTCTTTCTAGGATGACAAAATTTCCCTACAAGAAGAACGATCAAGATGTGTGATATCTCTGAACTATACTCAAGTGTCTCCATGTCCACAATCAAGTCAAATGTTCTAGACCATAATAATAAAGATGATAGTTCAAAACCTTGTGAAAATAGATGTGAAACTTGATTCAAAGACGAAGATTCCTTAGGTCCAAATTTGCTCAAAATTTTCCATACTAATTCTAAATTGCGATAAATGATAATACAAAGGAGGAATAAGAGGTTCTAAAGATTACCCCAAAACATCTGAAGAAGACGGTACAATTCCATAAGAGCTAATATCAAACAGAATATGAATATCCTCAATAGTGTCCTCTAAGTCTACAAGAACAAACTCACAAAAAAACAAAAATGTTTATCAAGTACTCGTCCCAAGTATCTAAATTTGGAAAAAAATATTAATGTATCACTACATTAAATCATAAGAAGCCATGGATATAACAGTAATAGTCTCATCAAAACAAATGGTAGATGGAATGTTAGCATTTATTTAGAACCTTAGTTGATGAAAGGACACCAAGATTTAAATGACCATATTGTATCTCCTAAAAAATATCCACATTAGATGCTTGACTGTGTACATTAACTAAAGGAATAATAGGAGAAAAAATTTAGAAGGTGTACATTCGAGATTGATGATAAAATTCTCCAACTACAACAATATATTTGCTAGATAAATGTTGACTAATGATAGAATCTAGAGTAAATTCAACATATTTTCCAACTCCACCATATGTGATATGATAGAAAGAAAGGATATTGGTTGACAATGATGGAACACAAAGAACATCATTGAATGATCCTTCATATATGTCAATAGATCCTTTCCCACAAACATGCATATATGTTTTGTTAGCCATTAGGATGTGTGGTGATGAACAAGACTCAAATGAAGAGAACATACTTTGGTATGAAGTCATATGATGAGAAGCTCTAAAATCAAGTATCCATATCTCTAACTTAGAATATTCAACTACAAAAAATGCTTGCCCCTTCTATTTCTTTGTCATTGAAGAAGAAGAAGAAGAACTCCCTAACATAGTTGAAGGTGAATCAATTTGATTCTTCGTAAGGAGATGCTTCAACTCGTCAACCTATTTTGAATAGAATTGATGTTCATCATTCCCTAATTTCTTGTAATATGCAATCTTAGTATTTTCCTTCTTAGATGATTCCCCTTTTCAGAGAGATGATTCAAAATCTTTGTGTGGCTCATTTTTCCTAGATTCGTTTGTTTCTTTTCATGATTCCTTGATTTTGTATGTTCCTTAGGCTTACTAGCCACCAATGTTTGTAGTTTAGAAGACTTGATGTGACCCATTTGAATTAGCTTCACTTCCTCTTAAATTGGAACATTTGAAAATTCATCAAAAGTAAGCTCAACATATGCAGTTGTAGAAAACTAATGAGTGTGAAAGAAATAAGTACAAAATACTTATGACCAAGTATGGATAACATATTTATAATAAATTTTAAATCACCCCTATTATTCTTACAATATTTTAACTATGTTCTTGATTGCTATATCTTGGAGATGTAGTCTTGGATGTGGTAAAAAAATTTAGGATCAAGATTTATCAAATCATTATCAATCTAATATATTATAATCTTGTTAATTTTACCATTTGTTTTTTCAAGAGTTTTGCAAGCCTCCTTAGATGTTTTGCATGATTCATGATGAAACTTAAATCGCAAGAGACTAATGAATAAATACAACCAATAATTTTCCCACTATTTATCTCCTATATTTACTTTGCACTAGAAACATTAAGTTCAAGAATAGTTTCTTTTAGATATCCTAGATAACATTTTTCCAATAAATAGTTCTCTATTGATTGTCTCTATGAAGTATAATTATATGGAGTTAGGAGTTTAATTTGAGTTTTCCCCATTATGAGAACACACATCAAAGAAATATAATCAATTAGCCACCACAATATTATACCCCAAATTCACTCAATAAAGGATCCAACTGGCAATATATGATATTGACACTTTATACTTAGTGTGATTACAGGTGCCACTTACCAAAATAGTAAAATGGTCTTAGTCTTAGTACATTACAAATACTATATTTGGCTACAAAATTGGAAGTATACTTTTTTGATAGAATGAGACCAATCAAATCACACCACTACAAAATACACAAAAAATTATACTTTTTTTATTTAATTTCACTATAAAATGTTACCATATAAGGCCAAACAAAGCGGGCTGAAAGTTTCCAAATTGATAACTAATCAACAAAACCTATAAGAATCCACGATTTTAGAATTTTTTTTTTTTACACCACTATAAAGATATCAAAATTTTAACCTAAATAAAAAGATTGCTCACAAAAAGAAGCCCATATGATTGAGAAGAAAGCCTCTAAAGTTTGAGTACAAAAGTTAATTCGCCGACCATGAGGGGGTAGTTTGGGAGGAGGTTGTCCTATTGAAATCACAATGACATCATACTAATTCTAGTACAAGTTGATAAATATATGCTCCTATCTCACTAGAATATTCTAATGATCTAAAAACCATACTTGAATTGCATAAAACTACCCATCAACAAGCACCTACATAAAAAAATTTAGGGCCATATAATTGTATGGTTGACTGTATGATTTGTATAACAAGGGGATACAAAATATTTTGAGGGATTAGGAAAAAATATAAAAAATGTTATGAATGGATAGTTGACATTTAGATTCTTGGTCCTTTTGAATGAGATGAAAAGGTCATATTTGACCCACAATACTCCAAAAATGTAGCTACATTCTAGATTTGGCAACTACCTCCTAACTTCAAATCCTTGTAGATATAGCCTCATATGTCCAATTTGGAAAAATAAAAAGGTTTAAATAGTGTTTTGGACACCCTAAACTCAATGGTGAGCTCATAATTGTACCAACATGCTCCAAAACATACCTATAATATAAAGCCACAAAGAGAAAATCCTCCAAAATATGGTATTTCTATCAAGTTTTTTATTCTCTAGGTCATCATATGGTGTAAGAGAAGAGTATACTCAAATTTTTAAGAGCAACCAAGATCTAAAATCCTATATCTCTCAACTAGATGCTCAGAGTAGGGTTAGGGATAATATTGGGGTTAGGATTAGGAATATGGTTATGGATAGGGTTAGGGTTATGAGAAATAAATAAGGTTAAAGGCCAGGGTTAAACTTAAGTTTAAGGTTAGGGTTACAGTTAGGGTTGGGAATAGGGTAAGGTTTGGTGTTAGGGTTAGGGTTAGGGTTAGAGTTATTATTAGGGTTATGGTCAGGGTTTGGGTTAGGTCTAGGGTTACGTTTAGGGTTTAAAATTGGGTTAGGGTTAGGATTAGATTTGGGATTATGGTTAGGGTTTAGGGTTAGGGTTAGGGT
Organism: Sequoia sempervirens; assembly: GCA_007258455.2. Taxonomy (NCBI): domain Eukaryota; kingdom Viridiplantae; phylum Streptophyta; class Pinopsida; order Cupressales; family Cupressaceae; genus Sequoia; species Sequoia sempervirens. The sequence goes on along the minus strand of VDFB02255866.1, from coordinate 80,714 downwards.
TAGGGTTGAAAGAAATATGGTTAGTGTTATGAGAAATACAGTTAGGGTTAGAGTTAAGGTAAGGGTTATGATTATAATTTAGGGTTTAGTTTTCATGTTAGGGTTAGGTATAGGGTTAGGTTTAGGGTTATGGATCAAATAAAATTTATGAATAGGGTTAGGGTTCAAATATAGTTAGGGTTCAAGGGTGGGGGGCCTAACTCGATTGGCTAAAACATCTCATTGCAGGCAAGAGGTCATGAGGTCTAATCTCCCCTTCATCCCCATGGTACTAGAGGGTGTGTTGTGCCACCATCACCGATCACATGACAAAATTTTATTGAGCACACTACAATTTATAGGGGGCTACCTGATTCCTGCAATCTAAAAAAATCTTAAAAAATATGGTTAGGATTCAAATATGGTTAGGCTTGTGTTTAATTTGTTTAAGAATAGCGTTAGGGTTCAAATATGGTTACTCTTATGGTTATGAGAAATAGGGTTATATTTAGGGTTAGGGTTAGGTTTATGGTTGGGGTTAGGTTTAGGGTTCATGTTTGGGTTGTGTTAGTGTTAAGGTTAGGATTACGAATATGGTTTAGGTTTAGGGTTAAGGTTATAATTATGTTTATGATTAGGGTCTGGGTTAAGGTTTAGATTATAGTTAGGATTAGGGTTAGAGTTAAGATAAGGGTTAGGGTTAGGGTTTATGGTTAAGGTATGCTAGTTAGGCTAAGGCTTAGGGTTAGGGTTAGGATTATGGTTTAGGGTTTATGCTTAGGGTTAGGTTTAGGTTTAGGTTTAGGGTTAGAGTTAGGGTTAGGGTTAGTGATAAGGATAGGGTTAAGATTAGGGTCAGGGTTTGGTTTAGGGTTATAGTTTGTCATGTCCCCATTTTTGACGAGCATCAGAGTTTGTAAGTTTGGCCTATCAGGAGACCCTCGTAGGCTGATAGAGTGGTTAGAGGGTCGTTTCGGAGCTTGGCTCAGCGTCAGATTGGCAGTTTTGATCAATTGGCTTCCGTTCGGGCTCATTCGGACATTTCTTGTAGAATTGCTATTTTTAGCAGTTCCTGGCAGTCAGCATAGGACCCCTGCTATTTTTAGCAGTATGGCTTAGCAGCGTTCAGGATCACTTCAGAGTTCGTCAGCTTTAGACGGAACAGTAATCAGATGATTAACGAGGAAGATATTAATATTTAATTATATTGATTAAATATTAATTATTTAATGTTTATAATATAAAGTTATAATTTTAAATTATAACTTAAGTGATTCTCATAAAGGGGGCGCCCATCATCAGAAAGGGGCAGTTAATAATTATAATTTATTATAATTATTTGACGGAGAACTATTGAAAGATTAAAAGAATTAAAAGTTAAAAATATTAAAATTCCCTATTATTAAGGAAATCGCACTTTTGTGCAATAAAGGGGTTTTTGCCTTGGGAATTAAAAAATTATGACATTTTTGAGAATTGGAAATTGATCAAGACTTCGTCAGAGAACGAAAGCTTTAGGGTTTCGGTCTCGAAACATTGGAGAACGAGCCATCTCCAGTGGGAGCGATTCAGAGGATGTGAAATAACATCTGATCTATTGCCAACACAGAGGTTTCTTCATTCAGGAGGAATCACAGAGCTCCAGAGGTTATTAATTTTACAGAGCTTCAGCTATTTCATTTATCCAGAATACTTTGATTCACAGAGGCGTATCATATCTCAGAGATTAGGCAGTGAAGTCAGAGGAACGTGTTTCATATTAATTGATGCTGTTTTTAAAAGGCCGTACTGCTGTACTTGGTTGTACTGTTGGAGGAAGCCGTACATATTGTTTTAAAAAAAAAGACGCCTTTCATCAAGCATTCTATCACCTTTGGTGGGGGCGCTTAGGCATTTGGAACAAGCTGCAAACAACATGCTGAGGGAAAAGGGGTCATTTAAGGCTGCCGTACAGATCTGAAAAATCACCAGCTGCTGCAATAAACAGTACTAGGCCGTACTCTTATTTATGAGCCATCATCTTCCTTCCAGAGCAAACCAACTTGGGTATTCATCATTTGTGTTCATCTACTGAGGCGCCAACCTTCAGAGAAACACTACGTGGTATCTGGCAGAGGAGAGAGTGGGTTATCATTCAGCCGTACCAGTCATTATTGCTGTATCAAAGAAACCAGGTTCCAATATTTTATTGCTTTTTTACTTGCATGTCTCTGGATCATTATTGTACTTGTTTCAGAAGATCAATAAATTACTTGGCTACCATATTAGCAATAGAATCTTCGTTTACAGAAATATATTATTTTATTTTGAATTTATTATTCAATCTATTGCAAAAATCGCAATTTACATTGTTGCTCAAAAACCCAAAAATTACACAAAAACCTAAAACCTTCAAAAAGATTCAGAAAACTGTCAGATTCGGAGAATAGGGGAAACTAGGGTTTCTACAGTGGTATCAGAGCTAAATCCTGCCATCCTGAGGGTTTAGCCGTCTTCTGCAGCCGGAACAGTTTGGGTCTTATCAGGTATTATTCATTCTGTCGAGCTTGGGTTGACAGGCAGCAGGGTTCGATCTGGCAGCCGGGAAACATGGCTGACAGAACTGACAGGAATTACAGGACTGATAGAACAGATAATGTTAGAACAGAGTTTATTCATAGTAACAGAGGTCAGGGCCGTGCAGAGGTCTTGCATGCACTCAGAGATCTTCGTGCAGGTCAACGGTAGTCAAATGGTGTATTACAGCAGCTGGCAGTTGCACTTCAGAGACTGGATACTCCGAGGAGACCGTCACCACATCGTGACGATGACAGGAGTGCTGCAGGGTCACGGAGAGCTCCTAGGACAATATCACAGATAGCAGATAGGCCTACTAGGCCCACTTTCGGGAGACAGGAGCCCGATGAGGCTATAACAGGTGAACAGCATGAGGGTTTGTTCGTTGATACATTTAGGACAGCAAACGACGAGTGGCAGTTAGTATCACCTGAGATCAGCGAAAGGATCACGATTGACAGAACACCACAAAACACAGAAAGAGAAGTGATTAGCATGTTCCAGGAGTATAGCATTCTACCTCAGAAGATTAAAACAAAACTTCCTTTCGTGAGTTACGTGGATGTGCACCCGAGTCTTTGCCATAAGACAGAGTTGGCAAGACAGAAATATCTGACTATAGCTCGCGAATTGTTTACGTCTGGAACGGATAGAGAATCTACGCATAAGGGTGATACAATCCTTCATGAGAATGATGTGGTATTTTCAAATCCCTATGAAGTAGGCAGAAATTTATTACAGGAATTTGATAAGCGTGCTGATTTGAGTCAAGACAGTACTAGCACAGCTTGGGGTAATAATTTACCTACATCGTCTTTGCAGGAGGTGACTCAAGAAGTTTCTACTATTGAAGCCACTTCTGATTTTTATGACAGCATTGGCGAAACTTCGCGTGAGCATGACACAACAGAGGTTTCACACATGCAAAGTACTCCTATTGAGTTGTCGCATGAAGAGACTCAAGAGTTGGGTACGAGTGATGCAGTTGGTGTTGAGAATTTAAGTAATGGTGAATCTGATTTTTCGGATCAGACCTTTGAAAACCAGCTAGAGGATTCATATGTTGATATGGAATCCCAGGATCATGCTTTGGATGGGCATACAGTCACTGTTGGAGTAGAAGCGTGTGAAGATACTGTCAGACCAACAACTTCTACCGTATCAGTTGAGCCATCCTTTGAGGTACCGAGCAGCAGTACCTTAAATGCTGAGGTGTGCATGGATGAAAGCACACATGATGTTGCTTATCATGCGGTGAGCGATGACGGATCAACGTCATATCATAGTGCATATGGTGAGCCAGAAATCTTGTATGGGGGTCGTAAGCTTCAGAGTCCGCATCATTTGGTTGGGCAACTACAAGTGAATGATAATATGATTGCCACCGCCCTTGAGCATTTTGACGTTGCTCGTCAGATGTTGACTACCTATGGTTGGAGTCCGCCTTTGACAGATGAGCACAGTGAGAGTGGTTTCTCCCTTGCAGTGATACATGCACTCCGAGAAGCAATTGGTACGATGAAACAAAACTACCTTAAATTGCTTGCGGACAGGGATTTTCTTCTCGAGTGGGATTGCATTTGTTATGATGCATTGCAGGGAAAGGGAGAACAGATTGATGAGCTCACTCATGAGCTGGAGGTGACTAGGGACTCATTGCATAGCACCTAGCTGGCTCTTCGAGAGTCATAGTTACAGATTGAGAGGTTTACCGTGGCGTTGAGTTTAGCACAATCTTCACCACCTTTGGATATAGTTCAGTCTTCCATGGCAGCGGTTGGTGAGGAGTATACACCCATGGTACATAGTAGTGAGGGAGATGTTGAGGATGAGGGTACATCCAGCACGGTCACAGGAGCAATCGGTACAGATAGGATGAGTACACTAGATGACAGTTGCAGTGAGCCACACGTTGCACCAGGTCCTCTCGACATTAGTTCTGTGATAGGTGATGCAGGGCAGTTCATTGATAGTTCCTGTGATATGGTTGTTGATACACTGGAGAGTTGTGTGACAACCCTCGATACTTGTCCATCTTCATAGCAGATATTCAGAGTCTCATCCAGTTGGGAGATTGGTACTTGTGATGATTTGTTTCCCTCTCCTGGAAGCAAATCAGTCTTTTCATCCGATGCAGTTGACTATGATCGGCAGTGGGTTGAGCCAAGTCAGGAGTACAATTCAATTTATTATTCCAACGATTCAGAGATGGATGATTCAGATCAGGATGGAGTGATTGTGCAGTTTGTGAACAATCCATTATTTGAATTTGATGGTGGTTTGGTCTATGATAATCCACTCTTCGAGTTGGAGGCTAATCGTACTCTTGACACTAGTTCTAGGTTGGGTGATGATCGTAGTGTTTGGGATTGTTCTAGTGCATCGCGATTCCAAACAAAACTCACAGAGGAGTTTAATGAGGTGTACATGGTGAGGAGTGCTTATAGTTTTTCCTTTGATCCACCTGTACATGATTTGTATTCGATGCACCATACTTGTGCACAGGGTGATTCTCTCGGTACAGTCGAGGGGAGTAATTCATTATTGTGGGCAGAGTTACCATCTTCACAAGATGGGATTAGCGGATGCAGGTACTTGACTCAGCCGTTTGCGGGGTATTACTTGCAGGGGCAGCAGTTAGTTTTACATCATGCCGATGTGTATTTGACAGAGCTTGATACTTCTATGTCGCAGATTTTTCATACCGGTACATGGTTACAAGGCGACTATGTTGTTAGTTGGCATGATGGCTTGGACAGTTATCACATCCATGAGGGTTTAGCAGAGGACAGGGAGAGATCCAGGATAGTAGATGCTTCTAGAAGTCTTTATCTCTGCATGACAGATGGATGTGGATTCATATTGTATTGGGATCCCGGTGGCGACAGCTTTGACACCGAGTATTGGATGGGTCCCATTGGGTTACTTCACTATTCTCAGCATGGGTGAGTTGGGGCAGTAGAGCGCAGTGGCAGCCTGAGGAGGACCGTCACGACAGACTTTTACGCTGGGTTTGGGGATCAGGTTTGATTGTGTTTGTTTTTGATGATGCTACAGGAGACAGATCGTGATGTGTGGGACATTTCAGTTTTTTTCTTTTGGGCCTTCCGAGGATTGGAGTTTCTTTGCAGTGGAGATTGCTTGGGGTCAAGCAATTTTAGGGAGGGCGGACTGTCATGTCCTCATTTTTGACGAGCATCGAGTTCGTAAGTTTGGCCTATCAGGAGACCCTCGTAGGCTGATAGAGTGGTTAGAGGGTCGTTTCGGAGCTTGGCTCAGCGTCAGATTGGCAATTTTGATCAATTGGCTTTCGTTCGGGCTCATTCGGACATTTCTTGCAGAATTGCTATTTTTAGCAGTTCCTGGCAGTCCGTAGGACCCCTTTATTTTTAGCGGTATGGCTTAGTAGCGTTCAGGATCACTTGAGTTTGTCAGCTTTAGGCGGAACGTAATCGGATGATTAACGAGGAAGATATTAATATTTAATTATTTTGATTAAATATTAATTATTTAATGTTTATAATATAAAGTTATAATTTTAAATTATAACTTAAGTGATTCTCATAAAGGGGGCGCCCATCATCAGAAAGGGGCCAGTTAATAATTATAATTTATTATAATTATTTGACGGAGAACTATTGAAAGATTAAAAGAATTAAAAGTTAAAAATATTAAAATTCCCTATTATTAAGGAAATCGCACTTTTGTGCAATAAAGGGGTTTTTGCCTTGGGAATTAAAAAATTATGACATTTTTGAGAATTGGAAATTGATCAAGACTTCGTCAGAGAACGAAAGCTTTAGGGTTTCGATCTCGAAACATTGGAGAATGAGCCATCTCTAGTGGGAGCGATTCAGAGGATGTGAAATAACATCTGATCTATTGCCAACACAGAGGTTTCTTCATTCAGGAGGAATCACAGAGCTCCAGAGGTTATTAATTTTACAGAGCTTCAACTATTTCATTTATCCAGAATAATTTGATTCACAGAGGTGTATCATATCTCAGAGATTAGGCAGTGAAGTCAGAGGAACGTGTTTCATATTAATTGCTGCTGTTTTTAAAAGGCCGTACTGCTGTACTTGGCTGTACTGTTGGAGGAAGCCGTACATATTTTTTTTAAAAAAAGACGCCTTTCATCAAGCATTCTATCACCTTTGGTGGGGGCGCTTAGGCATTTGGAACAAGCTACAAACAACATGCTGAGGGAAAAGGGGTCATTTAAGGCTGCCGTATAGATCTGAAAAATCACCAGCTGCTGCAATAAACAGTACCAGGCCATACTCTTATTTCTGAGCCATCATCTTCCTTCCAGAGCAAACCAACTTGGGTATTCATCATTTGTGTTCATCTACTGAGGCGCCAACCTTCAGAGAAACACTGCGTGGTATCTGGCAGAGGAGAGAGTGGGTTATCATTCAGCCGTACCAGTCATTATTGCTGTATCAAAGAAACCAGGTTCCAATATTTTATTGCTTTTTTACTTGCATGTCTCTGGATCATTATTGTACTTGTTTCAGAAGATCAATAAATTACTTGGCTACCTTATTAGCAATAGAATCTTCGTTTACAGAAATATATTATTTTATTTTGAATTTATTATTCAATCTATTGCAAAAATCACAATTTACATTGTTGCTCAAAAACCCAAAAATTACACAAAAACCTAAAACCTTCAAAAAGATTCAGAAAACTGTCAGATTCGGAGAATAGGGGAAACTAGGGTTTCTACATAGTTAGGGTTATGATTAGAGCTAGGGTTAAGGTTAGGGTTAGGGTTGGGGTTAGGATTAGGATTGGTGTTAGAGTTAGGGTAGAGGTTATGGTTGAGAAATAAGATTAATATTAGGGTTAAGGTTAGGTTTGGGTTGTGTTAGTGTTAAGATCGGGGTTATAGATATGATTTATTGTTTATGGTTTATGGTTAGGGTTACAATTACATTTACAATTAGGGTTAAGATTAGGGTTAGGGTTAGAGTTAAGGTAAGGGTTATAATTTGGGTTTAGGTATGAGTTTAAGTTAGGGTTAGGGTTATGGTGATGTGAGTTAGGCTAAGGTTTAGGGTTAGGGTTAGGTTTAGGTTAAGGTTAGGATTATGGTTTAGGGTTAGAGTTAGGGTTAGTGATAGGGTTAAGGTTATAATTAGGGTTAGGGTTAGAGTTAATGTAATGGTTAGGGTTTGTGTACAAGTTCAAGATAGGGTTAGGGTATGGGTTGGGGTCTATGTTAGGGTAGGGTTTAGGGAAAGCTCTAAATTTAAGTTTAAGTCATAGTTGGTTGTTTTCTTGTAAGAAAGAATTATAGCTAGTTCCTTTGTCTCATCCATTGCAACAATATTTTTGCTTGAATGAAAAAAACCAATTATGACTTATTTGAAATAATAGAGTATGCCATTTATTTATAAAATGTTAATTATAAAACAAATAAAAAATTTTATATGAAGGAATTAAAATAAAATAATATTATTGTAACTTTTCATTGTTAAAATAATAGAGTTAATGTAGGAAATTAATGAAATATAAATACCTAAAGTTAATAATATATTCTCTTTGCACGTAAAAAAGTAGAAATATTTCATGAAGGATGAAGTATCCCTAATTGAAGCTTAATTGAACCCTGCTAATTCAACCTTAATGCTAACCCTAATTGAACCCTAATCCTTTATTAAACCTAATCCCTAATTTAATGTTAACACTAATTGAACCTTAATAGTAAGTGAATCATAATTGAGCCCATAATCGTAATGATAATTATATTTTGAATTGAACCCTAGTTGAAACCTAACCCTAATTGAATCATTTAACCCTAATTTAACCCTGACTATAATCTTAATTTAATTGTAATTGAATCATAACCATAATAGAATCATAATTAAACTTTAACCCAAATTGAAGCATAATTGAGCCCTAAGCCTAATTCAAATTTAATATTAACCCTAATTGAAGCCTAATCCTAATTGAACCCTAACCCTAATTGAACCCTAATTGTAAGTGAATTGTCATTGAGCCCATAACCGTATTTGTTACCTGAATCGAACTTTAATCCTAATTGAATCACAACCCTAATTTAGCCCTAATTAAAATATTAATTTAATTGCAATTGAACCATAACCCTAATTGAACCCTAATTGAATCCTAATTTAACCATAACCATAATTGAACCCTGACCATAAATGTAACCCTTTCGAATCATAATTAAAGCCTAACCCTAAGCCTAACTAAAACCCATTTTTAATAGTAATTGAACCCTAACCCTATTCATAACCCTGATTGAACCCAATTGAAACTTAAACCTAATTGGACCCTAGTCAAACCATATTTTAACCCTAATTAAATCTTAATTGAACCATAACCTTAAAAAACCTTAACCTTGACCTAATTGTAACCATAATTGAGCCCTAATTAAATCATAATTGAACCCTAACTCTGATTAAAGTATAATTGATATGTAATTGAACCCAAATATAATTGTAAATGCACCTTATATGAACTGTAATGTAGTGTAATTGTATTATAATTGAAACCTAATTGAACCCTAAGACTAATTTAACCCTAACCCAAATCCTACCTATAACCCTAATCCTAAATGAACTCTAACCTGAATTGAACGCTAATTAAACCCTAATTGTAACCCTAATTGAACCTAAATCGAATTGTAATCAAACAATAACCTTGTCCTTAATTAAACCCTAAATAAACCTTATTTAAATAGTAATTGAATCCTAATATAATTTAATGAATCAAAATAAATATAAAATCATAATAAAATGAAGACCTTATGGCCTACACATAGACCATGCAGCCTATATATATGTCGTGACCTATATATAGTGCATGTGGCCTATATATAGGGAAAAAATAAAATCAAGGCCTATGACCTATACACAAAATGATATTTAAACATTCATTTTTAAAATATAAATAAAATTAAGGCCTTGTGACTTGGATATAGTTCGTGTAATTGATAATCATCTACTAGACTTTGCAGATTGATAAACACACAGGAAAATAATTGCAAATAATCATCTACTGGACTTTCCAAATTGATAAACACACATGAAAATAACTGCAAATCACAGATAATGATCTACTGGGAGGAGGTGAATCTTTATATTTACCATTGTATTCTCAAAACCACTTTTTTCAAAATTATAGTTCAATTAGGTAAAACCCATTTTTATTTCTTTATTGTTGTAAATAATAAATATTCTAGAATCACGGTTCAATGAAATCCCATCTCAATTAATTGACTTATTATAAATATCCCTAACTTGTCAACTAAAATGTAAAATTGGATATATTTTGTCAGCCTTCCAACCCACAAAATAAATAGTATTATAGGAGCATGCCATCTTCATATTTCTCATTGATGGATGAAACAACCTAAAAACACAATTTACTAAGTTAAATTTGTATGATTATTTTAATAGTTTGAGTAAATATAGTACAGTTTTGATCTAACTCATACCTAATCCTCTTGGTTGTTACTGATGATTCTCATTAAAGTTTCTAGAAGAAATTTTATTTTTTCTAAATCGATCTTTCCTTGCATATAAATTACTTACATGTTCATCATTATACTTATACTACACTTCTTGGAATAAATATGTTATTTTTCCTACCCAGATCTACGACTTCATGCTTTGCATCATGTGAAAACAACAAGGAAAAGAAAAATAAATGTGCTTCAATTTAAATTAATTTAGCCATGACAAGAGAGGTATTTTCAATATCTCCACCTACCTACATGTCTTTGACCATTTTACTAAATCAATTGGGCTTGAAATTACAATACATTAATGTGCTTTTCTTGTGAGAATGATGAGGAGCTTGGTGAAGGTGGCATCTAAAGGATCCTCTATGCTTGGTGGGCGCACAAAGGCATATCTTTTTGATACTCTTGGGTGAGGCCTTGCAAGATGAAGATGGAAGTGTAAGCACCTTCTCGTAGCTTGTATGTCATTTGTGCATATGTTTGATCTTGATTGGAGATCAACATATCACAATGTCCAATAATGATTTGGATTTTTGTTTTTCTTTCACGAATTTGTTGAGCTCCTATAATATTACTACTGTAAGATTACACTTATCTACATAATTAATTAATTTTTCTATCTATATAATTCTTAAACACATCACATACCTTTAAATATTCTCCTCACATATACAAAATCTTAACACCCCCTTCCATTGAACCAAAAATTATTTAATGATGTAGGAATTTCAACCATATGAAAGCAGGCTTCCCATACCAAAAAGGTTTCTACAAAGTAAAGCTCCATGTCTAATGTTTGCGTTTTTCATAGGAGGACAAAAGTTTAAAGGCCTTGGAATATGAAATGATTTAAATTATGTTTATGAGATTTAACTTGTATATTGTATGCACACTTCTTTAATTATTTTAAATTTTATAGGACAAGCTATATTTTTTTAGAGAGTTGTTTTTCTTTTACTAATTCAAGTTAGTGCTCTTTCATTTTATTTTTATTTAAATAATTTTATTTTATTATAGAATTGATTCTTAATGTTTTTTATATTTAACTTGGACGTATATGTGTCTTCGACATTCAAAGATAAAATGTGCCTCTATTTTTAGTATTTCTTTGAATAGTAATGCAATCCCTCTCCCCCCACCTTTTTTTGGTGTCGTCTATCTAAGTGTCTTGCATCTTAGTATACAAGAGTTAGTCATTAATTGAGAATGAGAATTCCTTCACTCTATTTTTAATCTTTATATATACTTTTGCAATACTTGTAAATTATGTTGAATAATGTAAGATATTGTTGTCATTTTCTACATGTTTTCCTCCTCTACATTCTTTTAAATTTTTAATTCACATATTTTTTTAATGAACAAACATATTATTATCATCCCATAAACAAAGGAATTTCATTAGTAGACATTGTATAAAAAATAAATTCCACTCATATGAATTAATGAATGTGCACCTTATATATGAATCGAGCTCTTTAATACATATTGTGTTGTACATCATATACAAAATACGATGAGAGGAGTGTAATTACCATCATCTATTAAGAAGAAATCAACCTAAAGATGCCAATATCACTAATAAATTCCATTTCTTAACAATATGAAAAAAAAAAGATTCCAAATATAAAAACCAATAAATATGAAAAATAATAGATAAGTAGGAGGTATTTTCCATAGCGTGTCAAATTGTGATATTGCTATCAGGATTCAACCATGTAGTTTTATGAGTCAAACTCATTGACCCAAGTTTCATGAGTGGTTCACAAGAACCCATCTCTCATGATAATGAATGATCCACTTAGCACTCATTGCATCTAGGTGATGCTCACAGGGGTGAAGCACTAGGCCTTCCTGGGAGGTCACCCATCCCAGTACTACTCCATCTCAATTGCACTTAACCATAGAGTTTTCCCCATGGTTAAGCCCACTTAGCTTGCAACCCCATTTGCAAAACCTTCAACAAGTGTTGTGCCTTATGAACCATTCATTATAGAGCCCCTTTAGCTCATCAATTGATAAGTAGGAGGTATTTTCCATAGTGTGTCAAATTGTGATATTGCTATCAGGATTCAACCGTGTAGTTTTATGAGTCAAACGAATTGCCCAAGTTTCATGAGTAGTGGTTCACAAGAACCCATCTCTCATGATAATGAATGATCCACTTAGCACTCATTGCATCTAGGTGATGCTCACAAGGGTGAAGCACTGGGCCTTCCTGGGAGGTGACCCATCCCAATACACTTGCTGAAGGTTTTGCAAATGGGGTTGCAAGCTAAGTGGGCTTAACCATGGGGAAAACTCTATGGTTAAGCGCACTTGAGCTGGAGTAGTACTGGGATGGGTGACCTCCTGGGAAGGCCTAGTGCTTCACCCCTGTGAGCATCACCTAGAAGCAATAAGTGCTAAGTGGATCATTCATTATCATGAGAGATGGGTTCTTGTGAACAACTACTCATGAAACTTGGGTCAATGAGTTTGACTATAAAACTACACGGTTGAATCCTAATAGCAATATCACAATTTGACACGCTATGGAAAATACCTCCTACTTATCAATTGATGAGTTAAAGGGGCTCTATAATGAATGGTTCATAAGGCACAACAATTGCTGAAGGTTTTGCAAATGGGGTTGCAAGCTAAGTGGGCTTAACCATGGGGAAAACTCTATGATTAAGCGCACTTGAGCTGGAGTAGTACTGGGATGGGTGATCTCCCGGAAAGGCCAAGTGCTTCACCCCTATGAACATCACCTAGATGCAATGAGTGCTAAGTGGATTATTCATTATCATGAGAGATGAGTTCTTGTGAACCACTACTCATGAAACTTGGGTCAATGAGTTTGACTCATAAAACTACACGGTTGAAACCTGATAGCAATATCACAACATGAAAAATAATAATTTAACATTATTTATTAAAAATTTACCAACTTCACAAATTAAATATTAAACAAAATAAAATAAAAAATCATTAATTTTTCTTAGTGGAAACTACCCAAAAATAACAAGATAGAAATATGCAGGGAGTAGGGGAGAGGGGCCTATAGTGGAGCACCCTAACTTTGCGTTTCTCAAAATTCTACGTGGAAATTTCAAATCACACCCAATTTTGTACAACAGTTTATTTGGCAACTTATGTGCTTCTATATTTCATTTTAGGGCCACATCATCAAATATGATGCCACATCAACATGCTTTTTGTTGAGGTATCCAAAAAGACCCAAAAAAAAAGTGAGACCAATAGTAGTGCACTAAATCATATTTTATTGGTGCGCTTATGTGGCATCACATGATTTGTCACGTTGCATACTTTATGGATAAAAAGTGTTTTACAATTGGATATTAAAGTGCTCCACTATGGGGCCCAGTGGGGACTACTTCTATCCTCACTATTAGACCCTGCTCCATTATGGGCCCCTCTCCCCTAATAAGAAGGTAAAATAACGAACCAGTAGACATTGATTTAACACTAGAAGAGAGAACCACTAAGCCCGATTTAAAAAATATTGATAGCGCCCCATTTATTAGTAACACAAGATTGTCAGGAAACATTTTATTATCCTTATCGAGAGGACCGTGTTAGAAGTGCACAGCACAGTGGTAGTTTCAATATTGGCACCTATCATGGCCAGCAATTTGATGAGCTCGTGGAGGCCTCCATGTCGTGCTCTGACTCTTTCGAAGTCCAGCAGAATGGGAAGCTTAAGCACCCATTTCACTTCCATGAGGATAGGTGTTGGACAGCGCATTCACGGTTATAAGCCAACTAAAACTCTGATCGTGATGATGGGCAAGAGGGAACAGGGCCTTCAAGAAATCAGAGAAAAAAGCAACGACGACATCAACGAAGAAATTATTGATCTCAAGGGAGAGATTCACATGCTTCGAATTATGAAGAGCACGAAACAGGAGTACAAGGCCAGCGATTACAAACGAATGCGGAAAAGAGTAGGCTCTTTTTTCCCATCTTTTTGTTTACTTTAAACTTCCATCCTAAGTAGGTTTTTGGGCTGGAATTCTTGTCAGATTTTGTTATTCTTTAATTAAGATGCGGTCCCCTGGATGGGGCTTTAATATCTGTTTTTATGTAGGGGAAGGTCCCATTTGATGAGGAGAAATTTTGTTACAGGATAAATTGAAATCTTATTTTCAAAAATAGGAATATTTATTTTTCAGTTTTCAAAATTTTGAACATGGTAGTTTCCTCCACTAGTTTAAGAGATTGTTTTGCCACATGCCATTTATCTACATATTTTAGTATTAATTGTTACTAAAAACATTCTATCTAAATTTTTTAATATTAATTGTTGCTTGAAAAAATATTATGAGATAACCAGCTCCCTAAAAAAATTTAGTTAAAATTTTTAAGCTTGTCTGCTATTATAAAATCTATGGGACCACCTGCATATGAAATACTCCTAAAAATTCCCAAGAGCACGTGCTGAAATATTTTAGGAAGCCCCTTCCATGAGACTGCTATGTTGAAGGATATTAGTTAGAAGCGCTCTTGCTAAAGGATGTCTGGATTTGTTGTGTACTGGGGTGTTCACACTGTAGCTGCAAATGTCCATAGAATTAGGGTCTGTGAAGTTTTGTGGATGGACTGGTGCAGTTCTAGGTGGCTCCCTCTAAAGGGACTATAGGTCCAATTGTTTGGCTTGATTTATAGTTGTGTTTACTGTGGCAGTAGCATGCGTAGCTAATATTGTTTGAATGGGGTAAGTTGGATGAGCAATAAGTTATCCATGGTTAGTTGCACAATCTCCTCACACTCATCTAAGCTTGGCTCACTTTGTTTGTTCCCGCACACTCTTTTGTGCATCGCATGCACTCTTCCCATGCACTTGCGCATTGCCCATATTGGTCCATGCTACTGTGCAAACTTGCCAACCCTTTGCACAACCACAGAAGTACATGCACTGCTTCATGCAATCTTGCACAAGCTGTAGTAGTTTGTTGTGTTACCACGCAAGCACCCACAACACGTCACACGATATTTGGCGCAACTCGTGCAACATGCAATGACCATCTGCACCATCTTTAGTATAGCAAATGTGTCATCTGTACACAACTACATCTATAGATCACAGAACTAGACAGTCAACCGTTGGAAGGCCAACCATTGGCAATTGGAAGGTCAATTGATAACGATTATGGAATGTGAACTGTTCTTGTAAATATCTTCTTGTAACAACTATGTAATTGTATTGTACATATAGAAGGTTCATCATTTGAAGGTTAGCAACCTCACAAAGATTGTCTAGGCAAACCAGTTTGACGTGTTCACAGTTTTCTGATCACTAGGATCTTCATTTTCAGCCTTGTTGTCTGTATCTATTGTATTGTACCCAATTTATTTTTTCATTTAATAGAAGTGGCACGAATTTCTATAGTTTTATGTGCTCAAATGTGGATTGGTTAAGTTCCTATATTTGTTTTCCATCACATGTTCTATAATTCTATCTTTCATTGGCTAAAGATAAGATTGTCCCCTGGACCGCCTAGGATCTAGATCATTGGTATCAGAGTAGCGTATTGCACATGCCCGGTCTTATGTGAGCACAATTATAAAAGGAAGGTTGCTTGCTTGGTTCAACTTATGAGTATATGGACAAATGCCATAGCAAGAGCAAGATGGCCAGTGAACAAAAAGTTCATTTGAAATATCTCTAGACATTCAAAAGATGTTTCAAGATGCCTTCGAGATACAATGCCAAGAGCTCTTCAGTGAGTTTTGCAAACTCACGATTCAACTTAGTACAACACCACAATGCACCTCAACACAACATGTTTCCCCACTCAACCAATGCTTTCAAAGTACAAGTCAATTTAGGTATACCAACATTTGAAGGCAAGATTGATGGCTTAGCATTGGATAACTTGATTTGATAGCTCAAGTCTTACTTCTTTGTCAATAACTTCAATGATGTAGAGAAGATTTCCTTTGTGACGTTGAATATGTCTATTTGAGTACCCCATTGGTGGAAAACACTTAGTGTGTAGCATGAGAAGGATCTCAACTGTATTCAGACTTGGGATTCTTTTGTCACTGCCTTGTATAAGAAATACCACCCCCTTCAACACTATGAGGATGAGTACATACAATTCCAATAACATAAGGAAAAAACCATTGAAGAATACACAATGTGATCCATTACTACTCTATGCATCTGCACAAGGACACTCCCAAGCAACCCATAATGCTCAAATACATTAGTTGTTTATCACCTTATATTTGCTCCAATTTGGAGCTCTTGAATTTTGATACCTTGGGGCAAGCATTTTGCAATGCATCCAAGGCTGAAGCCAAAACCAAGCTCAAGCAGAAGCTCTCTTCACACAAGAACAAATTCGCTTAGGATTTGGCTCCAAAGCAATTTATACAAAAGCAATCACAAAACTCCAAATCATTTGCATCGAATTCCAAAGCTTGAACATTGGTTACAGAAAACTAGGACAAAGGCATTAAGAGAAGCAAGGTGATAAGTGGTGCCATTGACATTGTATCAGCTTACACAGTGATATTGAACATTGTATATGTTAATGAATGATAGCTTCGGTCAGATATGAAGGATGATTGCTGTGAGCATCATCGGCATTCATACTTGATTAGAGTTTATCATTTATTTTGAAATATTTCTGGAAATCATATTAATCGAATTTATGAGCATTCATATAAAATTCAAATTATATATGATGTTATATTCTGCAATCGGAATTTAACTTCTCATCTGCCATCTAGTATATATGAGTTATACTAAACAAATTATTAACTTTGCTTATCTTAAACTGCGCTCTAAAGAACACGTCCCATGAGAGGACGTGTCTCCACTTGTGGAGACACGTCCTCTCATGAGACGTGTCTCTTAGAGGCAGGGTTTCCTCACTTATTTATGGCGGATCCTTCCTTGATATGCAGATATAGAAATCGAATAATGTTCTGCAATCAGCACATTCAAATAAGAAATTAAATCTGGAAATTGAAATCTGAACATAGAAGTCTGAGTAGTTTTCTTACAATTAGAATTTTCATAAGTCCCTTAGTCTCCCTTTTGATTGAAGATTTGTTTACATTTATATGGTATCAGAGCCAGATTGTGTGAATCCAAAACAAATCTAATATCAGTTTGCTCTAGAAAATTCGTATTTTCTAAAATCGAATTTACATCACATTCTTCATAATGTCAAGTGTGATCAGATTTGAAGATCGCTTTGCAGGAGCAGACAATTTCACATCATGGAAATTTAGAATCATGATGATCCTTAAGGAGTATAAGCTAGACTCACTTGTGAGAGAAAATTTGGAGGAACCTAAGTCTGAACCTGAGAAAACTCAATGGATGGAAAACAATGAAAAGGCCATGAAAATTCTAGTAGATGCAGTTAGGGATCATATAGTGCCCATTCTAGCAAAACATGAAACTGCATACCATATGTACAAATCTCTTGAGAGTACTTACGAGATCAACAACACCTGCAGGACTCTTGCATTAAAGAGGCAAATCAACAATGCTCAAATAAACAAAGGAGAGTCCATTAATGCATACTTCTCGAGGATCATTGAACTAAGGGATCAATTATCCACAATTGGATATCAGATTGATAGCAAAGAGTTAACTCTAATTGCACTAGGAGGTCTACCAAACTCATGGGAGTCATTTGTTCAAGGAATAAGTGCAAGATCTAAACTCCCTAAGTTTGATAGGCTAAGAACTGACTGCCTTAAAGAAGAAACAGGACTCTCCACAAAAGAAAACAAACAGAAAAACATAGATGAAGACATTCATGTACTCAACACATTGTCTAATAAAAGGAATAAGAAAAACTCCTACAAGAAAGGATCTTTTAAAAGAAAGAGAAATTCCAATGGAAAGGGATCTTATAAGAAGAAAGACATATCTCAAGTGCAATGCTTTAGATGTGATCAATATGGGCACTATGCAATGAAGTGCCTTGACAGATCGAAACAACAAGCATCATTTGCTAAAGTAGGAAACCCAAATTCAGACCATGATTTTGAGAAATTTGTATTCTATTTAGCCTTATCAAGTCAAGTATCTAACAACATCAACAACTGGGTGATTGATAGTGGTTCTTCAAGGCACATCACAGGGTTTAGAGAACACTTAGACACTATGACTGAAGAGTCTGATGAAGAAGTAACAATTGGGGATGATTCTACACATCAAGTAAAAGGGGTTGGAACTTGTTCCATCACATTGAAATCTGGTCTCTCCCTTCAACTCACTGGAGTCTTATTTGTACCTGGAATAAAGAGGAATCTAATATCCATCTCTGCCCTTGAAGACAATGGATATAGGGTTACATTTATGGATGGAAAAGTTCTAGCATGGCCTAAAAACTCAACTATCAAGAAAGCCCAAACCATAGGTGTAAGACAAGGGTACCTTTACAAACTTTGCACTGAAGTTAAACAAGCCCTTACCCTTGACACCTTTGAGTCAAATGAGATTTGGCATAGAAGATTAGGACACCTTCATTTCCGTGCCCTACCTTCTATGGAAAAACTTGTAACAGGCTTACCTAAGTTAAAACCATCTCATGAAGGAACTTGTAAAGGTTGTGCCTTAGGAAAGAATACAAAGGGATCCTTTCCCATTAGTTTGAGCAAAACCCTAAATGTGTTAGATCTGGTTCACTCTGACTTATGTGGACCCATGTTTGTACCTTCTAAAGCAGGATTTCTATACTATGTCATATTTATAGATGACTTCTCTAGGAAAACCTGGATCTATTTCCTTAAGTGTAAAGAGTCAATAGAAATCCTCAAAAGGTTCAAAGAGTTCAAAGCACTTACCGAAAACTTCTCCGGGAAGAAAATAAAAACCTTAAGGACAGACAATGGGAAAGAATACACCTCTGAAATTTTTAAGGAATTCTGCATGAGTGCTGGAATTAAGAGGGAGTTCACAGTGGCCTACAACCCTCAACAAAATGGGGTTGCTGAAAGAAAAAATAGAACCATTGTAGAAGCTGCCAAAGCAATGTTGCTTGACCAAAACATTGAAACCTCTTTCTGGGCAGAAGCCTCTAGGACTGCTGTATACATCCAAAATAGATGTCCTCATTCTCATCTTGATAACAAAACTCCTGAAGAAGCCTTCACTGGCATAAAACCTGACATTAGTCACTTTAGGATTTTTGGTTGCCCCGTCTATATTCATGTGCCCAAGGAGAAGAGATTCAAACTTGAACCTTCCAGAAAGAAAGGGATATTTATGGGATATAGTGAAACCTCCAAGGCCTTCAGGATATTCATACCCGGGCATAATCAAATTGAATTGAGCAGAGATGTCATCTTTGAAGAAGACGTTGCATTCAAGAGGGCAAGAAGTTCTAGTGAGACTGAAACCTATTCCCCTAGAGTACTTGAAGTGGAACCTGCTCCTAAGATTCAGAGGGAGCATCCTGAGGAAATACCACATGAACTCCCTTCTACTTCAAATGAGAATACAAATAACAACGACAAAAAGAGACCACTTTGGGCCAGGAAGATGATCATAGAAGCAGAGGATCATGCAGCACCCAAAGGAACGTTCAGGGAAAGTAAAAGACCCAAACGTTTCTCTAGCTATGTTGCTCTAATGAACAACATCATAAACTCAGAACCTGTCAGTGTTATAGAAGCTTTCCGACATCAAGCATGGAAGGATGCAATGACAGAGGAATATCAGTCTATTCTAAAGAATGATGTATGGGATATAGTGCCTAGACCAAAAGAGAAATCTGTTGTCTCTTCTAAATGGCTCTTCAAAATCAAACATGCTGCTGATGGAAGTATAGAAAAATACAAAGCACGTTTTGTGGCAAGAGGTTTCTCACAGAAGGAAGGCATTGATTATGAAGAAACATTTGCACCTGTTGCCCGTTACACATCTGTGAGAGCTGTGATAGCCATTGCAGCAGCTAAAGGCTGGAAGATTCATCAAATGGATGTAAAAACTGCCTTCCTAAATGGAACCATTGAAGAGGAAGTCTATCTAGAACAGCCCGAAGATTTTGTAATACATAAACCTGACTCACATGTATGCAGATTAAAGAAAGCACTGTATGGACTTAAACAGGCTTCCAGGGCTTGGTATGAAAGAATTGACAGCTACCTCTTGGGACTAGGATTCTCCAAGAATGATGCAGACCCTAATCTTTACTTTAAGGTAATTAAAGGTGATATTTTGATAATTATTTTATATGTTGATGACCTACTGATAACAGGAGAAGATCATCTCATTGCTCAAGGAAAGAAGGATCTAACTTCAGAATTTGACATGAAAGACTTGGGCATTTTACACTACTTTCTAGGTTTAGAAGTATGGTAGAAATCAGAGGGCATTATACTAAACCAAGGAAAGTATACTATTGATATTCTGAAGAGATTTGGAATGTAGGACTGTAGACCGATGTCTACACCTATGGAAACCAACCTTCACAAATTGAAAGAAGCAACAGTAAAATCCAAGTATGCAGATTCAACCCTTTACAGACAGATGATTGGATCCTTGATATATCTGGTCAACACCAGACCTGATATTTGCTATGCAGTGAATGTTCTCAGCCAGTTGATGTGTGAGCCAAAGGAAATCCACCTAATGGCTGTAAAACATATTTTGAGATATCTTCAAGGCACTATTGGATATGGTCTTCTTTACAAGAATGATCAACTAGATCTTCATGGGTACTCTGATTCAGATTGGGCTGGAATGTATCCGATCGAAAAGCACATCAGGATGTTGCTTCAGTTTAGGATCAGCTATGATCTCCTGGATTTGCAGAAAACAATCTTGTGCAGAGCTCAACAGAAGCTGAATACATTGCAGCCTCAATGGGAGCAAGAGAAGCAGTTTGGCTTCGTAAATTGCTTGTGGGACTCTTTGGTGAGCCCTTGAATCCTACAATTATTCATTGTGATAATCAGAGTTGCATCAAACTCTCTAAATCCCTTTCATGATAGATCTAAGCACATTGAGATCCCCTATCATTATGTAAGAGATATGGTGGAAAGGAAAGTGATTCAACTGGAGTATATTAGTACAAATGATCAAACTGCAGACATTCTCACCAAGCCTCTCTCCCAAATCAAGGTAGAACACTTCAGGAAGAAACTTGGTATGGTTGAAATGTAATTTGTTATTTATGTTTGAAATACAAATTGTTTATAAATTGTACTAATATATAAAGATGTTTAATGTGTAAACTCTTTTGTCTTGTGTGTGACTCCATGACTTTATGGGCCTACTCCCCCTGTGTGCATTATTGAAAGGTGACGATCTTTCTAATAATGAACACTTGTAATTGACATTGTAAAGTGACGACTCTACAATGATAAACTATCATGATAGATATCATGTGACTTGATATTGGTGGACATGTCATGATAGTATCTCTTATTGATATCATGGGACTTGATATCATTTGTAGATCATTATGATCCTTAAGAGATAATCATGGTGGATATTTATATTCGTGGATATGCCATGAATTATGGTAGACATCATGTGACTTGATGTCAGTGCACATACCATAATAAAGATATGATATGAAGAATGTCATGTGACTTGACAATATTGAGAAATCATACCATGTCTTAGATATCACGTGTTAAGGTGATATCTCTACTTATTTGATTTGAAATATCTTCCCTAGCTAAGAGGGAGTGTTAATGAATGATAGCTTTGGTCAGATATGAAGGACGATTGCTGTAAGCATCATCAACATTCATACTTGATTAGAGTTTATCATTTATTTTGAAATATTTCTAGAAATCATATTAATTGAATTTATGAGCATTCATATAAAATTCGAATTATATATGATGTTATATTCTGCAATCGGAATTTAACTTCTCATCCACCATCTAGTATATATGAGTTATACTAAACAAATTATTAACTGTGCTTATCTTAACCCGCGCTCTAAAGAACACGTCCCATGAGTGGACGTGTCTCCACTTGTGGAGACACGTCCTCTCATGAGACGTGTCTCTTAGAGGCAGGGTTTCCTCACTTATTTATGGCGGATCCTTCCTTGATATGCAGATATAGAAATCGAATAATGTTCTGCAATCAGCACATTCAAATAAGAAATTAAATCTGGAAATTGAAATCTAAACATAGAAGTCTGAGTAGTTTTCTTACAATTAGAATTTTCATAAGTCCCTTAGTCTCCCTTTTGATTGAAGATTTGTTTACATTTATAGTATAGAACAATGTTTAGTAGTACAAGTCAAGGGTATTGATCTAGAGGCAACTTGTCTCTATGCTAGCATTGTGCTATTGGCACTTCAAAAGAATGTTCCACACCAAATGCTTGCTTAATCGATGATAGTTGCATGCCATCATCATTAGCAAAAGCCAAAATAACATCATTTCTATAGACACAATCAAGCGGTTGAGTTTGTCCATTGAAGTGCACTTGAAGCCTTACTCTTTGGGATGGTTGCAACAAGGAAAAGAAATTTAGGTAAGATATTAGTGTCCTTTGAATTATGTAATAAAGCCCATGTAGGACACAATCACTTGTGACATCAATTTTTTGGAAGTTTGCGAAGTTCTACTTGGAAGACTATATGTGTACAATAGAATGGTGTCTATTAGATCGAGTCGTAGTGGTGGCTAGTGCATGTTGCCAATCATTACTTCAATCTCTAAGAGTCTTTATCTAAGTCTAAGGTAACCTTTGTATTTACCAAACACTGCCACAAGATCATTTCCCTCATGCAAAAGTTCATGCTTCTCATGGTCTACCTAGAAGCATTTGCATTGGAAGGCAAGAGAGCATTTGTGGTGCGCAAGGTTGTGCAAAGATCATGACAACAACTCAAGAAGTTATGATAGCAATATGGAGATATGTTTGTGGAATGAAAGGATTTTCCTAAACTGTATGGCACAACATTGAATCAATTTGGTTCCTAGATACCCTCTTCCAAATAGTCATATGTAACATTGATCTATTTGGGAGAATAATGAAGTTTTGCGCCAAGTCTAGGAGTTGATTGGTCAAGACAAGTTTAGGCCTAGCTCTTCTCCATGCAACAACTTTATAGTCCTTGCACTAAAAAAATGCAAATGGCGCCTTTGCATTGACTAATGTGCACTTAACAAGATCATGGTGAAGAACATGTATCCACTGCCATGCATTGATGATCTCTTGGATTAGCTCTATAGTGCAAATACTTCACCAAAATTGATCTCAAATGAAGATATCATTAGGTGCCAATTTGTGTTAAAGATATTTGGAAGTCATCATTCAAAACCAAAGACAGATTGTAGGAATGAATGGTTATGCCCTTTGGCTTGATTAGTGCACCAATAACATTCATGTGCTTGATGAATGACATCTTACAACCCTTCACCAACTCATTTCTCATCGTCTACCTAGATGACATACTCATCTTCAACAAGACTTGGGAGGAGCAAGTGGGGCATGTCTTGCATGTCCTAGACACTTTGTGCCAACAAAAGTTGTTGTCCAACCTCAACAAATGCAGCTTCAACATCATGCAAATCTAGTATT
This sequence comes from Sequoia sempervirens, assembly GCA_007258455.2. Taxonomy (NCBI): domain Eukaryota; kingdom Viridiplantae; phylum Streptophyta; class Pinopsida; order Cupressales; family Cupressaceae; genus Sequoia; species Sequoia sempervirens. Next base: position 57,155 of record VDFB02255866.1, on the reverse strand, counting down.
TGGGCCATATCATTGATCTTGTAGGCACTGATATAGACCGAGAGAAGTTTAAGGTAATTTAGGACTAGCCAACTCTGCACAATATCATGGATTTGTGCAACTTTCTTGAATTGGAAAATTCTTATGTTGGTTTGTCCAATGATTCTCACACAATTCCTGGCCACTCAATCAAATTATGTGCACCAAAGTAGAATCCTTGTGAACTCCTGAGCAACAACACTTCTTTGAGGAGCTTAAGCAATTCTTTTGCACACCTATTTTGGCAATTTTTTGACATTGCTCAACCCTTTGAGATTTAGATTGATGCATTTGATTGTACGCTCAACATAGTACTCACACAACATGGGCACCTAGTTGCTTATCACTTAGAGACTTTTAGCAACACAATTCAATGCTACTCCACCAATGAGAAAAAAATGTATGCCATTATTCAAACTGTTAAGAAATGACACCACTACATTTTGGGTAAGGAGATTGCCATTCATTTTGATCATAAGTCATTTTAGTTTTTTCTCACATAGAGAAATTTGGAGAAAGCAAACCAAATTAAGTGGATGCTTGTTGTAGTAGTTCCATTTGATGATAAGTTCAAGAAGGGGAAGGACAACAAAATGGAAGACTAGCATAGTTAACCATTTCCCATGTGCTCATCGTAGTGTTGGATTTGTTGGCCATAATTTCTTTGACTAGTAAACATTCTACTCAATGGACTTGGACTTCATGTGAACCTACACCATGTATGCACAAGGTAAACATATTGGTGATTTCCATTTGTTCAATAGGCTTCTTTACAAGCTCATGCATCTCTGTGTTCTAGGTGGCACACATATCATAAAAGACTCATTTGGGAGGTGCACTATGCCAAGGCTGCAAGACACTTCAGTGTTACCAAGACATTAGCAATACTAAAACAACACTTGTATTGGCTTCTCATGTGCACAAACATTGAGCACCATACCAATTTTTGCATTCCTTGTTGCATTGCCAAGCCCGTGAATAGGAAGCTAGGGCTCTACACACCTCTAATGATACCACAAAGGCCCTAGGAATCTGTTAACTTGGATTTCATGAGTTGACTATCTATTACAAAGCATCATGGTGACTCTATGTATGTTGTAGTGGATAGGTTTCTGAAGATGGTCATCGTGGTTACATGCAAGAAGAGCATCATAGTGCAGCAAAATGCTTGATTTTTCTTCAATCATGATTGGGTTCACTATGGGCTACCAACATCCATTGTGTTTGATTGTGATCCAAAATTTGTTAGCCTACTTTTGGCAAACATTTTGGGAGAAGTTGGATACACACTTGGATAGTCCACAACCTTCCATTTGTAGATCAATGACTAGAAGAAGGTGCTCAACTTGCACATGGGATCACAACTTGCTATAAATTGGGCACGCCTACAACATAACCTTACACAATTTTATAGGGCATAGTCCATTCCAAGCATGTCTTGGGTTCCAACCAATGGAATTCTGGGGCATATGCTATTATGCACCATTCATCATAGAGTCATGCACATAGGAATGAGAAGTGGACAAGGCACACAAGTATTTACAAGACATTTAGAGTGTACACTTGTAGGTTCAGTAGATCCTCACATGTGAACAATAGAAATATAAAGATTCTCATGATGTGTACTACACACCTCATGAATTAAAATTTAGGGACAAAGCTTGGGTGCATGTTTAGAAAGAATGCTTCAAGGGTCCACACAAGAATATGAAGCCTCTATCCATTGTGAGTGCAATTGGTGAGGACACATTCTTTCGTGATTTGTCTTAATACTTGGGTCTCCGTCTAATATTCAATGTGGAAGTCCTCAAGCCTTACTTTCTTTCTCTTTTTGAGCTAGCAATAGCACAAGATCTTTTGGACTTCGATCCTATACATTTGCAAACAATTGTTTGAGACCAAATCATATAGAACACAACTATTTGGATTCACCAAGGCAAACACCATTTGTTTAAAGCGGTCAAGGTAGGTTAGCATGTAAATTAGGCTAAATGATATAATATTCAACCGCTTTGTGTTTAGTTTCCACAACTCATTAAAGACATGATGGGGGTCATTGCTTCTCAAGAAAGGGTGAATCAACTGTGCATAGTTGTGCAACTGTCAACAAGCTCCTTGCACTTGACAAAGCTTGGCTCACTTTGTTTATTCTAGCACACTCACTTGCCCATCATAAGTTGTAATGTCCCCTTTTTAGTCCTAAGCTTTTCAGTGACCGTTAGCCTATTTCTGGAGTCCTGTAGGCTATTCGGAGGCGTTTCAGGGGATTCCAAGATTCTTGGAGGTTTCTTACCAACACTTTCAAGGGGTAATTGTAGATGATTGCTTGAGAGTTTTTTGGTTTTTTCTGAGTTTTCTGAGATCCTTGGTGGGCAGTAACTGTTATTTTTAGCAGTGTCTATTTTTAGCACTTACTATTTTTAGTAAGTCATAGTTGCATCTTAGATTGGGCTTATTTTGAGTTTGGACACACTATTTTTAGTAAGTGCTATTTCTGGCAGTGGTCCTGGCAGCAGTTCAGTGCACGGTTTCTATTTCTGGTAGTAGTGGCAGTTTTAGTCATTGGGTTTTGCCAATTTTGGCAGTTCAATGCTTCCACCAGTCTTGGAGTTCGAAAAGGGAAATATTGCAACTTAAAGTTATTAAATTATAAAGTCAAAAAAGGTCCCTTGGACCCCCACGCCTAGCTTGGGTAACTCTAAGTTGCTTTTAAAAAGTGTTTCTTTTAATTATGCTAAAGTGGACGCCTAGATGAAGGATTATTAAATTATTTCCTTTTTGGACTTGGCAATCCCATTTGGAGGGAAAAGGGAATTTGAAATGGTTGCCCTAATTTCTCCCTCATTTCCTATTTAAACACACTTGAGCTCTCATTTGAGGATTATGCAATTTGGAGATAAAGTTATGCTACCGGATTGGAACCAAAGTGTTCTTTCCTGAATCTTCAGAGGATGAAAACCCTCTTTAGGTTGCTGGTTTTGGATTTGAAAGATAATCCCTAGCTGGTGGAGTGTGATTGCATTCAATAATCACCATTGGAGTTTATCGGTGATGGTTTGGTTTCAGTTTTGATTACTTATGATGATTTCTAGCTATGTTTTGGTATGATAACTATTTGTGCAGAGGTTTGGAGTGTTTTGGGAGTGCTTCTCAGAGGATTTATGCTTGCCGGCCATACCATTTTCACCTAGGCAAAACTAGCATTTATGCTTGTGCTGTTTGAAGGAGGGCATAACGTTTTGTGGGTATTGATGCAAGTGTTTCCTCATCCTTGGGCACCACCTTATGCAAGAGAGCAGATTTTTTAAGTGAGATTTGGATTTATTGGAGCTGGTCACCCCTTTAGGAGGGCCGTACATCTTGCTTTGAGGGCATCATTGCCATTGTCACTACCTTTTCTGTTGTTTGGCTTCGAATGTCACCTTGTTATTGCTGTTTGGGTTGATTGGAGGGCGCCTAGACTTGTCCTTTGCATAGCTTGCACCTTGGTTGAGTTCTTTGGTGTGTTGGTGGAGTTGGGAGCTTGCTGGTTGGTCATATCAGACTGCTTTTACGTTGTATCAGACCTGAAAAAGTGCATCAGACCTGTGGCAGCAATGTTTTTGACCATCTCCCATTGTTTTGGGACTTCATATTGAGGTATTTTGTGGGGGTGTTCTAATATTTTCATTGTAGCATCTTTGGGGGAAGTTATGCTTCATGTTCTTATCATCTCCTTAATATAACAGCAGTATGTGAAGTTCTGAAACTTTTTTTTTTGTATTAAATATAGAAGAAACAACGATTACAGATTACTAACTGGATGTTTTACTTCAAAAGTCCAGTTTCAAGACTATCCCAGCTACAAAATATCAACAGATTAACCCCTGCTACATGAGGTATAACATCAGTTACAAAATATCTTCAGACTACCCCCTGTTGTGTAAAGTATAGCCTTGTTACATTCTGTTACATTGCTCAAGACTGTTATAACTAGATACAACTGAACATCAGGTAATAGCTATACAAAAACTTGCATAAGTATATACCATTATCCTTTACAAGTATATATACGGAGCAGAATATACAAAATGCCCTTTTCTGTCCCATAGTAGAAGTTATTCTGTTCTGAAACATTTCATTATGAGCTTATTGTAACACCATTGGTAGTACCATTGGTGATTGCTCTTGTATTTACATTGCTACTTACCCCATTGAGCAATTGGTGCTCCCACTGAATAAGTGGTTGAGCTTCCTTTATTTTACATGCTATTCTCGCTGAATAAGCGGAGGTTTCATTTCATGCTTTTGGAGATTACATACTTACCCCATTGAAGAAGTGGTTTTCATTAGAAGCACATAATTGTAAGCCTTACCACCGTATGCTCTCACCTTACCCACATCGGGATCTAGGTGATCAAAAAGTGGAAGGTATTTGCTTGCCGTTGGTTATTGATTATCACTCACCCCATTGAACAAGTGGATGTTTTTAGTTGATGCAATGTACACCTTACTATCGTATGCTCTCACCTTTCCCACATCAGGATCTGGGTGATTAGAAAGTGGAAGGTAGCTTTTCTCAGCTGATTTCCATTGTTACTTTCTCTAACGCTAATGGGTGCAAAATTGAAAAAAAATTAAGGGTGGGTTATTACATAAGCACTCTTCTAGTGCACTAACATTAATAGCCCTTCATGCAATTGCACAATCACTTGTGATGCTTTTGTAATGTCCCCATTTTTAGCACTGCACTTCTCAGTGATTGATGGCCTATTTCCGGAGTGCTGTCAGCTAGTCAGAGGAAGAATTAGGGTTTCCGACTGTTTGGTGGGTTCTCTTGAAGATTCAGGGTTCTGCTTGTTGGAGTTTGGGATTTTGGATTGCGGTTTCTTTATGGGTTTTCAGAGAGCTTCGAAATGGTGGCGCCTACATCGCATTCTGAGCAACTTCTTGAATTTACTATTTTTAGTAAATTCTATATTTAGCAGTGGTCCAGTCAGCACCAGCTCAGTCAACTTTCCTTCACTTGCAGTTCATTGGGTGATCATGATTTTTGGCTTAAGAGGTTCATTTTGGAGAAATAAGTTATTTAAAGTCAATAATGTTTTATTTTATAAAATAACCCCTTGTCGTAGTAATATGACTTTAAGTCATTTTAAAGAAGGGGACTTTGAGGGTTATTCTCTCATGAGGAACAAATTGCGACTTTTCCTAAAGTTAATTGCTCAAGTGGAATTGGACGCCAACCTTGAGAGATGTTATATTATTTTAAATGTGATTTTTATCTCTAGAGGAATGGGACGCCATTTAGAGGGAGCTGATAAAACAAAGTCAGAAAACCTAAAAGTGTCTTGTGGTGGGGCGCACTTCTTAGGGTTTTCAAGAGATCTTCTCAAAGGTCTATATAAGGAGGCTACTTCTATTCTTTTGGATTATCTTTTGTCTACAGGAATGTTATGCTGCCGGATTGGCTTTGGGATTGCTTCGAGGAATGTAAGCCTCCTAGCTTGGCATTGCTTCTCGCTTGAAAGATAGCGACTAATGGTGAGATAGTGTAGTTTGAGAGTTTTGTATTGGGATTTGTGCATTGTAGTCAGTGTGTGGATTTGTAGTTCAGATTTATGCATATTAGAGAGATTCAGGAATTGCAAATTTATTACAGCAAATTGTAGTTTTCATTCATAAGTCAAAAAATACAAAAAGAGTCATTCTGGGTACTGCTCATATCTATCTATCTGTGAGGGGCGACCCTTCTCTATAAGTTGCAGATTTTTTAGTGAAAGTCTGAATTTTTAAAGGCAGATTGAACTTCTTGCTGGGCCGTACCATCTGTCCTTGTCTTGAAATTTGTGCATAAATAATATAGAGTCTTTTGATTGGCTTTCAGTGTTCTATCTTGGTCGCCTTCACTGTTAGGGTATATTGCATTTCGTTTCACGTCAATCGGATGAGTTGTGAGAGAGAGATGATCATTTTTATGTGGTATTAGGTTGCTGGTTACACAATTAAAAGCGCAGATCTGTATAGATCAGAATCTTAAATCTGGTTTTGAGAGAAGAAATCAGTCTTGGTATTTCCATTAAGCAAGGAGAATTCTCTTATTAGATGCTCATTGAATTGTTCTAACTCTATGCTCTTGGCAGGCGAATTCTATTCATATTGTAAGCTGACAGTAGTATTGACAGCAGTTCTTTAATCTTGCTTATCATGATTTGTAATACTCATCTTTACATTCTGTAATCGCAATTGTATTTCTTTTATCTCCGCCATATGGTCGCCTCATTTCCGTATTGGATTGAGTAGCACATACTTGGTGTTGAGTGTGCTTTCAGTTTATTAGATGGTAGGGATCCTCTGACCACATGCTCGTCGTTCGCCGGCGCATTCTTGGTTAGAGTTCTTGTATAAGCATTTCAATTAAGACCCTTTGACCATATGCTCGCCATCATTGGCGCCATCCTTGGTTAGAGTTCCTTCCAGCTCGGTTTCTGCATTCAGATCCTCTGACCAATGCTCACACCTTGCCCACATCGGGATCCTGGTGTACATTCTGGTTAGAGTTGCTTTAGTATCGTTTTGGTTTAGAGCTAACCCTAACGACTGTGTATTGCTCTGCTGATTGTAATTGAAAATTTGAAAAAAATTGGCTCGGAATATTTCAGCTTTGTGCAACCTTGCGCAAGGTTCCATAGTCCTTTGCGCTATCGCACAAGCCTTGCAACATTTAACGTAACATGTTGCACACGTGTCACCTATACACAACTTTGTTTGTAGATAATGAAATTTAATGATCAATTGTCAGAAGCACAACCAACAACAATTATAGAATGTGAATCGTTATTGTGACTATCTTCTTTTAACAACTATGTTATTGTATTGTACATATCGAAGGTTTGCCATTCAAATCTCAATAAATTCACAATGATTTAGAAGTCTAGGAAAAGTAATTGGATGTGTTAACCCTCTTCTAGTCACAAGGATTTTTATTCTTATCCTTGTTGTTTGGATTCATCTGATTGTATCCAATTCATTTTGCACACGTGTCACCTATACACAACTTTGTTTGTAGATAATGAAATTTAATGATCAATTGTCAGAAGCACAACCAACAACAATTATAGAATGTGAATCATTATTGTGACTATCTTCTTTTAACAACTATGTTATTGTATTGTACATATTGAAGGTTTGCCATTCAAATCTCAATAAATTCACAATGATTTAGAAGTCTAGGAAAAGTAATTGGATATGTTAACCCTCTTCTAGTCACAAGGATTTTTATTCTTATCCTTGTTGTTTGGATTCATCTGATTGTATCCAATTCATTCTTTCATTGGATAGAAGGAGCACCAATTACTAAAGGCTTTTGCATTCAAATGCCTATTGGTTAATTCTTGCATTTGTATTCCATTACATGTTCTACAGTTTTCTCTTTGATTAGCTGAAGATAGGATTGTCCCTTAGACCACTTGGGATCTAGACTAATAAGCCAAGCTACATGGTCACTTATGCTTTATTATTACTTTTTTAGTTTTTACTTTTGAAGTTGGGAAACACTTCCACAAGTTGTAGGGCCTCCAAGGTTTGAGGGTAACTCTTATTGCTTTATTAATTTTTTACTTATATCGAGGTGGGAAATACACCCACAAGCTATTGGGCCTTCATTAGGTAACTTGCTAGGGTTAACTCTTCCTCCAAAATCTGCTTGGGACTTATACCCAGCCTCATCCTTTGTGTGTGTAGGCAGATTAGTCAAGTTAGGTTTGATGTCCAAGCTTTGTCCCAAGGTTGAACACCACAAGGTAATGTTGTGTGTTGTCTCAATGGAGGTCCTATGCACTTCACCTAGTACTAAGGTGGGAAACACACCCACAAGCTTTTGGGTCTTCATTGTCTAACTTGCTAGGGGTAACTCTTCCTCCAAAATATGCTTGGGACTTGTACCTAAACTCATTCCTTGTGTTAGGTCTCAAAAACGCAGGTTGTAAACCTCAAGAGGATGCCAAGCTCTATGGTAACGTTTTTGGCTAACAAACAGGGTTAATTGATGTGTTTGAGAACCCCCTGCACTTTAGGCTTTGCCAGACCTAGGCGGGTGCACCTAAATGATGGAGCAGATTTAAAAGTTATATGTATAATCTCTAACTTGGGAAATCTATTCACAATGGCATGTAGAAGTGAAATAGATGCGAGGCTAACAACTAATCCTACTATAAATGTTTTGAGAGTTGAATGTAAGAACAAGGTTTATATAATGTATTGCTTGAAATGAATGTGGAACACCAGAAATTGGGCCACCAATTCAATTTTTCTCTTCCATTATATCACTTCAAAAGATGATGCAGTACATATCAGAAATCTTTTAGATGCTGTGTAACATACCTACGGAAATAATGCTGCTATCTACAATCTATCTCTATCCTTCTCCAAAAATCGGCCTTGGTTTCCCTTATATATGGGAAGCACACAAGCTTCAGGTCATTTACATGTAGAGACATATCCCTTCATTTACGTTTTGTTAGCATAACTAAAGCTTTTAACATATGGAAACAAATCAAAGAAACGATGAAGTCCGTGGCAATCATAGTATATTGTAGTCCGTTAATCTTCGTGAGGCTCCCGTGATCACTAAAGATCTGTTCAAGGCCCTCTCTCCATGATAATATACCTGGTACCAGGTGACTTCAATAATATTTTCGACTCCTATGCTACTTGGGATATAAACAGGTTGAATTTGGAAAGGTGGTCGATATATTCTTGCTTGGCATGTGTGTCCACATTGACAATTATATCCTTCATGGCAAATTCTAAGGCAAAGATCTATCCCAACCGCACATGGGTGTTTTCTATTACCATTGCTTCATTGGTCACCGTGTCAAGGGCTACCGATAAATACTAGGTGATTTCATCTTTCCAAATACTTTGTTCTTTTAACTTTCCTTTATCATCAAAGAAATTGGGGATAGCCATGTCTAGGGGTTGATCAAAATCACTGAGTTCTTGAGTTAACATAGTGCAATATTTTTCATGCATTTCCATTAACTCATCATAAACCTTAAACACTCGTGGATCAATATTTTCTTTGGTTATAAATTCCTCCTCCTTTTCCATCATTCTAAGGCATAGCCTTTTATGTTCTTGATAAGCAGTGTGTGTTTTGTTGTGGATCACCTAGACTTTATCAACTTTCCTAATCATCTTCATTTCCTTTTCCATCATTCTAAGGCATAGCCTTTTATGTTCTTGATAAGCAGTGTGTGTTTTGTTGTGGATCACCCAGACTTTATCCGCTTTCCTAATCATCTTCTCAAATCTTTTGCTTATCAACTTTGAGACTATTTTATACTTGATGGCCTTCATTTCGGTTTCCAATTTATCACCTTTCTTTTGGAATTTTTCAGCTTTGAGCTTCCAGTAGTTAGTCTCGGCCATAGTTTCTATCACCTGTTTATCACCTTCCAACCATGGAGAGTATGTACTTGAAGAGGATGCCAATTTGTCTTTATAGCTAGCGACCCCCTGCCTTAATTTTTCATTCTCAGTTATGTACATCTTATTATTCTTCATTAATCTTTCAATTTGGGCTTTGGTGAATTTGGCCACATTGATATTTAAGTCTGCAGTCTCCATAGGATTAGTATCCTCAACTCTTTGCACAAGTAAGTGACCAAATGCCTTGTTAGGATCATTAATAACTAAAGGTTTTTGTTAGGTGGATACAATGTCATGTCCCCATCCTAGTCAGCGCAGCTGGTGACGAGGTTAGCCTATTATTCGATCCTCGTAGGCTGACAGGAGTGTGCAGAGGATCATTTGGGGCAGTTACTCGTGTTTGGTAGCTCCAGTTTTGCAGTTGTGTCAGGTTGGGCTTTCGCAGAATCTTCCAGAGTGCATTTTCAGGAACTTTCTATTTTTAGAAAGTTAGGTCAGGCGGAAGCTGCTATTTTGGGCAGGGCATCTGGTTCAACCTTTCAGCTCAGAGTCGACCCGGTTCAGCAGTTTGATGATCAGACGGAGAAATAAGGAGTAATTAATGATTTATTAAATATTTAATAATTTGACTTTATATTAAAGTCACTTTATTGAAATATTTAAATATTTAATTAAATTGGCCAGTTATAAAGTATTTATTATACTTTATAATAAAGTATTAATTTTTGACTTAGTGAATATTTATTATTCATTAAATTGAGGCGCCATTTAATTATTTAATATTTCTCCTAAGTATCAAAGGTGAAATAAATCATTTTATTTAAATGATTAATTAAAAGGAGTTGGGTCGAATTTTATCAAAGGAGTATATATTATCTTTCAAGGCAAAATCGAACTATTCTGATATTATTATTCGACTTTTGTCTTTTGCTCTGAGCATTGGAGTTTGCAAACCCTAGGGTTTCTGGCAGACAGACGTTTCTGGAGAACGAAACTCTTCAGAGATCAGGCAGACTGAGACTGTGAAATACCAGTTGAAGCTTGCACTTGGTGATTTCACACAGAGATCACAGATTGGATTTATTGAGTTATTTATTCAGAGTCAGCAGAGAATCATCATCAGATAAATAAGGCGACTTCATCAGAGGACTTATATTCAGTGATCTGGCATTATTTCTTGGAGTCCGTACCATTCTATTTGCTGCAGCAGACAGGCCATACATTTCTGTACTTGCAGGCCGTACCTTCATCTCTTGAGAGATCCGCTTTCTGTCTTCAGATTCTTGCACTGAGATCTAGGCGCTTGGTTTTCCTGGACATTTTTGGAGATTTTGCATTGTTATCTGAGCTTGGAGATTCATTCTTTTATTCTGGCCGTACCATCTTCATTTATTGCAGCCGCCATCAGGTTCTTTAGGAAATAATTTATTTCTTATTCATTTATCAATTTTCATCATTGTAAAAGCTCTATAAAAATAATAAAATAGTGCGCCCATGTTCTCTGGCATGTTTGAGCTTATTCTGTGAAGTTTTAGAATTTATTTGAATTTATTAGCATTATTGAGCAAAATCGTAGCTTTAGCATTTTGCCTGAAAACCTCATAAAACACAAAAAAATCACAAACTTGCAAAAACAACAAAAATCAGTTAGGGTTTCGAATTGAGAACCATCAGGGTTCTGACATACAAGGCCCACATCAATAGAGCTGATTTGTCTGGGTCATACCCTAATCCAGTGTACACTTTGTCCACTCCCTCTATGCTCAGCTGTATGTTTTTATCTTGGTTCCTTCTAATGCTATGAAACACAATAGCTGAACTCATATCCCAACCAGGAAGTAACATGACCCCTGCTTCCTCTAGTAATGCTCTTCCTCTCTCTGGGGTGATATCTTCTCGTTCTCTATCTACTTCCTCTTGAAGTTTCTTCAAGGCTTCTACCTCTTTCTCAGGTGTAACATCTTTGATTTCTTCTCAGATAGTCTTGCCTTTATATTCGTAGATGAATGTTTTAAATTAAGAAGTTTTGGTAAATTCATTATCAGAGACAAATTTCTTACTGACATTATATCTCACATCAGTTGAAAGATCATCCGGGGATTCTAATGCAATCACAGTTCTTTTTGCTGGAGGATCATAACTCCCAATCATAGGTTCAGTTATTTGCAACTCCTCTCCTTCACTTTCATCTCCTCCCTCTCCTTCAACGAATGTATCAACAGAAAAACTAATGCGGGGTGTTGGCTGGGGGGAGAGTTGACATATTGGAGCTTCATTTTGAGCCTGAGTTCCTCCAATACCCTCATTTCTCATCTATGTGAATATCCAAGGGGTAACATCCCTAGTCAATTTTGGCTCATGTGCAATGAGGGCGTCTAATCTTCTTATAGGATCCTCAATTTCTAAAAAGGCTCCTTTGTATAGAGGATCATTGTTTACTTTCCATGCCTCAGCTATCATGATTCTATTGTTCAAGTTTCTCTTTCTAGTGGCATAATGCTCATTAATATTCCTTATCAATTCATCTTCCACAAGGGTACATGTGAATAGCTTCCTTATTTCTTGCTGGTTTTGGCATTGCTGATGAAATGTTTGGGATCAAACTTTTCCCTTTTATTTCCTTTTAGCAAGTTGTAGTGCTCCAACTTCTTGTCAATTAGCTCATAACCTCTTTCAGACACCACAGTAAAGTCTCCAAAACATAATGTTCTGGGCATCAAGGATTGTTTGTTATTACTTTTAAGGTGCATAAAATCAGAGTAGGCTAACTGCCTTACAATCTCCAAATATGCAATTCTGTCTGGACATGTTGTTGGCAATAAAAATGGTGCTCCTTCAAATCCATGAATTCTTATTTTTGTGCAGTCGGTGTAAGTGTACCAATCACCCCAGTTGTGATTGACCCTACCTCTTGTATCATTGTTCTTGGGTCTCAAAAATCTTTGTATTTTAGGTGATAAATTGTAATCAAATGGGTGACCTGACATTTTATACAACGGCTTGACAAAGTACTCTTCAAAATACAAGTAATGTGACCTCATACACCGGCTGTCCCAGATGGCGGTCCACATCTGCACTAGCCTAATGTTACCATCATCATCCAAATCCCTTATTCTCAAGCATTCGTCCCACATCCCCATGCTCTGACCTTCATACAGAAGAAGATGCATGAACAATGAGTAATGTCTTAACCGAAAACCTTCATTCTTATTTTTGATGGCAATAAGGTCATTATGAATTTCCTCAACCAGGTATTCAGCATAGTCTAAAGGCCGGGCATCCTGGCTCTGTATATCGGTTGTTAAAACCATCGGTGCAATCTCCATGAACATGGGGGCATCTACACCGAGTAATTGGTAGATAAAATAGTAAGTTTATTGGTAGTATTCCTCAAATAGATTTACTGAATATGGAGGGTTTTCCTCCCTTGAAAATACTCTAAGCCTGTTTCCCTCGTCTCGGGGCCTATGTAATGGTAACCTCCACCTCTTATAATTGGTACTCAAGTTATGAAACTCGTTCAAGAGGTCTCTAATTCTAAACTTCATATCAAGAGTGGTGTTGAGTTGAAACACTGTAGAAATGTAATTCTTTGTGACGGGGAGGAACTGACTTCCATCAAGCAACTCAATCATGCGAGTTCAAGGGTTGTAATTATTAGCAAGAACCTTGACCAGTTTAACATTAACAAACACATTAGGGACTATTAGTTTCCCTAAATTGAACCACCATGGATTGGACACTGGTTTATGTCTATGCATTTTCTTGTAGTGGTATATAAATAGATCATATCCCCTGGTCGGGGTCCAGGTATCTCCCACAAACTTGTTTTTATCCTCTAATTGTTCGACCTGGGGGTTCAATTGAGCATGTCTTCTAGACCTTGGGCCGGAGCCAGGACACTGGTCAATCAAGTCTTAGTTTAAATGCCTTTCCTCTAACTTTTGTCTTTTGTTTTTAGGGTCCTCAGAGGTGGATGCCATTATATAAATTTACAGTAAAAACCCTACTTCCGAGCTTCAATAATTTGAACCAACTTGCATATACTTTAAAACTTTAGTCTCAGGCTTCCGAGTACTTACTTGGCCAGCAGGCTTCCTTTTTCCTCCCTTGTTGCTGTTGCCCTCTGCACTCTTTCGTCTCCTTCCTCTTCGTTGTCTTAGTGATTTCCAAATGTGCTCAAACTCGATTTTTTATGTTTTCGGCTCTGGTTCATTTATGGCAAATTTTATGTCATTCGAGCGAGCAATTAATTGTTTTGAATGTCATTTGTTGATCTTCTATCACCGCTGTCAAAATGTCCCTTCGTCATGCCGCTGTCTCGTCAGCGTGTTTGTTTCATCGTGATGACACATTGCTAGTCTTACCGATACCTCCCCTTTTCCCTGATATCTCCTTTGATAGTATATCCTTCTATATTTTTGAAGGGACCTCATGTGGCCTCATACCAATGTCTTTATGTCCTGTCGAAACCTTGGTTGTCTATAGTTCCTTTGATGTTTCCTTATTGCTTCGATATGTCCACAAATTTATTTCACGAAGTATCATTACTTCATCGAGGGGACCAATATTCCTGTTCCTCTAATGTGTATTCTTTATTCCGATGGAATCTTTTGCTTCGTTGTTTTAAAGTTATCGGGGGAATTGGTGTTTAGTTCTTACCGATTAGGGCTTTTCTCCCCAATGTATTCTTTTTCCTTATCTGGGTATCAGAGGGACCATAAATCATCTCTTTTCGATGTTTTGAGCTCCGTTCGATCTCCTTTTTTCATTCTCTTTACAGGCAAGCTGTTGCTTTATTGAAGAGACAAAACCTTTTGTTCCATTGATGTGAAGCTTTTCCTTCGATACTGTCCTTAATTTAATTGTTCATATGTTCATTTAGGGTCATCGAAGGGACTGACATTGGGGCCTTTCCAATATAGATCTCTTTCTCCGATATTTCTTCGATTGATATTCCTCTTACCCTTATCGAAGGGACAATAGACCACCTCACTCCGATAATTTGGAGTCTTTTCGAACCGTCTTAGTGCCTTTTGTGATAACTATCATTGTTTTATCGAAGAGATAAGTTTCTTTGTCTTGTTGATGTATATCTTTCTGATCGATGAAATCCACCGTTCTTGTAATATCGAAGAGACTTGTAAATCCCTCCTCTCGATGTTATATGATCTCGATTCATCAAGTGTGCAAATCAGGCGTTTTGTCCCTCCGATCTTTTATTTTCACTTCGATACATTGATGGACCATGTTCGAGAGATGTTTTTTTGTTTCCTGAATATTAAGGTATATCTTCTTCGGAAATTGTGCCAAAAGTAATCAAAATCATTTTCCCCCTTAGTAATTTTATCGAAGAGACCCAAGACATTGTTTTCCGATATGCCAAGGTATCCTTGATGAGACTTTGGTATAATCATCGAAGAGATGCAAAGATGACTCTTCTCGATAGAATAATCTTACTTCGATAACATTCATATTATGCAACTCGGTCGTTCTTTCGAAGGGACTTTGAAATGAGTCACGCTGATGTGGTGTTGTCTTAGCGATATGACCCAATTCTTATGTAGGTAAATGGTGAACGTGAATTTCGTTAGGATGGCGGATATATGGAAAATTTTTAGGGACAAAATTACAAAATGGTAGGCTAGGTGATGAAGTGAGGATGGATTTAAAAAAAAAAAATTGATGGATTTTTCTAGTCCTAACACCTTGCATGTGTAGTCAAATTAGTCAAGGCAGGTTCGATGTCTGTGCTTGATGCCAAGGTTGAACACCACATGGTAATGTGGTGTGTCCTCTCAATGGAGGTCCAATGCGCTTCACCTTATGGGATACACATGTATGGGTATCAAAATATTGAGCAAAGATGGAACCTTGGTGGGCTCTACATGAACCAAATACCTTCCCAATCTCCATAATTATTTGCATTGTTTTTACAAGTGGGGTGCTTCAGCTTGTGATATTGAGCTCCATGGAACACTAAGTACTATGACAATGCTGAATTTGAAAACTTTTACCACCAATAGAGAAAGATTAACATAGAGTTGATAAGTTGATTTTTCCAATATTTTTGTTAACTTATGCATGGTTAGTACATGGTCATTGGCATAGTTACAACATTTGGACTCAAAAAATTGAAATAACATGAAATATACAGATTTATAAGAAATTAAAGGTTTCTCTATATGCTCTTCTCTAAATCAACTTTAAAGACATAGAAAACTAATCAATTATCAGCTACTCTGATCACATACGCAAGTATACATTGAACAAATGAGTATGCAATCAGATTTGAGTTGAAGGAAACAAATTTTTTCAATATATAAATATTCTAAAGTGTTTTTGGTGTACAAAACTCATGGATTATGATATCCATGTCATAAAAAACAAAAATCAGAACATGGAGTCATGAACTATGGTAGAGGGGAGCTTGTATCATTTGATCTAACATCAATAGCTCTACAATGGGTCTTGCTTTCTTGTCACAAATAGGTCCTTGATGCTGTTATAACCATGATATATGCGCATGTGTCAGCAACATTCAAGAGATTTACTCATGGTCTCTCCTCCTCCTCTACCATGGCTACTGCCTTAGCCTCAAGATGAACATAATCAACCTATGTGTGATCATCTTTAGTAAAGATAGGATCCTTTGGCTTAGTGATCCAATCTGATTGTGGATTGACTTTTTGTATGGAATGGGAGGTAAGTCAGAGCTCAGGATTTGCTTGTGATAGAGGTGAAGGTTGTAACGAACATGGACAAAGTTATTCAACCTTTGCATTGTCAAACTATTGCACTTCTTGAAGTGTATGTGCTCAAACATACTCCAATTGTGCTTGCATCTTGATGTGTTGCATGGTTGGCTCAAGATATGTATTACAATGCTACAAAGATTTGTCACTTCAGCACCAAACCTCTCCCACCATGCATCTGAAATGAGAAAACAAAATGAAAAAGAACTCAATCTCATTGTTCAACATTAACATAAGAAATGTAAAAGTTTTTATGACATTAATCAACTTTTATCTAGTTGCAATGTTGTTTGCATTGCTTTTTACATGAATGTTGTGCAAAGAGGTCCCCTTGCACAAATTTGAATATCTTGATCTCAAAGAAGATCATCACTCTAAGATGAGAATCTACTTCCATCTGATCGACAATGGTGCATAGCCCACTCAAAACCTCCTCACTGGCCTTGAAATTCAAGTAGATTCGGAATGTTGGATCTAGGAAATACCCAATCACATGTAATTGCTTATGGAGTTGATGGTGTCATTGAAAATCAATATTTTTCCATATGGGATGATATTTGTCTTCAACCCCACCATGGTTGGTTTTAATGGCCTCCTTGGCCCTATCAATGCTCTCATACACGTAGCCTATTGTGTGCTTACCCTAGC
This sequence comes from Sequoia sempervirens, assembly GCA_007258455.2. Taxonomy (NCBI): domain Eukaryota; kingdom Viridiplantae; phylum Streptophyta; class Pinopsida; order Cupressales; family Cupressaceae; genus Sequoia; species Sequoia sempervirens. Next base: position 40,323 of record VDFB02255866.1, on the reverse strand, counting down.
AACAACACAAAATAGGGTAACTAAAGGCCCTTTGACAAGTTAAAAAATAACATAAATAAGTAATTGAATTGAAGAAGAGAAGATAAAGTTGTAAACAAATAACAACACCATAAAAATATTAAAATGGGCAAAATAGAAACAAAATAAGAACTTAAATCTACAATCTCCTTTTTTGGAAGCCAAATTGTCACTTACTAAAAACTCAGTTAACAATGTCAACTCTAACAATAGTTCTTGAACATGAAGATTGAAACCACTTCTTACTAACAAACATATGTTTTAGAGCAACTTTTGATTGAAACACAAATTGTAAATTGATAAAATTTGTTGCAAAGTGGGTTACATTAGGATGAGCCAAATCCTTTTTTGTGTATTTCCTCATTAAGTTGAGGACTTGGACATGGTTTTATTTGTATCTGCAATTTTTTGATCATGGTCCAAAACTAGTTTGATCCATGAAAGTTTGCCAAGATTCTCCCAAATAAAGTCAAGGCAATAAGTGGAACAAGTAGTCTAGGAAATAGATCAGTGCTTCTCCATGAGAAGTCTACTTGCAACAACATAATTTGCTGCATTGTATATAATGTTTTATACAAGATTTGTTTTACCCACCTCGGCCATGATTGCATCTAAAGTATCACAATGGAAATCTATATTTTTACATTGAAGCATTAATGAAGTTGAGAAATAATGTACCATGTGAGGAAGAAACAAGGAAATTTAACGTCTTGTTTCTCCTATTTGTTCAACCATTAGAAATGATGGTGTAACCCTTCTACCATATCTTACAAACTTACACTATTCATCAATGATGGCCTTCACATCTACCACATTTTCATTCAAAATTGGGCCCTTTATCTCTTCATCATTAAGGGCTTTTGAACCTCTCATTAGTAATATCCATAGCATCCACTAAATTTTGCCAGCAAGGATATCTAAAACAAAACAAGAAAAAAGTATTCTAAATTTGAAGAAAACACTAAATTTAAAAATTCAAGAGGCAAATAAATTAAAAATCATACTTTAAAAAACAATAATAACTAATTCTCTAGCCATGTGAAATGAAATTGAACAATAAATTCAAAAATTTCCAACTATACTCCTTGTTGCTTGATGTCTACCTCTATTCCGACTCATGCCATCCTCGAACCATGATTCTGACTCGTGAACTCTAGGCCTAATATTGAAATGATAATTGATATTCGATATTCGTTATTCTCAAAGGAGATGAAAGCTCCTTAAATAATACAATACAGGATGATGTTTCTAAAAAGAAACAGTCGTTAACAAAAGTAAATAACAAAAAGCTAAGATGACCATTAAATAATACAATAATACTTTAATACCCTCCCTTAATGGTCATCCTATTAACTACACCAAGCTTATCTTGAAATTTTACAAATTTATCCGGATTGAGAGACTTGGTGAGAATGTCCGTAGTTTGATCCTCAATTGGAACATACTGCAACATCACAGAGCCATCTTCAACAAGTTGTCTAATGAAGTGACAGTGAAGCTCAACGTGCTTGGTTCGCTCGTGGAAGACTGGATTCTTAGCAAGTTTGAGAACCCCTTGATTATCACAAAACAGGGGTGAAGGCCCTGCTTGAGACATCTGCATGTTAGCACGCATCCTTCGAAGCCATATTGCCTCACATGCTGCTTTAACTGTTTCCCTATACTTTGCATCGGTTGAGGAAAGAGCAACTGCCTGCTGCTTCTTGCTTATCCATTTGACTGCACCTATACCAAGACTGAAAACATACCCAGAAGTGGACTTCCTGTCATCAACTGATCCTGCCCAATCGGAGTCTGTAAAGCCAACTAGTCTAGGATCTTTGCATCTGCTATACAGAATGCCAAAGTCAGGTGTCCCTTTGACATAGTGCAATACTCGCTTCACGACAACCCAGTGTTCCGCCTTAGGAGCACTTATGAAATGAGAAATGTAACTCACAGCAAAACTGAAATCACGTTTAGTGGCAGTAAGATAGATGAGGTTTCCCACAAGTTGCCTAAACATAGACTCATTTACCATTGGTGAGTCTGTTTTGGCTGAAAGTTTTAGCCCCTTCTCCATAGGAGTGGATGAAATTTTGCAATCTTCCATCGTGAATTTTTCAAGCAAACTCTTGGCATACTTTGACTGAGAAATGAAGATACTACCACCTGTTTGCCAAACTTCTACACCAAGACAATAGTGTAAGAGACCCAAGTTTGTCATCTCAAATGCCTGACACAAATTTGACTTGATCTATTCAATCAAATGAATCCTATTGCCAGTAATGATGATATCATCCACATAGATGACAAGAAGGATGATATCATTGCCAGTGTTCTTGACATACAAATTTGCATGTGAGGCACTCCTGTGAAACCCCTGTGCAACTAGGTACTTGTCAAACTTTAGGTACCATGCCCTTAGTGCCTACTTTAGGCCATTGAGAGCCTTCTGTAATCTGCATACTTTGTGCTCTTCTCTTGCAACCTTAAAACCAGGAGGCTACGTCATGTATACCTCTTCCTTCAAATCTCCATGGAGGAAGGCACTCTTCACGTCCATCTGATGGACCTTCCAACCAAACTGTGCTGCCATGGCTAGAACAAGTCGGATGGTGCTCATCTTTGTTGTGGGAACAAAGGTTTCCTCATAATCAATATCTTCTCTCTGCGAGAACCCCTTAGCCACCAACCAAGCCTTGTATTTATCCAGTGTTCCATCAGCCTTGTATTTGACCTTGTAGACCCATTTGCAGCCAATGGGCTTCTTCCCTGGCGGAAGATTTGACAGAACCCATGTGTTGTTCTTCAAAAGACTATGATGCTCAAAATCCATAGCCTTTTCCCATTCAGGTTTACACTTGGCCTCTGAATATTGCTGGGGTTCATAAACACTCTGAATGTTGGCTATAAGAGCAAAGTTTACTGTGTTCTTTTTGCTCTTGCCCCTAGACAATCATCCCTCAACAAGCTCATCATGATGAACATCACAATGAGCTTCGCCCACTACTTAGGATGAGTAGAATGTATTAGCTTCCAAATCAGAATGAGCATCATCATGACTTGGGCTGCCTGGAATAATACCAGCTGGATACTGATCAGGTTATCATGAGGAAAATCTGCTGATACAGAATCTTGCCTAGGAGATTTCAATAAATATTTTTTTATAGTTTTGGCTTCTCCAATGGCATTGCAACCTTTTTAGTGCTATACTGTGTTGCTAATTTCGACGAGAACATTCTTTTGGGATGATCCACCAAAAGAAGCTGTGAGAAGAGCAAAGTCATCAAATAACTTTAACATTTGCTTGAAGGTAATTTAAATTTAAAAAATACAATAAAATACATGTTAGAAGTGTTTGTCTTCTTCTGATTCAGATTTGGAAATTTCTACTAAAGATCTCCTCTAGTTAATGTTGATTTTTAATATAGAGTCATAAAGTTTTGTTCCAAAACTCTGGTTTTCTTAACTCTAGAGTATTAGCATGTCCAATGCCATTACAGTTACTTGGCTTTGCATTTTAGCTCATACTGATTTTGATTGTCATTTTTCTTTTGCTGTGTGGTGAGAACTAGTTTCTAATAACAAACAAGAAGACAATTAATTTGAAGAGTTGTGGGTCATATGCATAAAAGTTTGCATTTGTTTGTAATTAAGCTTCATTATGCAACATGAAAGATTATACTGTATTTTCTGTAACAAGTTAGTTTATAAACTAAGTATTACTAGCTGTACCGTCTCTCTACTACGCTATGAGTATAACATTTATTGTTCCATTTGTTAGTAATTGGTTGCTTTTGGATCATCTGTTTTAGATTTCAAGCCATGCTAATTGGACCTGCATTTTCCCATTTTCTGCACGTTATGTAATTGTTCTTTCTGTTTCATTAGGAGTTTGTTGTTTCAACATCTCTTCATATTCTGCTTTTCTCTGTCCAGATTTTTTCAGTTTATTTATCTTTTACAGACTTTATAAAGGTTCTTAATATCCATTTGTTTTCCTAAGATATCCACAGATTACACCCAAGGAGAAATGTTGTAGAGAATGGTTCTTCTCTGGGTACTGGCTCATTGCATATCATTATTTTTTGTATCTTATATCTTCTTCCTTTCAATTCCTTGAATACATGATAACGAAAAGAATAGTAGGGGAAAATGTTGTAGGAGGAAGAAAGGCTATTGATTGTTGTCTTGATATAACTTTATCAGAATACATGTTTCTAATTAAGAACAGGTGTTCTTTCCCAATCAATGTGAATTCAAGAGATTATAAGAGCTCATTTCTAACCATGAATTGAAAAGTTGGAATTAGAGTATACCTTTCTAAGCCAAAAATGAGCTCAAATGTAATTTGCCACATCGCTGTATATCCTAAAGAAGAAACTGGAGGCCTAAAAGAATAAAATGAAAGTCTTAATGGTAGAAACAGATACCAAAATTATAAATGCTCAAACAGATCCGAAAGGTCTAAATAATAGTTGTAAAACCGATATTTTGAACCAAACTATGAACTGACGCTGAAAATATGAAGTTACTGAAACTGCTGAAGTTTAGAATATGGCTGCTAAAAGCTCTGAACAAAACTTGTTACTTTTGCAAATGGAAAGAGATTTTTTGATGCAAAAAGTAAATGATGCTAACTAGTACTTCATCTGCTGAAACTGAAAATGAAACCACACTATGACATTACCATATTGCGGAATATAAATGAGGAACAAGAGAAATGATAAACATTTCTCAAAAGGCATGGATACTATTTCAGGCCTGAATATCCAAGACAATGTGATGCTGCCCTTGACTCATTTCAACATTGTGCACAATATTTTCCTTCCTCAAAAACACGCTTTTCTCTGCTCTTTAAAAGCCTATTTATAATATTTTTTCCAGTTTAGCTCTTTTGTCCTTTGCATATGAAACAATTATATTTAACACACCTACCAAATCTTAATCCTATCAACTTAGACATATTGAACCTAAAACATTGACTGAAAAAGTAGGCTGGTGAACCCACAAACCATAGAGTGCCTAGTTACATAAAAAGGTTGGCTAGGCCCAATACATAACAGTTATTATTTGCATGGAATAAAAGAGATTCATGAGAGATTCATTTCATTAACTGCTGCATCTGCCATACCTCCCTTATGGATAAGGTATCGGCAATTGCTGAAAATCGAAATGGGTTTACAAATCTCCTCAAGTAAATAGTAGTCTACTTGAAAAGACCCAGGTTAGTCATTGGGATTAATATAATCAATTTGAAGAAGTATTTTAGAGTTGAAAATTCCATTTAATAAGTTATCGATTTCCACTTTGTCAATCCTTAAGAATTTGCAAATGTTTCAAGATAGCTTGGCATCAAGGGGGGACAGAATGGTCCCTTTCACAATGAAATCTGTGACTTCATTGCAATGGATCTTGACATGAGTGAATGATACAACTAGCAAACATAGTACTTTCAATGTCAAAGCAATAATATTCAAGTTCCAATTCACTGCCACATTATGTTTCTAAGTAATCAAATAGAACCTATCTTCCATGGGGATGCTAACTCTTTCTAGAGATGAGAATGCACCTCAAGACGAATTTGATATAGGGGATCAATCAATTTATTGTATCTCCAACATAATATAGTTATTGAATTGCTCAATACATTGTTGGACTGATTTTCAAAATGTTTGGCGAATATGGAATCATGGTATGACTATGAATAGTTTTCATTGTATCCAAGAGATTAAAATTGCTCTCAGATAGTTGCTTTGAAGTCTATTCAAGCACTAATTTTTGGTTATTGTTTTGCCTCTAGACATTACACGTAAGACTGCCACTAGATTAGGGCTTGATTGTTCATGTGGACCTCATCTATAATAAATCTTTTGTGGCTCTATGAGATGGGTGTTGTTGGGACTCAAACCTACAGTTCCAATTTTTTCTTGAGTCCTGTTGTGACCTTTTTCACACATCGCCCCATTCAAATGGGGACCCCTAATTTTTGCTCCATTCTGGTCGTTTTGGCTTTGGTTTTTGGTCTCTCTCTCTCTCTCTGTCTCTTTTCTGATGGTCTGCTTCCCGAGATTCCTCTGCCGTTGAGCTTAAAATGCAAAAATTCTAGCCAAGTCTGAAAATTAGGGTTTTGTCTTCCTGGTAAGTACAGGGGTCGAATAAAGTGAATAACTTGAAAATTGAGCTTAACATTGATGTTAGCATGTTTCCAGCAGGTTCTCAGCAAAATTTCATCAAAATCTGAGGTACTTACTATTTTTAGTAAGTCTGCTATTCAGGGCAATTTGTCAGCTATTTTGAGATTCCGATCATCACACTGCATTCAGAGTGTACCAGACTGCTTGCATGCCAAATTTGAGCAAAAACGGATAACTTACTATTTTTAGCAGTCCGGCTTCCGGAGCAAATTTTAGGGTGCAGATGCAGAGTTTTTCTTTGCATGTCTGCATATTCCTTCTGGGTTTTTCAAGACCTTCGCGATGACGTAACATGCAAGCCAAGACGATCACTTTCAGGATTCAGCCTTCCGAGGCTATTTTTAGGGTTTGCATGTCGAGATTTCTTTTGCATGTCGGGTGATTCCTGATGGGTTTTTCGAGAGCTTCGCGATGGTATGACATGCAAACGAGGATTCTCACTCAGTAAGGAACTTGCTATTTTTAGCAGGTATGTCCCGGCAGCCGCTTCCCAGCAGTTCAGATTCACTCAGCCGATCACGTTGTTGCGTAAACGGCGGCAAACGGAGATCTTTGATACGCGATGTAATGCAAATTAGGTTTCCAGCTCGTGAGCCTCCAAAAATAGGCATCAAAAGTCGTACCGAAAACCGGGATAAACCACTGCGATCAGCGTTCTTCAGGCTATCTGCTGGTGAAATTTCGAGTCAAACGGAGCACTTACTATTTATAGTAAGTCAATTGGAAACTGGCTAAAAATAGTAAATTGAGTGCATGCGTCGGTGTCAGCCAGCAGGTCACGTGGTGAGGATCGCCTCATTCAAATTTCAACTCGATCGGAGCTTGGGAGCTATCAGAAACATGAGCTTACTATTTTTAGTAAGCCACCTCCAGAAACAGGCTATAAATGGCAGGCTTGCTCAGAATGGCAGTGTCGACAGGTTGATAAGGTTATGAGAATGCTACGTTTAAAATTTCAAGTTAATCCAAGCTTCAGAAATGCAAGAATGAGAAGGCTTACTATAAATAGCAGGGTATGAGAAGCTGGCAAGAATGAGGAAAAATTTCTAAGTCTGGAGCTTCATCCTGTTGCTATGGCAAAATGCGCCTTCAAGACATGCTGAGCACAAAAAAAATTTCTAAGGCACGAGAGATATCCTCCTCACCCCTCTAAATGCGCCCACCTTGAAGGCAAGTTGCTAAAAATTTCTAAGTATTAGTGTTCATCCACCTCCAGGGGCAAAATGCGCCCAAACTTGAAGAGGAAAAAGTTGAAAATTTTCTAAGTATAAAAAATTCACCTCCTAGGCCAAAATGCGCCCAAAAGGCAAGGAAGTCAAATGGTCAAAGCAAGTTCATCCTCCTTCCTGGGCAAAATGCGCCCAAAGTGAGAAAGGTCAAAGGAGTCAACACTTTTTATCGTGCAGGAGGTGCAAAATGCGCCCAAAGCATGCCATGTCAAGACAAAAAATAGAAGCTGAAAAGTCACAAGGAAAGGCTTATCCTCCTCCACATAAGAAACGCGCCCAAAGCTGCCAAGTGAAGACAAAATAAGGAAGGCAAGGTGGCGTTGCATGTGTTTTATCCACCTCCCTATGCTAAATGCGCCCATGCAGCTAAGGAGTCAACAAGTCAACAAAACTCATCCTCCTCTATGCCTCAAATGCGCCCATGTTTGGATTGTAAGTAGTAAATGGAGGTGGTAAATGGGATAAAAGATATTCCAAGGCAGGGTGAAAGGTAGGTGAATACTCCAAGGCGTGATTTTAAATCTCCATCTCCTTCAAGTAATATGCGCCATGCAAAGAGGGTGATTGAAGTGTGTTGGGCGTTGAAAATGCTAAGGAGTGTTGAACATATTTCTAGGGCGTGATTTTAAAATTCCCTCTCAAAGTGTGATATGCGCCTAAGGTTATAGGTGTTGGAGATTTTTCCTAAGGCGTTAAAGGCATGGTGTGTGTTAGAAAATATTTGAAGGTGGTGGGAATGAAATGGCAAGTGCTAGGCGCCTCAAGTAGAAAGTGAAATATCGCCTAAGTGTTAAAAAATTTCTCTAAGATGTTGGGGCTTCAAATGAATATTTTTTTTTTTTTTTTAAGTGTGAAGTAAAATGCAAGGTGGTGTTAGAAAAATAAAATGTGCCAGGCGCCTCTATGAAAAATTTTCTAAGTGAAAGTTGGTATTTTCACAGGCCAAATTGATTGAGTCGGATATAAAATTTTCTAAGGCAAAATTTTCGAGGTGATTCAAAAAATTTTTCTAAGGCACAAAATATTTTCTTCCTTAGAAAAATGCCTAAGTCTGGAGAGGTGGTGGATTTTTTCTTGAAGCACAGATGAGTTGCCAGAGATGAAGTCAGTGAACGTCAGCTCCACAAGATTGATAAAAATTTTCCAAGTCAGAGCAAGATTCTCAGAGAAGATCAAAGAACGGATTTAAATTTCACAGGGGAATATTTTCTAAGGTTCAAAATTCGAGAAAATTAAATGAACCCGTTCGTTGGGCACCCATGAATTCGACGTGTTCTGGAGAAAATTTTCTTCTGGGTATCGAAGATTGCCGATGAGGAATGGATTTTAAGGTCTTCCACAGCTTGCCGAGGATTCTGAGGTGAAGATTTTTGATGGGCGCCAGGTTGATGAATTTCCTAAGGGAGATGTGAAAATTTTCTAAGGCAAATGTGAAGAAGATGTGTTTTCAAGGTGAAAATCCTTCGTGAGGATAGTTTCCTTGAGCCAGAGGTGGATAAAATCAAGGTTGTCAGAGCTCCAGCAGGTGAAATGAATTTCTTGAAGATGCAGTTGAAGTTGATACTGTCAAAGGGATGATACGCCTTTGAAGAAGATGGATCAAAATTTGGCTAAGGCATGAGGAATCATGAAGAAGGCAAAATTGGCTAGTGAAAACGATGAGCCCTTGAAGATCAAAGTGCTAGAATCAGGTGAGTAAGTTGAATTGATATTATGATGTGTTCTAATACTCTTCTCCTCGCTTGTTTTGCAGGAGAAATGTTGAGGCCAAGAGTGCGATGACGTGAAGTGATGAAGCAGGATGATGTTACCACCTTCGAAGGAAGATAAAATTACAAGTTTCAATCTCGAAGAAAAGGTTACAAGAAATTTGCTAATTGTTAGCTCAAGTGACAAAGGTGAAATGTTTTCAAGACTCAGGCGACGAAGATGAAGACCCTCAAGTGGAAGAAATCAAAGAACGACGCCAAGAAAGAAGATCGAGAGCGGTGTGAACGCGTCTACAAATGGAATCTTCTAGAAGGATGATGGTGGACATTATGGCGCATTTATTACCCCACTCTCCTTTGTGGCGGTTTTTAGGGCAATATTATTTAGGGCTGAGGTGGCACGATTCTGGCCACTCTATTGATTGTAACCCTAGCCGTCTTTTGGGACTTGGCTAGCTATAAAAGGGGGGAGTCCCCCCTCATTTGTAATCTCATTAGAGTAGAAAATTTAGAAAATTAGAATTAGATTAGAGTAGAGGATTTAGAATCAGAGTAGACATTGAGAGAGCATTAGAGCTAGATAGTGTAGAGCATTTTGCATAATTTGGAGAAGAGAGAAAGTTTTCCCTTTGAAAACTTTTGAAGAGACTGTTGTGTAACACATTTTGTGATAATAGATCTTTTCATTGATGATGGAATTTGTCTTGTCATGAAATGCTAGCAAGGTTTCTTCTTCCTTTCGTATCCAAGTAGATTAAATTCATGCAAGTAGCTTACTTTGGTGTGTGGTGTTTCATTGAGATAGCTTCATTTTATTCCATACCACTAGCGGCTTGTTGATGATAAGTCTGCCTTGCGTGGTCAACTGGACATTATTTTGTGCTTGACTTCGGTTATGGCTTACATACTTATATGCGTTGTTCTGATGGTGTACGTATGTTAAACTGTAACTTGAATACCTTCCGCTATCCCCTTTGAAGATTGCACCGATTTCGCTGAGGCTGTCCGACGGAGGCTAGGTGAAATCCGGTTGAAGTCTATTGAAATGAACCCCCATACCTCTTGCATTTAGAATAGAGTATAAATTTCTTAGGCCCTTTCCCCTTTTACTTCCGCACATTTCCGATTAGTATTAGGAATCCCGTGCTCACCTGCCAAATCATCTGAGTTACATGAAAACCCTTAGTCCGCTGTCTGCTGCCAACCGCCGAACAATTGTGTAAGTCCCCTTGACATACCAGCAATATCACATCGAGCCAACTGAGCCTATTCGCACTCAAGGAACCTTGGAGTTGAAAGCATGATCTTACTCGCAATCTTAGCATGCTGAATACTTTGTTCAAGAGAGGATAGGGAAGCCATGGGCAACTTTATTCTGTGTTGGTGCGGTCTCAAAAACCACGTCAACAAGTCCCAACTCCTTCATGCACTTAGGCTGCATTTTTCCATCACATAAATTTGATCTATTAGATCTTTGTATGGGTCTCCATTTGTCAATTTTGTCTAAGTGTTGTCTTTTGTCATCCCCCATATGCCTATCATGTGTTAGAAATTGCAAAAATCTCCAAAAAAATTCTGAGTGTGGGGTGTTTTTTGGTCATTTCTTTAAGTGTGGGCAAGTTGTTAGAGTTTCCCTTCCCATTATCCCTTTCGGATTTTCCCTTACTGATATGCCTTTCCTTCTAAGTCCACCTTTTTCCTTTGTCTCAGTTGGGATATCAGACTTTCCCATCTAGGCATACCTTTCATCCATTCTTTGCCTTCATCCCTTTTTCCTTGTCAGTGTTTTGGAGTACTCGTTCCTGCCATCCCCTTTCCCCAAACCCTACATTTCTCTTGCCTTTGTCAAAATATCAGAATTTATCTTACTCGCATGCTTTCCCTCCGATCCATGACTTCCAACCCTTTGCACCAAGTTACTTTTCAGAGTCGGAATTTCGGCCATCCATTTACTTGAGTACCTCTTCCTCGGAATCTCCAATCCCTAAATTTTGATGTTTCCTTACGCATATCTTTTTCAGAGTTGGAGTTACAGCCATCCCTTACTTGGATACCTTTTCCTTGGTATCTTTGAACCTTGATCCTCGACAATGGTATGGGTTTATGAGGAATTCTTGATCCACGATCCTTGAAACTCTCACTTTTTGCACTGTTCACTCCAACCTACCTCCCCGCATGACCCAAAATGACATTAATGACCCAATTAAGTCTCATAGCTACTCAGTCAGATTTTCTCTCCCGTAAATCATTGTTTATTCCAAAGGTGTAGATTTAATGAAATTTCTAGTTTTGAGATGAATTATTAAGCATGTCCATTACACATGGTGTAATCTTTGATTGTCATGTAAATAAAATCTAGTTTTGTTGATGCTTTGCCTGATGGTATCTCTTTCCTCTTTGTTGTTCATGACTCAGTTGCCCAATGGAGTAGGCACCGGTCCACATTGGTGAAGGATCAAACATCCATCATTTAAACACACTCCATCCTCGTTAGTTGGAGTAGATTAGGATTTCATGCATGTTGTTCATGATTCAATATTACAAACCAAGGATTAATCTTAAGCAAGCCCAAAATGCTAAAACATTGGAGAATCATGTCATGCATGTTTGCACCTTTCCATCGTGTATGTGTCATGCCCTCCATGTTCAGATTGCAACAGAAGATATTAAAAAAACCCTAGGCATTTAAATACACAAAATAAATAATAATATTTGCAAAAAGAGGGGCCGACCAAGATTATAGGAAAGGTACCGACTCAGGAATTAATTACCAACGAATAAATAGGGAGGCCGACCCAACAACTAATTACCAGTGATTGGATATTAGGACGACCAAGGTTTAAAGATAGGAATTAATGAATTTTAAAGGAAACAATTATTAAAGAAGACAGGGCTTGAATTAGTTTCAGGAGGTTGTCTTTTGGTATGGAAATCTCTTTCCAAAGAGATGTCTCTCTCCATGAATCACTGAAGATATAAAAGACATTTGAGAAGTGAGGGAGAGGCATCAATGAATGGAAATCAATCAAAAATCTGAATTGAAGGAATCATCTTCAGAAATATATTTACATTCAGGCAACAAACATATTCAGAATATTAGGAAGAACAAGGTAGTCGATCAGATCTGAGTTTATTATCTGCACTCAAGGGAAGAATTAGTAGTTATTACAGTTGCTGTTGTCAATATAACCATCTTATGTGTTAGTGGATATTGTGGTATGGTCTATCATGATTATTGTATGTAATGATATATTTTGTGTTTGTTTTCTCATCAAGCAATCAGGTGGAGGAGAAGAGGAAATACAAGGAAGGGGAGCAGATACGAGATCACTATCTAAGTAGACCACCCCATGCTGGATGTCCAATGTGTCTGCCACTTGGGGCCAAGAGGGCGAGTGTCCGCTCTTGGGCTTTAGATAGGAGGATTTCCAGGCACCCTATTGCGATTTCCTTTCCAACCTCTACGATGGTTGATTGTTGGAGAAATCACAAGTCATAAGAGGATGAATAAGGAGATATGAATAGGGAGGGCAGATCCAAGCACCCTACTAGGTAGACTACCCCATGCTAGATGTCCAACGTGCCTGCCACTTGGGGCCAAGAGGGTGAGTGTCCGCTCTTGGGCTTAGTGTGCGGTTTGCCTTGGGCCAACCTATCATGCTCCCTCATTCAAACTTATTGTGATTGAATACTAAAAATAAGTATAAATGTAACATGGCTTAGCTAATGAGTCATGATTATTTTACCTATTTGTACTCGTGCGATTATTAACCCTAATAGAAATAATTGGATTTATGAATCATATATGCATATGCAATATTGTGTGATATGATTGTAGGACCTAATTTAGGATTTATCTTGTTAAAAGGCATTTGATTGGTAAGTTATAGCTCTAGCTATATTACGATTCTTATTTTAATGAAATTTGTGATTCTAGGGCAAGATTTAGGGTAATTCCCAAAAGGGGACATTGTTGGTGTAATTAAATATTTAATTACACTTTATTAAGTTTACTTAGGTCCCAATTAGGATTTTCCTTTTACGTTTCCATATTGCTTTATAAAAGCAAGTCATCTCATGTAATTCATTATTTTCAATAATATTATTTGCACATCTTTTGCAAATTGCTCTTGCATCTTTGTTTTTTCTCCTTGTAGAAGCTAATCCAGGTTTTGTAGGTGATCTTGGTTTTATGGAGTTTATTGGAAACTCTAACATGGTATCAGAGCACTGATCTGCAAGCCCCTTCTCAATTTCGAGAGAAATTCAATCAAAGAGTTTTTTTTGGGGATCCTCAAGGGATCAACCTTGAGTAATTTTTGGTGCATTTTGGATAAAAAAATGGTCAATATCCTTTTCTTTGTGTATTTTTCAGAAAAATAATTTTTGGGTTTTGTTCAAAATCACAAAATACCATCTGGGTATTTGTTAGATTTTGCAAATAGTGAGCAGAACTTGTAGAAATGACTGTTAAAATTGCAGCTATTTTCCCTGCAGGTGAAGTTTTTTTATTTTTACCAAATCGCATGTTCTGTTTTTTGGAATACAAAATGCTTTCTAGGTTTTGGGTTGTTAATTTTAGGACCAAAATTGAATTAAGCAGAAATAAAACAAATCTAAACAATAGAACACAGCATATACCCTGGGAAAACCCTTCTTCTTGAGGGAGAAAAACCCAACAACAATATATCACTTATATATTGAATAAATGAGCAGCAATTCGCTTTACAATAAGGCCAATCTCTAGGCCGATCTGATGTAATTGTAACAGCACCTCTCTAGATGCGAATTTAACAAACAATAGTGACTTCTTCACAAGTCGATCTCCTTGAGCAATATATCGATCTGTTGATGAAAGTGAACTCCACCCAAAATTATGCGTACTTGTCTTGATAATGATTTCGATATCAAATGAGGAGGAAGACGTCTACAATATATATACATTTGAGGTGACCTTTCATGAATGGTCGACCTCTTACAAAGAGAGACGACTTTACAAGGTGGTGCCTTTTTATTTTAAGTCGGCTTCCATAAATAAAATATAAATTATTATTTATTTGAAATGAGACGACTTATCTCAAGAGTCAGCCTCATTCAAAATGTTATTTAATTATTTGAATTTTATTGGAGAAAGAATCTCCCACCGCTACAATAACATCAACACTCCCTCTTAGCTAGGGAGATATCTTTCCAGATATCCATGTCATGGAGTCTCTCAACATGACACCCACAATGGCTACACCCATTTGTGGAAAAGAGTTCATCACGGAGTCACTCAACGTGATATCGTCATGGAGTCACTCAACATGACGTCCACCATGGCTACTCCCATGTGTGGAAAGGAACATGTGCACAAGTGCCCATCACGGAGTCACTCAACGTGATGTCGTCATAGAGTCTCTCAACATGACGTCCACCATGGCTACTCCCATGTGTGGAAAAACACAAGTTCAAAGAATTCATCACGGAGTCTCTCAACGTGATGTTGTCATGGAGTCTCTCAACATGACATCCACCATGGCTACTCCCATTGGGTGGAAAGAACCACATCTCCGTCTTAGAGATGGACAAGGGCTTTCACTTCATATTTCTTTGTCTCAGAGAAATATGCATTATAGCAAATAAAAAAGATCACTGATGCTGAGTCTCCCTCTCAGCAAGGGCTTCATTCTCCACAACTCCAAGCTTGTCTCGAAAATGCACAAACTTCACTCTGGAGAGAGGCTTGGTGAGAATATCAACCGTTTGATCATCAGTGCAAATATACTTGAGTTGAATAGCTTTCCTCAGCACCATATCTTTGATGTAATGATATTTGATCTCCACATGTTTTGTCTTGTCATGAAACACTGGATTGACAGATAGCTTCACACAACTTTGATTATCACAATGAATAATAGTCGGCTCCAATGTTGTCCAAACAAACCTACAAGGAGCTTTTGAAGCCACACTGCTTCTCGAGCTGCTACACATGCTGCAATATATTCAGCCTCTGCAGTGCTTAGTGCCATTGAAGTCTGCTTCCTGCTACACCAAGAAATCATAGTAGACCCCAAACTAAAGCAACATCTAGAGGTGCTCTTCTTGTCAACTACACTCCCGACCCAATCTGAATCAGAATAGCCTTGTAACTTTAGATCTTCACTAGAAGTATATCTCAAGCCATATCCTACTGTGCCACGCAAGTATCTCAAGATATGCTTTGCTGCAACTAGATGAATTTGCCTTGGTTCACACATGAACTGACTGAGGGCACTTACTGCATAGCAAATGTCTGGTCTAGTATTGACTAGATACATCAACGATCCAATCAACTGCCTATACATGGTGGGATCTACCAGATCAGAACTAGCTGCATAATCACTTAACTTCTTCAAATTTGTTTCCATCGGTGTAGCCATGGACTTGCAATCCATCATCCCAAATCTCTTCAAGATATCTATGGTATATTTCCCTTGACTTAGAATAATCTCATTGGGTCTCTGCCACACTTCCAATCCTAGAAAGTAATGCATAAGACCTAGATCCTTCATCTCAAACTCAGAGGCTAACTCTTTGCATTTGACAATGAGATATTCTGCTCCAGTAAGAAATAAATCATCAACATAAAGAACCAAGATTAAAGCCTCACCATCAACTACCTTGAAGTAAAGATTTGAATCTGCATCATTCTTGGAGAATTCCA
Organism: Sequoia sempervirens; assembly: GCA_007258455.2. Lineage (NCBI taxonomy): Eukaryota > Viridiplantae > Streptophyta > Pinopsida > Cupressales > Cupressaceae > Sequoia > Sequoia sempervirens. The sequence continues at coordinate 24,503 of VDFB02255866.1, read as the reverse complement.
AACTCATCAAGTATCGATCAATCCTCTCATACCACGCACGAGGTGTTTGCTTAAGGCCGTACAATGCCTTCTTCAATCTGCATACATGAGACTCCTTCCCATGAATCACAAAGCCATCTAGTTGCTCAATGTACACTTCTTCAATCACACCATTAAGGAATGCAGTCTTTACGTCCATTTGATGTAGCTTCCATCCTTTAGCTGATGCAATGGCAATGATAGTCTTGATAGATGTATATCGAGCAATAGGAGCAAAAGTCTCCTCATAATCTATTCCCTCTTTCTGAGAGAATCCTCTAGCCACAAATCTTGCTTTGTACTTCTCAATGCTCCCATCAGCGGCATGCTTGATTTTGAAAAGCCACTTGGAAGATACAACTAATTTCCCTTCAGGTCTAGGTACAACATCCCAAACATCATTCTTGATAATAGACTGATATTCTTCTGTCATAGCATCTCTCCATACTTGTTGATTTGATGCTTCCTCAACACTGGAAGGCTCATACTCAATGATGTGACTCATTAATGCCACATAGCCTTGAAACTTTTGTGGTCTCTTGCTTTCTCTAAATGTGCCTCGAGGGACTGCATACTTCTCTGCCTCTTGCATAGTTTGTCTAGCCCATAGAGGTCTCTTTCGACCTATAGCAATGTCTCTCGGACCATCAGTAGGTTCTATAGGATCAATGGGATCACTATCCTCTTCTAGTTCAACAGACTCCCTTTGAATCTCAGGTGTATGATCAAGAGAAATGTCCATATCTTGAGGTGACTCTTGTTCTTCATTGTCTATCTCCATGTAAGACCCTTTAGATCTTTTGAATGCAACCTCTTCTTCGAAAGAGACATCCCTGCTGATCTCAATTTGTTTCTATCCTAGAATGTAGATTCTATAGGCCTTTGAAGATTCACTGTAACCCACAAATATTCCTTTCTTGCCTGATGGTTCTAACTTAGATCTTTTATCTTTAGGCACATGAATATAAACAGGACAGCCAAAGATCCTTAAATGACTAACCTCAGGTTTCACACCTGTGAAGGCTTTTTCAGGTGTCATATTTTCCAATAGTCAATGAGGGCTTCAATTCTGAACATACACTGCAGTTCTGGAAGCTTCAGCCCAAAGGAAGGTTTGTAAGTCTTGATCATGAATCATAGCTTTGGCTGCTTCAACTATGGGTCTATTCTTTCTTTCTGCAACTCCGTTTTGCTGAGGATTGTAAGGAACACAAAACTCCCTCTTAATCCCTGCCTCAATGCAGAAATTACGGAAACTTCCAAAAGTGTATTCTCCTCCATTATCAGATCTCAGAGTCTTGATCCTCTTTCTGGACAAATTTTCAACTTGAGCCTTAAATTCTTTGAATCTATCAAGTACTTCTTCAGACTCCTTAGACTTCAAAAAGTAAATCCAAGTCTTTCTAGAATAGTCATCAATGAAAATCACATAATACCAAAAACCACTCAAAATTGGACCACACAAATTAGAATGAACAAGATCTAGAATACTTTTTGATCTACTTTCACTACTATGAAAAGGACCCTTAGTATTCTTACCCATTGCACAACCTCTAAAAACACCATCATGCTCCTAACTGAGCTTCGGTAGACTTGTAACCATCTTCTCCATGGAAGGAAGAGCTCTGAAATGTAGGTGAGCAAGTCTTCTATGCCATAGCTCACTCGAACTAGTGGAATCATGAAACAATGCTTGAACTGGACGAATGGAAAGTTTGTATAGACTCTCTTGACGAACACCAATCACACGAGCTGTTTTGATGCTAGAGTTCTTTGGCCAAGCAAGAAATTTTCTTTTAGAAAATGCAACTTGATACCCTTTGTCCTCCAAAGCTGAAATTGATACAAGATTTCTCTTGATCCTGGTACAAACAAGACATCACTCAAATGAAGAGGGATGCCAGAATCTAGATGAAGAGAGGTGGCTCCAACACCTTTCACTGAATAGCAAGCATCATCTCCGATTATCACTTGTAAGTTGGTTTCTCTTTCTACCAAGTTTGAAAGATGCTCTCGATATCCTGTAATGTGTCGTGAAGCACCACTATCAATCAACCATGTGCTATTGTTGGTTGGAACATTGCTTGATAGAGTAGAGATGAATAGAAATCCTCCTGAGTTGTCTCTCGATTCCTTTTGAGGTGAGACATTATCAACATCCACAGTAGAAGCATGTTGCTTTGATCTTGTTACACAATCTCTAGCATAGTGACCATACTTGTCACATCTAAAACATTGAATATGGGAGAGATCCTTCTTCTTCTTTGGTTCAGGAGCAGAATCTGATTTCTTGTCTCTATTCCTCTTGAAATTGCCTTTTCTCCCTTCCCTTCCTTGCCTTCTGGAAGTTTGAGCAACAAGAACATGATTGTCTTCATTGTGAGAGCTTCGTCCATTACCTCTTGCTGCCAACCTGGATTCCTCTTGAATGCAATCAGCTCTAAGATGATCAAACTTGGGTAATTTAGATCTTCCACTGATACCTTGGATAAAGGGCTCCCAAGATTGAGGAAGACCATTCAGTGCCAACATGACTAAATCTCTATCTTCAACTATATCTCCAATGGCATATGGTTGATCTTTCAACTCAATGATCTTCATGAAGAAAGAGATGACCGAATCTCCTTTAGCCATCTTTATATGATGGAGCTGTTGTCTCAGGGTAAGAGCTCTGCTGGTGTTGTTGATCTCATATAATCCTTCCAAAGTCTTAAACATATCTTTGGCCGTCTTCAACTTGGATATAATTGGCACAAGATGATCCTTCACGGAATCAATTAAGATCTTCTTAGCCTTCGTGCCATTCTTCTTCCATTGAGTTTTCTCAGTCTCATCGGATGGCTCGGGCACATCACTCTCCACGAAATCGAGAAGATCATTCTCTTCCAATGCAATAAGAACTCTAAACTTCCAAGAGGTGAAGTTGGATGCACCATCAAGCCTATCTTCAACCTTGAGTCCGTTGACCATTTCCGAAGCTAAGATAGACTCCCTTAGATGAGAAGAAGAGAAGAAGATTTCGCTGCTTAAACAAATCTGATCTTGATCTTGCTTAAACTCGCTCTGATACCATGTTAATTTTAGGACCAGAATTGAATTAAGCAGAAATAAAACAAATCTAAACAATAGAACACAACATGTACCTTGGGAAAACCCTCCTTCTTGAGGGAGAAAAACCTAGCAACAATATATCACTTATATATTGAATAAATGAGCAGTAATTCGCTTTACAATATGGCCAATCTCTAGGCCGATCTGATGTAATTGAAACAACACCTCTCTAGATGCGAATTTAACAAACAATAATGACTTCTTCACAAGTTGATCTCCTTGAGCAATATATCGATCTGCTGATGAAAGTGAACTCCACCCAAAATTATTCGTACTTGTCTTGATAATGATTTTGATATCAAATGAGGAGGAAGCGTCTACAATATATATACATTTGAGGTGACCTTTCATGAATGGTCGGCCTCTTACAAAGAGAGACGACTTTACAAGGTGGTGCCTTTTTATTTTAAGTCGGCTTCCATAAATAAAATATAAATTATTATTTATTTGAAATGAGACGACTTATCTAAAGAGTCGGCCTCATTCAAAATGTTATTTAATTATTTGAATTTTATTGGAGAAAGAATCTCCCGCCGCTACAATAACATCAACATGGGTATCCATTAGTTTTTGCATGCAACAAGTAAATTTTCTAGAAATCAAATCAGAAGGGTCATGTCTGCATTGTCGGTTGGCAAAATTTACCCTTTTTTTCAAAAATTCATAACTTGAGCATATGGTGTCTGTTTTTCAAAAGCTTTATATTGTTGGAAAGCTGATTTCGTCCTCTATACAAATTTGAGATCAATTTTTTTCATAGAGGAAGATGTGAACATTAATCCTTGCATGCAATCTTTCCTTTTTGCATGCTTTATGTTTTCATTTTCTTTTTGATTTCTACATGTTTTGCATGTTCTCCTTTTACAATCTTGGGGTATTGTAATAAATGAACTTCAATAAAGTTCCATTAGGGGGGCTTCTTACATAATAATTTGATTAGAGTGTAGTCGCATGACATGCACTTTGATCCCATCTTCATATTGATGACAACTCACATGAGTTGTATCTGGATTTTGTAGTTTCTTTTGACCACAATCTTGCTCATAACTTGACACATTTTGGTTCGCATTAGTTCATGTCTCAGATTGAGAGCCTATGGTTAATGATCCTAAATCGCATCAGATTCTCATTGGGTCACATTTGAGTTTGAGGGCCATTCATTTTATGGTTAATGTTCTAGAATCTTCATGGTACTTGCTCCTATGGATCAATTTTAGTCACAGTTTGGCATTGACATCAAGATACACATAGCTTCCAGATTCTTTCATCATATCTTTCCCTCTTATGGGGGGCCATTTCTTATGTATCTATGTGATGAATGGTGTACTTGGCGGGTCTTATGGAGTCCTCCATCTTTCATCACTTGATTGCATCCTATTTTGGGGAGGAGTTTTGTCCCATTGGGTTTTCTCCTTTTCCCCGTTTATTTGTTTTCCCCTTATATATATGGGTACCTAACATGGCCTTGTAGCTGGGACCCATTCATGCTTTTATGGACCCATCCTTGCATTATTTGCATGTTTGTTATTCTCCCTAAGTTGCACTTAAGGGGGGTGTTGGTGTAATTAAATATTTAATTACACTTTATTAAGTTTACGTAGGTCCTAATTAGGTTTTTCCTTTTAAGTTTCCATATTGCTTTATAAAAGCAAGTCATTTCATGTAATTCATTATTCTCAATAATATTATTTGCACATCTTTTGCAAATTGCTCTTGCATCTTTGTTTTTTCTCCTTGTAGAAGGCTAATCTAGGTTTTGTAGGTGATCTTGGTTTTATGGAGTTTTGTTGTACCCAAAATTAAATTTTTTGCTTCATTAAGGCATTTTAGTAAAAATGATCAAATCTTGTAAAATTGTCGTCAAAAGTCAAAAGGGTCAAAATTTCTAAAAATAGCAATTTTCTATTCTTAGAAATTTTTGAAAAATAAATGGACCATAGGTTTTTTCTGGGTTTATTGTCAAAAGGATGCTCACAAAATTTTGAAATTAAGGTTTCAGGTCATATTTTTAGAAAAAACCCTAAACATAGAATCTTTGCAGAAATGGCTAAAATTGATTTTGATTGGTTGATTCTTCGTCACGATGGCAACGGTCTGGTTAGAATCGTCAAAAAGCCAGTTTTTCTCTAGTGGGTTTATTTTGCTTTTTCAGAAGAAAAGTTAGGACCTCCGAGGTCATCATTGGAGGATGGCCAGATACCAGGTGTCAGAATCTAAGCCTCAAACGCTGCACAGATCAATCCACAGCGAAAGATGCTCGAAAAATGGTGAACGGAGGAGGGGGTTTCGAAAAGTTGAAAATTGCGAAAAATAAACTAAGTCTGGAAAGGTTGGAGGCCTTATTTCAAGGGAGGCCCTTGGCAGTCAATGCCTTGGCCAATTTTTCAGTTTTCGCAGATCACACACATGCAATGGTGAACGTAGTCAACACATCAGCAGTAGCGACCGACGCAGTCAACAAACATGTGAACAACTGGTGTTGGTGTTGCACGTGGACAACGAGCGCAATCGGCAGACAACGAGCATGGTTGGCGAACAACGAACATGGCTGACGAACGGTGAAACAAAAGGCAAATGAAAGTTGAAAATCTTGAAAAAATGGTTGTCTGGCACAAGTGCCTCTGCAGACTAGGGGCACCCAAAGATTCAGGCAATCAAAAGTCATTTTTAGGGTTTGCCACCTCCAAGAGCTGCATCTCAGATTTAATCCAGCTCCGCAGCGAATCGATCAGCCAACTCAGAGGACTTGTCAAACGTCGATAATCAAAGATCGAACGGACACCAAAAAGACAAAGGAGAATTTGAAAATCATCAAGTTTCTAAAGGAAAAGCGCCCCTGCTAGCTAGGGGCACCCAAGATTTCAAGGGCCCAAAATCACTTCTTAGAGTTTGCAATCCTGGGGGTTCTTAGATTTGATTCAGCTTTGCAATGAATCCATCAGCAAGTTCTCAGGATCTGTCAAATGACCAAAATCTTGGATTGAACAGGAATGTTGCAATAAAATGAAAATCGAAAATCATGAAAATGCCACATGTGGGCGCCCCATCTGGCCAAGGGCGCCTAGGGTTTTGAGCCCTCAAAAACAACTCTTAGGGTTTGCAAAACGGGTCATCCTCTTTAGAATTTTGCAGGCTTTGTGATGAGTCTGTCAACAAGTTCATCAGAACAGTCAAGTGACCAGAATTGTGGATCAAACTGGAGTGTTTCGTTAAGAGCTGCAAACTGAAAATTATATCTTTTGCACACATGGGCGCCCCAGTCAACCAAGGGTGCCTAGGAATTTGAGCCCTCTGAAACAGTTGTTAGGGTTTACAAAAGTAATCATTATTTCCGAAATCCTTCAGGCTTTCCATTGAATATCTCAGCCTGATCACAGGATCCATCAATCACCGACAATTGCAAATCGAAGCATGGGAGACAAATTGGAGAAGTTGAAAATCATTAAAAGTGGTTAAGTTTGGAGCACAAAAGCGCCCCTGCTAGCCAGGGGCGCCCAAGATTTCAAGCCATCAAAACCACTTTTTAGGGTTTGCAGCTTCCAAGACGATCTTCTCGATTTGATCACGCTCTGCAGTGAATCTGTCAACTAGTCCATACGACCTATCAGACATCTGGAATTGAAGATCAAACGAAGGTGTTTCATCAAGTAAAAGTTGAAAATTTCAAAAAATATTCTAACACTGCCAAGGAGGGTGTCTAAGTCAACTTGAGTTAGAAGTTTTTGAAAGACGTCTTCATGCTTTGACCACCCTAGGGATTCTTCGAGTTGACATATTTTCACGTGATGACTCCTAAATTTAGGGTTTTCGCGAGTTAACTACTTTCACCTCCAAACTTTACTTTAGAAGCATTTGGGTGTTTATTCTTCATTATTTCACAGGTTAGCTTCAACAAGCAAACACAAAATTTTCTTCTCAAAAGCATTTGGAGGATCAAACGAAGGGTGTTTTCAGAGTTCTTCATAGATTTGAGTTCAGGTTGCACAGAAGAACACTTTTCCATAATCCATTTTTCCAGGGCATCATTTTTCAGAAACAGAAGGTCATCCTTTTTCAACTTTCATCGATCTGGGTCAACTTCTTTTTCATTCTTCTTCAAAGATTGAAATTTTTTTCCGCTGCTTCTTCAACTTCCACTTTTCTAGGGTTTCTTACATGTTCAAGAGAAATCAATTTTTGAGAAATCTGACAATCTGGGTTTATTTAGCACGAAATTGGCCATAGAACCCAGACCTCAGATTTCTTTCGAAAAATTTGCCTCTGCTACCTTTACTACTTCTACTTTTCAAAAAATCTATCTTTTTCAGGAAAAACTCCGTTTTTCAAAAAATAGATGATCTGGGTCTCTTCAGCACACAAGCACCTACAAAACCCATATCTCTGATTTTTCCCAAATTTTTTTTGCTTTGTAGCTTCTATTTTTTAGGGGTTTTTGCATGTTGGTGAAAAAATTAGTTTTTCGGAAAACGGACGATCTGGGTCTATTCAAAACGACATTCTCTACAAAACCCATATCTCAGATTTTTCTCCAAAAATCTGCCCTTTTTCTGAAGAAGATTCAACGAAGCTATTTTTAGCTTTTGTGCAGAACTTGTTTGAACATATTTGTGTTCACAATCAAACTTCACAGTTTCATCATTAAATACTCTTCCATTGAGAAAAAATCAAGAAAAGTGTTAGAAGCATAAAGCTGCAAAAGAAACAAAAGGTCATCACTCCAGTTACAGAGCCGCCAAAGTTACCAATCAGTGAATTGCCAATTAAAGCGTGCAGATATTTCCAGGAATAGAACTCAAGTGAAGGCAACAGTTAACTTGATGCCTTTTCCAAGTTAACTGGCTGTCCTCTTTTCATGCATGTCTATTCTTTGGAGTTATCTATTGTATAGTTGGAACTTTCTTTAGTTTTGGACCAGTTAACTGATGTTGTCATTCTAGTTAACTGTTAGTTATCTTTGTTTAGACATAGGAATAAATCTTGCATGTTGGCAAGACTGATTGTTAACACAAGGAGATTTTAGGGTTCCCTACTCCTGTGTTTGTGTATAAATAAGAGCAGCCTTGCTCATTATTTTCTTAACCGTTGTTGCTATAACAAAATTGCTGAGCCTTTGTTGCCTGCAAGTTTTCTATTTTGTATCTGTTCACTTTGTTTAGTGTAATTTGGTTTGATCGTTTATTGTATGCTTGTCTTCTTGCTACAATTTGCTGTCCCAAACGTGTAATTGTTGTTGGAAAGCTTTGAGGAAATAAATCTTATGCCTACCTTGCTTTGATCTACAGTCTCAAAATCTTTCGGTGTTATTGTTTTATGTTTTGCTTTTATGAACTTTATTTCAGCTTATATTTGAAAGTACAATGAGTCTTCGGATGTGTTTTGGAAACAAGTTTGTTTAAGTTTTGTGTTTACCAACCATTCCCTGTTTACTGCTAAATTCTCTTGCTCTAAATTTACTTGAGAAGTTAGAAGTGTCATTAGTTTAGGCCTAGTTGTAGTTGAAGTTATGAAACTAGAGAAAACCTCAGCTATGACGCAAAGAGTTTTATAACCTTGTGCTCTCAACTGAGATAAAAAGATCAGAAATTAGTTTAGCATTTCTTTTTACGCATAATCAGCAAAGAGGGAGCTTCCCTTCCTATTTTGAAGAGCAGTCTAACTGTGCATAGCTGTCTGTTTCCAATCCGCACTCCAGAGGTGCGAATTGAAATGCCAACAAGTTTATTGGAAACTCTAACACACATTACAATTGGTATCAGAGCAAAGTTCCTGCCATCCTGAGGGTTAGGAACAATATATGCAACTAAGTCAAAGGGCTCAAAGAGCCTTGGAAAGGGTAAAGAAGAATTTGTATCACTGCCCCGATTTTTGTGGTAATGAAATGAGAGAAAACTTTTCTTAAATAACAAGTCTTGCCAATTTCCAACTCTTGGTTTCGTTGTTAAGAGTTATTGGGAAATAGTAGTACACAAGTCAAAAGAATATTGGACAATAAATTGTCCTCATACTTTAGAGGAAGGCATTAACCTTATTGGTAGTATACTAACAACCACTCTCCAAGGACATCATTACAGTATTAAGTCGAACATAACTAGCTATAGAGTTTTTAATTCCTAAATACATCAAAGTGTCACAACAAAAGCTAATTACATCACAACAAGGAGCAATACAAATCTACAAGGTTGATTTGGGATCTAGGTAATTTAAGGAGCATCCTAGATTGTGATTGCTTGAGGACAAGGAATCTTGGGAAGGGTGGATTGTCATGCCCCGCCATGTTTGGATCGCAGTAGAAGATATTAAAAAACCCTAGGCATTTAAATATACAAAATAAATAATAATATTTGCAAAAAGAAGGCCGACCAAGATTAAAGGGTTAAAGGGGTTGACTTAGGAATGAATTACTAGCAAATAAATAGGGAGGCCGACCCAACAACTATTTACCAGCAATTGGATATTAGGCTGACCAAGGTTTAAAGATAGGAATTAATGAATGTTAAAGGAAAAAATTATTAAAGAAGGCAGCGCTTGAATTAGTTTTAGGAGGTTGTGTCTTTTGGTATGGACATCTCTTTCCAAAGAGATGTCTCTCTCCACGAATCACTAAAGATATAAAAGACATTTGAGAAGTGAGGGAGAGGCATCAATGAATGGAAATCAATCAAAAATCTGAATCGAAGGAATCATCTTCAGAATTATATTTACATTCAGGCAGCAAACATATTCAGAATATTAGGAAGAACAAGGCAGTTGAGCAGATCTGAGTTTATTATCTGCACTCAAGGGCAGAATTAGTAGTTATTACAGTTACTGTTGTGAATATAACCATCTTATGTGTTAGTAGATATTGTGATATGCTCTATCATGATTATTGTATGTAATGATATATTTATTATTGATATATTTTGTGTTTGTTTTCTCATCAAGCAATCAGGTGGATGAGAAGAGGAAATACAAGGAAGGGGAGCAGATACGAGATCACTATCTAAGTAGACCATCCCATGCTGGATGTCCAATGTGCTTGCCACTTGGGGCCAAGAGGGCGAGTGTCCGCTCTTGGGCTTAGATAGGAGGATTTCTAGGCACCCTATTGCGATTTCGTTTCCAACCTCTATGATGGTTGATTGTTGGAAAAATCAAGTCATAAGAGGATGAATAAGGAGATATGAATAGGGAGGGCAGATCCAAGCACCCTACTAGGTAGACTACCCCATGCTAGATGTCCAACGTGCCTGCCACTTGGGGCCAAGAGGGCGAGTGTCCGCTCTTGGGCTTAGTGTGGGGTTTGCCTTGGGCCTACCTATCATGCTCCCTCATTCAAACTTATTGTGATTGAATACTAAAAATAAGTATAAATGTAACATGGCTTAGCTAATGAGTTATGATTATTTTACCTATTTGTACTCATATGTGTGATTATTAACCCTAATAGAAATAATTGGATTTATGAATTATATATACATATGTAATATTGTTTGATACAATTGCAGGACCTAATTCAGGGTTTATCTTGTTAAAAGGAATTTAATTGGTAAGTTACATCTCTAGCTATATTACAATTCTTATTTTAATGAAATTTGTGATTCTAGGGCAAGATTTAGGGTAATTCCCAAAAGGGGACATTACAGTATGTAACATCAAATGAAATCAACTAAAGGTATTAAAATACCGTTGTCATCTATAGGTGCATTTGCAAGGTGTGCTATCAGCTATATAAGAGGTTTTTATACAGCTAGTTAGTCTATAACCTAGTGACAATTATAGGGGTCAAGTGTACATTGGGTATAGTTGTTGATTGTTGTAGTCATGCTTCATTTTAATTGTTGTAAAACCCTATTAAGGATACCTATGGGAAAACCCTCTTGGGTTTAGCTGAGCCCAAAGTGCAAGAGAGGCTATTCACTCTCGTCATGCTTCATTTTAATGTTGTAAAACCCTATTAAGGATACCTATGGGAAAACCCTCTTGGGTTTAGCTGAGCCCAAAGTGCAAGAGAGACTATTCACTTTTGTCAATTGGCCTTTAACCCTCCTGAGTCTATTGATGAACTCTTACTTTACCTTCTTGATGACAAACTTGTAAGAAGAAGTTCTAGGATTGTGGAGCAGCGGTTTTGGGACCCAATGAGTGTCTTGAAATAACTTTTAACTTGTGAATCTAAGCTATCCCCATCAATTATGCCATCGAAATGAGGAATGGGTATCTTCTTGTCCAACCTAAATGGAGTTCGGAATTGGGCTGATTGGGGAATAGCATTGGTGGTTTGTTATTATCCCATCAGTTTTTAGAATTTTCTCATCATCTATTGCATAAGTTGGAGTTCAATTGTACTTTGTTATTGGTGATGGTCACGGAGCTCATGGGTGAGTAATTGGACCATGTTGGGATTTTGGGTGGTGCTTGGGGGATTTGTTGAACTATATATCAAATAAAAACAGAAGGATAAAAAGCAAAATGATTACACTTTTGAGATTACAATAAAAGAAATATAGAAGAGTCCCGTGTAACAAATCCAAAGATAACAATTTAACTTTTGAAGTATTTTATGATAAAAGAAAAAACACTTAGGAAAAAGACCTTGAAATGGACTCTAGAGTGTTGACATAAGATACCTTTCTGTTGACCAGCAACGACCTCTCTCCTTGGCTAGAAAGGAAATTGAATAAAAGAATTTTATAACATGAACCCAAGTGAATAAAATAACTTTATAACACGACTCCTTAAACTTGTGAGATCTCCAGGGGAAAAAAATTCACCCCTTCAGAAAAAGAGTTATGCATATGAAGGGGAAATTTCTATTTTTTAATAAACTTCAAAATCCTTTTTTAGACACTTCCAATTGATTAGCTTATTGCAGCCACAATCAAAGCTTACAGATAGGAAGCTCTAAGTAAGGATTTTTTAGACACTTCCAATTGATCAGCTTATTGCAACTGCAATCAAAGTTTACAGATAGGAAGCTCTAAGTATTGCAGGCTTAGAGCAACCTATCGTTTTGGTCTGGCTCCCTTATTCTAACACTACCTAAAACGCTTGGGGGTGAAAAGGATGATGGAAAAATACAATAAATGAAGAAATAAGAAAGATGATGCTAGACACAAAATAACTGTTAATCTGAGTATTCAACAGCAAGATAAGACACAAAAACTGTATATGCCAAAGGCAATAAATTCAACACATTGTGAGGCTAAAGTTAAACCATCCACATAGAACTCAAGATTGAGGGCAGAATGAGAACAACTAGATACTCTTTTATTAAATATTTTTAAACATACAGAGTATCAAAATTCTTCAAGGGTCAGAAGAAACAACCATCTAGGCAAGAAAGTTCACAGTGGAAGCAATAGAGATGATTTTTTGTTTATTTATATATATTGTGTATAAATCTGGGCCATTGAAGGGCCTTGAAAATCTATCCACATCGTTCTTCTCATCAATTCTCCACAAAAGCCTACAAAACTATCTTTGCAGCAAGGAAAAGGCATGTAGGCCTTAAAATATTAAAACCGAAAGCTTTAAAATGAGCTTTTAATCTTTGGCCAAGCCTTGTATCCACAGGGAATACTCCTTTCCTTTCTTTAAAGAGGAATATCCGTAATATCGTTTAGGTTTTCCTTAATGTGAATATCTCCTTATTAGCTTTAGCCTGTTTTGATTTATGGGGCCTATGCTCCCCTTTTTAATTAGAGTTACTCCTTCTTTAGGTTAACATTGGCAAACTCAAAATTAAAATTACAATAGCATAAAGATAGAGTATTTAGCTCTTAGTTGAACCTTTATACAAAATTAAAATATTTTTCCACAGGGCAAATGCCTAAGGCAGAAAAATGCTTGAGTGGAGAAATCAAGTATTTAATCTCCAGTTTGTGAAAATTTCACTATACCATAAATATTAAGAGATATTTATCATCATCTCTTGTGCATTGTAGCTCACAATTAGTTAAGGTAGACACATCATGCAAAAAATGATTTGCGGCAGCTAGGAGAGAGTACACAAGGGCGAAGAAGCCACAATCAAGGAGAGAGTTGACTGTAATAGTTGAGTCAAACTCTGCAACTGCTGTTCTAATCAGGAACGGCTCTTGAAATGGCAGAAGCGAAGAATAGAGGACCAGATATGCAAGAAACTAGAGGACCAGACATGCAAGAAACTAAGCTCTGAACCAAAAATCTTGCAACTAAGAGGCTGTCATTGGTAAGTGAACAAAACTGCTAGTGGGTACTCGGTTCAGGAGGACCCAACAAAAATGTGAGTAGCTCTTGGGCTGTGAACCTGCTGATGGGGTAGCATACCAGATCTGTGCAAGACCTGATCTTGTACTGAAGTGAGTTGCTGATGGGTTGTGTATGGTTGCTCTATTGCTGCTGTTACAGATATTCTTCAGAGTTCAGACACTAGCAGCAGATTAGATGCCTACATGTTTGGATATGATGCTAGAATGAGTTATTGGGCTGTGTATGGCTAAATGGCAAGCAGTAGCCTTGAAAGTGGAAATTGAATCAGCAATTTAGCAGCAGAAATTTGAATCAGCAATTTGACATTAGAAATTGGAAAGCAAAAATTTATCAGCAGAAATTGAAAAACAGGGATCTGGACATAGGAGATTTGGGATTCAAATATGCAAGAAGTGTAATAAAGGCTAGAGACCAGGAGCTGACACACAGAATTAGGAATTCAATCAAAAACTCAATATGCATTAGATAAATAGCTCAATCAGAAATCAAAATTTGAAAATAATAAAGAAAATCTCAGGCTTGGAAAATACCTGACCAACAGAGGCTTTGTACCAACTGATATGCTTCTTATTCTGAATGCTTGTTTACATAAGAGAATGCCCTATATTTACAGTCTAAAAGCCTTGCAAAGACATTCTGTGTTTCCAACTCCCTCCTACCAGCTTTCCAACTATCCAATTCATTTTTTTTATATTATCTTTGAATAATTCTAATAAACTCACTTGCACATGGATTTGAATGATAAACAACTATACTTGCTACGTCTAATTGATGTCTTCATCACATCCTCCTTTCCAGACTATAAGAAATATGGTTTAATCTTATTAAGCTCTTGGAGAACAGATTTGGTAGCCACAACAGTGACAAAACTATAGATGGGAATAGTTTGGAGAAATTCTTACTTAGATTAATCAGACCAGCCTCAATCAAACCACATGTCTAATTGATGTCTTCATCCCATCCTCCTTTCCAGACCATAAGAAATATGGTTGAATCTTATTTAACTCTTGGAGAACAGATTTGGGAGCCACAACAATGACAAAACTATAGGTGGGAATAGTTTGGAGACAGTTTTATTTGAGTAATCAGACCAGCCAAAATCAAATCACAGTTGAGTCTAGTTACTCAGCCTTGCTCGAAATTTGTCGACCAGGTCCTGCTCATGAAATTTCTTCAATTTGTGATAGAAAGTAATATAAAAAAACACCTGATAGGAAGGGAAGCTACACTAAATCTTAATATTCCAGCAATCTTGAGCTAGATTTTTTTTCTTTCTTTAAGAAGAAAACCTGAGTTTTGGTTTAGATCTCCATTCTTAAAGTCTGAGGATATACCTGTGGACGTTCCCTGAGTGCCAAGGCTTTCAATGGTGCTTCATCAAATCTATGAACAACAGTTATGTGTCTAATTTCCTAAATGGCAAGGGAAGCTATCCCAATCTTAATATTCCAACAATCCTGAGCTGGATTCTTTAGTGTGTGTTGAAGAAGAAAATTGAGATTTACTTTGATAGATCTCTTATCCTGAAGTCCGATCATATACATCTAGACATTTCTTAAGGGCCTAGGTTTCCACAATATTTGCTTCCCTAAGCATAAATGTAAGGACACCCGGGCCCGATCAACCACCAAAATGTAAGCTCACCATATTAGGATAGAGGTGGGTGTGGGGAGAGGGGAGAGGATGAAGGAGGGGGAGTGTTGCAGTCAAGGAGGCTGAGGTTCTCTTAGGCCCTACCAAGTCAGCCTCATCAACAAATTGGATTTGTGTTATTCTCTTTTCCAAATTCACCATCTTTACCCCTTGAAACAATCTTAAGGATTGAGCTTACTTCTAGTATCTACCCAACCCATCTAATAGTATTTGAAAGAGGTAGTGGTCACCATGCCTAAGGCCACACTGAAAATTGAATCTTTTTGAAAGTGATCCATTGATGATAGAAAAAGGGAGGCGATGTACTGAGATCCATCCATTTAACCACTCAATGTTTAAATCAAAGGCCAACATCATTTCTTTCAGAAAAATCCAACATTGTAATAAGCACTTGCCATGTCTAGGTTGATGAGCATGTGTGATGACCCCAGCCTACAGAAGCAAGCAAGATAAGTAAACGATCTAAATACATTTGCATTTCTTTAATATAGATAAAAATCTGCATATGAATATATAATTATAGATATATATATAATAATCATATAACATATGTGTAACATAAGCAAACATAATATTATCAATTACTAATCGATTAGTAATCAATGACTCATACAGCCAAATCAATGACAAACAAGGAGTGACGAAACTCGATTAAGCAAACTAATCGCATTCTCTGGAAGGACGCCTAAAGATTAGAAGAGACGCGTCTACTGGTAGAGGGCATATAATTATAGGCTGGCATTAAGGATTGAGGGCATATAGGAATAGAAGCAACGGAGTAGATAGAGAAAGAATCATAGAAGCCGAGAACACTTTCGACCAGAAGAAAGGAAAGAGTTATCGATCAAAAGATCAGGCAAAGAAGATCAAAGTGAGAAGTCCGCCCTCAGCAGAAACACGTGGATTTGGAGGGGCCGTAGTCGAAGTACAAATTAAAGAGTAGACACATATCCATCGGAGCTGAGCAATAAGAGAAGAACTGAGATTAGAAGCCGCAATATTAGCATAACATAATCTCCAGCATATACCTACAGTCAGCTGCACCAAAAAGAAACCATCTTTTTTGATCATCAATATCATTATAAGTTGCAAGATAGCAAGTCATGGAAATTGACAAGAATATATCTACTGAATTTATTCTTCAAACATTTATTCTTCCACTTGGATCCGTGGACTGTGTTATATTCTTGAGAACCTATAATTGAATTCATTAATTACTTAGAAGGTGGTGGAGTTGTGCCAAGTTACTTGTAGCTCCATTTGATAGATTTCTACATTAGAACCTAGTTGGGCTTTTTACAGTGGTATTAGAGCATTGGTCTTGCCAAACTGTTGGATGACAAGAAAATGCAAACCTATCATAGAAGAGGAAACATGGCTGACCAGCTAGCTCAAGAATTGAAAGCCTTCATGGAGCAAACCAATGAAAGGTTCGAAAAAACCAATCAGCTCATTCTTCAAACTCTTCAAAGCATAAACAGCCATCACACTCAAGAAAGAGCCAATCCAAGAAAGGAAATACAATTAAATTACTCCGAGAATGAACATTCGACTCAAAGTTCCTCACAAAGACCAACCATGCCTCCTTTCCTTCCAAGCAAAAATGTCATAGAAGAAATGGAAGAACAAAATTCATATAGTGCAGAAGATATCCCACTTATGTATGTGGCGTTATACCCAATAGTTCAGAAACTTGTGCCCTTCAAGGAATATTATGAAGTCAAAACTCAAGCCAACTCAAGCAAAGGAAAGAATCATACCAACAAAGCCCCTAGATCTTGGGTTAATAAGATGACATTGCCTCTATTTGATGGTTCTGGGAAGACCACTGCACAATCATGGGTTCAAAAGCGTGATACTTATCTCTCCCCCAGCTCCATAACCAAAGAAGATGCCATCAAATTTGCTGTCCTACACCTATCAGGGATAGCTCATGATTCATGGCACCATGGACTTATCACACAAGGACACCGAAATATAACCACCTATAGTGAGTTCACTCAAAACCTCATTAAAAGATTCGACCAAAGGCATCCCAAGTGGTATTTCAAGGAACTCACCCAACTTAGGCAACAAGGAATAGTGGAGGAGTATGCAAATGACTTCCAAAGGATAGCTATCATGGTCCCCGATCTATCTCAAAGGAGACTCACCTATCTATTCATTGAAGGACTCAAGGAGTCAATCAAGAACATAGTGAACCCATTGGAGCCCCAAACCATGGGGGAGGCAATTCAAAGGGCCATAAAGGTAGAATCCAGTTCTCCAAAAGAAAAAGCTAAGCACCCTTCGTTCAAATCACAACCTAAACAAGATCAATGAAGGAGAGATGATAGAAGAAGAGCTTGTCATTTTTGCAACGAGCTTTAAGCCTTTAGCTCTTAAACTCGCTTCAAGTAAATGGATTCCTTGGTTGTCACTGCTCCATCTAAAATCTAGTGCCATTTGACAAATTCTCCTCGATTTAGGATATAATAGTTTCAAGGGAATTCTCAAGTCTTTTGGCCATCAACTTTGCAATATTTTTGTAGACAGTGTTGTGACCTTTTCACACATCACCCCATTGCAAATGGGGACCCTCCCTAATTTTTTCTTTGTTCGGGTCTTTTGGCTTGGTTTTTGGTTAGTTTTCCTGTTGTCTCTCTCTTGTTATGTCTGTCTTTTCGGGGATGTGCCTGTCTGATGTTAAATTTTGGCTAAGTCTGAGAATTAGGGTTTTGAATCTTCCAGCCAGTTCGAAGTCAAATGGAGTGAATAAGTTGAAATTTGAGTTTGGCAATATAGTCAGCATACTTCCAACAGCTTCCCAGCAAAATTTCGTTGAATTTTGACAACTTACTATTTTTAGTAAGTACGTAATTTGGGACATTTTCTCAGCACTTTTGAAGTTTCGATCGTTGCATTGCATCCAAAGCACGTCAAGCTACTTGTCTGCAAGTTTTGAGCTGAAACGAACAACTTTCTATTTTTAGCAAGTTCACCTTCAAGAGCTGATTTTAGGGTTTGCATGCGAAGTTTTTCAATGCATGTCTGAGGAATATTTCTAGGTTTTTAGAGACCTACGCGATGATATAACATGCAAGATGAGATGATGACTTTCAACACTCAGCCTTTAGAGGCTATTTTTAGGGTTTGCATGTTGGAATTTTCTATGCATGTCTGAACATTCTTTGTGGGTTTTTCAAAAGCTTCGCAGTGATGTGACATGCAAATAGAGCTGGTCACTTTTTCGTGAACTTACTATTTTGAGTAGGATCACTCCAACAGCTACCTAGCACCTCAGTATCATGAACAGAGCAAAGTGCAACAGAAACGGGGTCAAACGGAGGTCATTTGATCGACATGCAAGTCAGATTAGGGTTTCCAGCTTCAGGACCCAAAATGAAGGGTCAAATGCCAGAATTTTCGAAAACCAGTGTATCCCACTGGGATCAGTATCTTTCAAGCTATCCACTAGTAAAATTTGAAGGCAATCTGATAACTTACTATTTATAGTAAGTCACTCTAGAAATAGGCTATAAATAGTAAGTTAGCAGCAGGTGCAAGTGTGAACAGGCAAGTCTGTCGATGAGGGTCACGTCATTCAGATTTCAGGTTGAATGGAGTTGTGGAAGTCTCGAAATCAGGCAGTTGCTATAAATAGTAAACCACCTTCAGAAACATGCTATAAATAGTAAGTCAGCCCGAGATGGCAGTGTGAACAGACTAGCTAGGTCATGAGGGCCCTGTGGCGCGAATTCTAGATCAATCCAAGCTTCAGAAGTATGAAAATCAGAGGACTTACTAAATATAGTAAGACATGAGCGAGCAGGCTAGAAAAATTCTAAGTTTGACAAAATTCCTGCTCACCCTGTCAAATGCGCCCAAGGAGAAGCTGGTAGGAGGATGGCAAAGTTTCAACTGTTGAAGTTCCTGCTTGACCCCTGAAATGCGCCCATGGCTGGCAGAAGGATGAAAATTTTCTAAGTCTGAAGTTATTCCTACTTGACCTCCCAAATGTGCCCTCAGCTTGAGAAGGTGATGGAAAAAAATTCTAAGTGTCAAACTTCCTACAGGACCCCCAAAATGCACCCTGTCTTGAAGCTGGTGACGAAAAAAGTTTCTAAGTGTTGATGAACTTCCACCTCTACCCCCCAAATCCGCCCATCTCCAGCATGAGCTCTAGAAAAATATTCTAAGTAATGAGTTAATCCTCCTCCACCCTCAAAAGGTGCCCAAGATGAAAGTGAGATGGAGTAAAAGTTGTTAAGTGAAGTTAATTCCACCTCTACCCCCCTAAATGCGCCCATCTCTAGAAGTGTGAAGAAAAGTTACCAAGGCGTTGGAAGTTAAATCCTTCACCACCTGCCAAATGCGCCCATATGAGCTTGGAAAAGGACAAAAGGTGTTGACTTTCTCCTTGACCCTTTGAATGCGCCCATGTTAGAAGTGAGTTGGGAAATACTCAAGGGCGTTATTTCCTCCTTGGGGTCCTATATGCGCCCAACTTGCTATACTATTGGAGATGGATATAAAAAAAATATATATATATATATGCTAGGGCGTGGTTAATTCCTCCACCCCAAGCAAAATGCACCATGATTGGAGAACAAATGGAGAAAACAAATATCTAAGGCAAAATTCAAAATTTCCTCCTTGACCCCCTATATGCGCCCATGCTGGTGATGAGACTTAAAATTTTTTCTAAGTGTTGAAATTTATCCTCCTCTAGAAAATACGCCTAAGTTTGAAAGAGGATGATGAAATTTGTTAAGTCATGGATAAATTGGCAGTGGATACGTCAGAGTGTGCCAGCTTCATAAGGCTGATGAAGATTGTCAAGGCAGAGCAAAGAAAAATACGTCCAAAGGTGATGAATGAGAATGAATTTGATGGCAAAATATTTTTCTAAGGTTAAAAAAAATAAAAAAAAATAAAAGTACCCCTTCGTTTATAGACCCATGAATTTGGTGTTTTCTGAAGAGAATTTCCTTCTGGGTACTGGATATCTTCGACACAGAGATGATTTTAAAAAACTTCACGCCTTGTCGGAGACTTTATGATGGAGATTTTAACTAGGCGCCTGGTTGATGAAATTTTCTAGGCAGAGGAAATAATTTTTTTCGAAGGCAGAGGAATAAAATATGAAAATGCCTAAGTCTGTTATCGCCAGAAGGATAAAATATGTTGAAAGATGTTGATGAGGTGAAACACGCTCACAAGCAGGAAATGAAGTCAAGTTTCCAAATGCGCCCTCAAGGTGGATAAATTTCTAAGGCACAAACTCCAGACATAGGTCCCTAAATGCGCAGGTGATGAAAGGTTGTAAAGAAGGCAAATTTTGCGGGAGAAAATGATGAATGAGGCCAATCAGACCTTGGAAATCAAAATGTCGGGATCAGGTAAGTGAGGTGAATTTATATTATGAAGTATTATGACGCTCTTCTCTTGCTTGTTTTGTAGGATGAACACCAAGGCCAAGGCATGATGACTTGGGGAGATCGAGCGAGTACTTGGAAGAAATGGCTAAGTGTTGGCCCAATGTTGCACCCAACGCAGTCAGGCGAGTGGCAAGGAGAATGGGTCGAGTCCAAGATTGGAGAATCCTTCAGGATTAGGGATTGAAAAATAATGAAGGCTCAGGCGTTGAAGAGTTGAAGAGTGACAGCTGAGAAGAAGATCATCCTCAAGCACTAAAATGCCCTCAAGGCTAGGGATGAGGAGTGAACAAAAGGCTTCAATGTTAAAGAATGACAACAAAATGGGCTAAAGAGCAAAGCAGAGAAATCCTCCTTAAGTGTAAAGTCCTTTGATGACCCAAAAGATGTTCTCCAGCGTGCTTCGTACAACTCAAAATGCAAACAAGTTTAAAAGTTACAGCCTTGAAGTTTCAGACTGAGAACGTGCCTGCCACCCCCTTTCAAGAAGTTGAAGCCACGATGATCAGACTCATCTAGTTTGTAGTCAGGAAGAAGAACAGTGTGAACGCGTTTACAAACAGGAATCTTCTAGAAGGATGTGGCCATTAATTGCTCATTTATTACCCCACTCCTCTTGGTGGCGGTTTTTAGGGTTAGGGTTTATGTGGCTCAATCTGAGCCCTCCATTTGATTGTAATCTGAGCCGTCCATTGGACTTGGCCAACTATAAAAGGGGCATCCCCCCTCATTTGTAATTCATTAGACAGTAGAGATTAGAGTAGAGATTAGAATAGAGAGACAACTTAGAAGTAGCATAGCGTAGATTGGTAGCATAGTTTGAAGAAGAAGGAAAGTTTTTCCTTTGAAAAATTTGTAAGAAATTGTTGTGAACACTCTCTCAATAAAAAGAGTTTTCATTGACGATGATCTCGTCTTTTGTTGTGAGTAGCTAGCGAGGTTTCTTCGTCCTTCTACTTCAAATAGGATTTTAGAGTAAAGGAAATAGATTTTGTTTCTTGCAAGTAGTAGATAGTAATTGTGGAATGTGGTCTTCAATTTGAGCAAACTTCATCTATCCATACCACTAGTGGGCTCGTTGATGGTGAGTTCGCCTTGCGTGGTCAACTGGAAACTTGTGGACTTAACTTAAATTACGATCTTCATGTTGGTATGCGTCGTCGTGATGGTGTCTTCATTGTTGAATTGTAATTTGAATATCTTTATTACTTCGAAGATTGCAATTAGTTTGTAGAAGCTGTCCAAAGTGAGGTAAAGTTGAATCTCTGGGTTGAGGCTTGTGAAAATTGATCTCCACGCCCCACGGTGAGAATAGGTCTACAACATTTTCTAACCAATCGAGCAAACTTCGAACTCGCCAAACCTTTCCTCCGAGTGAACACCACGCAAGTCCCCTTTGGAATACCAAACAGATCCGACATTGAGCCAATCAGGACTATCCACCGTGATGAAGGAACCTTGAGCGAAATGCATGATCTTTCAGCAATCTTTAGCATGCAGACTTTGTTCAAGAGAGGATAGAGCCCATATAACTTATTCTCGCGGTTAAAGCGGCCACAAACATTAATCAACAAACAAAACCGGCAGATAAATTCGTTGTTACTCCGCTCTAGGACAAGGATGGTAGGACCAGTCCCCAAGTTTCCAGATTTTGAGGCCAAATTTGGGGACAGCGGGGGGACGGCTATATAAAATATAGGGAAAATTTAAAATATATAAGGAATTTTCAAATATCTGTATGATAACATGGATTAGGCATGCATAATATACATTATAGAACCTTAACATATAACATTTGTGTTCAACATTATTTGTCAATACTCCATACGCATTCAAAATTCAAAATTAACATACATGAATCATGAAACAACCTCCAAGTTATAATTTATAAACTTATATCAAAATGCCCAAAGGCTACATTGCTTCCATATAGTTTTAAAGTTTGATATGAAAATCAAAATACAATATGTCAATAAACAAAGAGCATTGCTGCCCCTAATCTGCATCTCCCATAACTGCATCAAAATCAGAGTCATCCATTGAGTCACTGCCATTGCGATGGTCCACCTCAGCCTCAACCAACGGAATCCCAACCAAACCCTTTGGTGTCTCCTCCTCATCAACCTGGGCCACGTCCTCTGGATCAATATCCCACCGTAGAGTTGGAGTTTGTCGATACTTTGGAATCTGCCGATCTTGAAGCCGAAGAGCACTATGAACGACCACTAGCTTCTCCGCTCGTCTAGAGGTAAGTCTATTCCTCTTGAGGGAGTGGATAAAGCTATGTGTGGACCAATTCCTCTCTGCAACAGAGGAACTGACAACTTGTGCAAGAAGGCGAGTAGCAAGTGTCTTCAACTGCGGTGTATCCCTCCTATGCCACGTCCACCATCCAATAGGGCCTGTTTGAGCTAATATTGCTCTATCCAACCTTGGATTTTACTCAAGTTTGGGCCATGAAGATTTGCAAAGTCAAGGAATTGTGTCTGAAGTACTGAAGCCTGCTTTGTTGAATACATCTTATCAATGGCCGTCGTGAACCCATTTAAAACCTTAGGGTCATCACATGGAGGCGCCCCACCATCCCTTGGTGCATACCATTTGGGATTTAGAGCAAAGGCAGCCATATGAAGCGGGGTGTTCATTGTAGTGTTCCACCACTCTGCTAGTTTGATTTCACTGAGTTTGAAGGTCTAAGTTTTTGGTTTTATGTTTGTTTTTATACAGTTTTTGAGTTTTGATGCAATGATGCCAAAATAGTGCCACAAATACATGCATGTATATAATGTAATTTCAAGGTACTAAGCAACTGAAATTTTACATTACTAGAAACCAAATGATGCTTTCAGTTCATAAGATTTAATAGCTTAAACCAAATCTAAGGTGGCGATGGTTCATATATTACATACCAAACATATACTAGATATCACACTGCTGAATGAATAGTATTAGCTACAGTAGAAACCTCCACAAATCTGAACACACTTGCTGCAAGGATGGTTTCTCTAGCTCCAAACTGATTGGGAAAGACTCCTATGACCAGGGCACCCCTTTTTGGTGAGTTTGCAGCCCACTAAGAGAGGCGTTTTTCAGAAGTAATGCTCAAACCCTCATGAAGAAGGATGGCTGGCTGTAGGTGAAGAAATTCTGCCCAGAAATTACCAATCTGCATACAACCTTTTGTGCTAGTAATATGGAGTTTGGGGCTGCTCACAAAACTCAGAAATTTGACCAAAATAACCTGCAATCAGCTCTTGGTGTCACCCAAAATGCATCCTAAACTAAACAACAACCTTAAGGTGGTGTTTCACACCCTCAAGCATCTCAACCAAGAAGAACCAAGTCCCTCCAAGCTCATACAAAGTGCAGAAATCAGGAAACCCTTGCTTCCCTCTTCCTCCAAGCCAAGCTCAAACATGCCAAGTGAAAAGAAACTATTCTCCAAAGTGGGTTGAACTTTTCCTCATGAGAATATATGTTTTTTCATTGAAAACACTATTCATTAAAATGAACATTATTCACTTTAAGTTATAACATTTTCACTTTATAAGTGAATAGTGCCAAATAAAATAAAGTGACCCCCTCATTTAAAAGACACATGGTCCCTAGGCAAAAAGGGTGAATAAAAAGATAATAACATAATTTAGTCACATGCATCATGCCCAAATGCCTTAATTCACCCTGCCATTGAACTTCGGGGGATCAACACTGCAATTAGACGACCAAGTGACCGTCTCAAGGGACCCTCTATCCAGAACCATTAGCCTACGAGGGTCAACATGATAGGCTAATTCACTAATTACGGATGTCTAATTGGAAGGGGACATTACAGTCCGCCCTCCCTGAAATTGCTTGTCCCCAAGCAATCTCAACTCCAAATGCTGCATAATATCCTTGCTCTCCCATGTAGCATCCTCTACCGGCAAGTCCTTCCATTTTATCAAATATTCCCTGATGACCCGTCTCCGCAACTGTCTCTCTGACATCTAAGATGACCTCAGGTACTAGAATCAATTTCCCCTCATCATTCAGGGGTGGTAAAGCTGTGGAAGGAACAACACAATGTCCTAA